>JAFEMH010001630.1:0-442827 GCA_022495995.1 Adenophora triphylla var. japonica | reverse complement strand
AAACGGTGAGAATTCTCAAGAATTGTCACCTTTTTCTTTCCAACCTTTCCCAACTCATACTCATCCACTCACTCTTATGTTAAAGCCCTAAACACTCATACACTCAAGCCAAACACTCAAGAACACAAGGAAGATTGGTAAACCCTCTTCTTCCTAACCCTAAATCTCATCCATGCATGCATCTTCAAACTACAAAATGTAGTTCTTTCATCTTCTTTCTCTAGATCTAAGAAGATCACCATGGAAAGACCATCTCCATGGATGATCTTCTACAAAGATCAACATTATTTTCAAAGCTTTTCTTGTTTACTTGCAAAAATGCACTTTCAAAACCCTAGAAAACCATTTTCAAGCACTAAATCTTGATTTCAAAGGGTAAAATCCTCCCCAAGCAAATGAAATGCTTAGTCCTAATGTACCCCAAGGATGGTTTGGTATAGTTGATTCACCACTAAAATGTCTAGTGATCACTAACCAAAACCTAGGGAAATGGGGACAAGCATGGATGCAAAACCCCCCTTAAAATCATATTTTCTTTCTTGAGAAGTTGCTGTCCAGTAGCAATTTTCTCAGACATCAGTCCATGGTCTTAATTTTTGGACACAGATGAACTTGGAATTTGGTGTTGACTACAAAACACTTTTTGTAGCCAACATCCAGAGCTTTCCAGACATATTTTTACCTTATTTTTTGGGTGAGTAAAACTCCTCTTTTCAATTTTTCTTTCAGAGGCTAGTTCATCAGCTTCTGGGAATCCAGATCTCATATCTGAGGTTTCCAGAAGGTTTTGACCCCTCAAATCTTCTCCAAAATGGAAATTTCTTTCACACAAAGTTTATTCAAGAAGTCTAGAGAAACTTTCATTCTCTGAGTTCATCCAGATTATGAAGTTTTAGGACCCTTGAATCCATTTCAAAATCAGGTGTCTGCTGCCATTTCCTTCTGGCAGAAGTGACTTCTCAACTTCAAAAGGTTTTTTGAGTACCAAATCTCAAACCAAAAATTCTCCAAAAAATCATGGGATCAGTTTAAAGTCTTAAAAAGACATCCCAATTTTTACTTTTTCCAGTTTCAACTTATTTTGGCCAAAACACACACACACACACACACACATAAATGATTTTCAGCTTGGAAGACTCGTTTTACGAGGCGCGTCGGAGTGCACACTAACGTCCTTCCCGACGCGTAACATGACCTCCGAACCTAACTCTCTGATCTCGGGCTTTTTTCAAAGTTTTGCCCTTCAAAATTAAAATGGCGTGGCGACTCCGTTTTTCCGGTTTTATTTGGTTTTTCATAGAAACGCAAAATCGAATTTTTCCCGCGAAAAAGGCAACACCATCGTTACCGGTGGCGACTCCGCCGGGGACTAAGCTTTTTAATAAAAAAATGGTATTCGGTATATTGGTGGAAACCACTAAATTTCCCGTTATCGCCTCCTAACACGAGTCGGGGATAAATTGTGGTCTAACAATCCCACGTACCGGTATCACCGTTTTCAAAAAAAAAAAAAAAGCTTTTGAGGGTCAAGCTTCCGTCCGGCTTCGAAAATCATTTTCGTGTGTGTGTTGATTTTTGCACAGTTTTCATGTTGTTTTGGCCGCCTCGGAGAAAGTCAAAATTTTTATGGTCGGAATAATGTCCCTAACGTCGAAATTTTCATGCTTACGTGCTTATGTGCTCCTAAAAAAAAATTCAAAAAAAAAGATTTTCAAAAAAAAAGAAAATTTCCAAAAAATCATGCATCATATTTTTAAGACACATAAAAAAATCTCTATTTTACTCGGAAAAAGAATATAGGCGCTTGCACACTACACGCACGTGACCAGTACACTTTGCACACTACGTCCCTTAACCCGGGAAATCCTTGTCGCGGTCCGTTTGGTCTTATTACGCCTCTCGGATGAGCACGGGACTACCCAAACATCCCATGGAGCCTCGTGTCGACCATGCACTTGTCCGTGACACACTTTGTCCGAGACCCGGTTGGTTTTTAGTACAGTACGTGTCATGCCTGTCCGTGTAATAGACCTTTCCTTTCAAGCCTTTGTCGGCATACCCACTCAATATCTCGGGTCCCTGTCGGTCGCTAATCGGTCGAAGTTACGCGGTTTTCCGCCGCGGACTTTGACCAAGATATTGACGGCGCCTTGACTTCGGCTCGGCGGCACAAATTATGCACCGACTCCCGACGATTGACCTTGAGTCATCAAGGATTAACGGTTATTCCATGCCTAATTACGGTTTAACTGACGATAAGTCAAGATCAATAGCGGACATTTATCAGTCCAAATCATGCCGACTTTTCGTCGAGCCCTCGGACACGATCTTGATGGTCTCATGTCAGAGACTCCTTGCAAGAATACGAGGCCCGCTATTTCTCGGATAAAGGGAAAACCGATACCGAAGAACTGGGGCTGTTCCGCTCAGAACATGAAAGAACCATTTACACAAGATGGTTAGAACAATCGAGAAGAATCGAACAAGAAAGCTTAGGCGGGCACTGTCTTGGGGCTTATCGGCCAAAGAGGCCGAAAGAGCATGCGGAGCTAGTACATACGCAAATTGGCTCTAGGAGAGCCCGAATATGATCCCGAGGAAACAGCGAAGAATCGGAAGAGGAGGATTCCTTCTATATCCTACACAGTGTCAAATACGTGCCACCCCCTCTCACTCTTCCCATGATTTCGGGAGGAGGAGTGAATCGCGATTACCATCACTTAGGGAATGGGAGCATATGACAACCACGCAGTGCACGTACCCCTCTTCCCCTAACCGTATTTGACCGTCGCTCTCTCTCAGCTGATATCCCCGTGGTATGGGAAGATGATTCTGATGACAGCGATGACGATGATGACGATGACGATGATGATGACGAGAGTGAAGAGTCAACTGAGGCCCCAGACCCAGAATCAATCTGGAACAATCATGCCCAAAATGAACCAAGCCACAATGGTTGGTTGTCACCAAGCGACAATGAAGGACCGCCAAGAAATGCGGATCGGATACCAATGGAGGCAGGACCCTACGAGGTGTCACTTGTAAGATGCATTTGTGACGATGCCGGATACTCCAGAGGATGAAGGACAGCAAAGCCCGCGTCCAGATCCGTACATATCCGAAATCCTAGAACACAACGTTCCTTATAAGAACCTGAATGGTGAATGGAGAGGGTTTATTGAAGCACTGGTCGAAAATGGAGGGTTTCAGCCACCGGAAGATGAAGAATTCGTAAACGTTATTGGATCTTTTTCTTCTTTCCCACGAACGGATGGCGTAACAACCGTAAGGGTCACAGCCGGGCCGCTCGAGCGCAGCGAATGCCTGCAATCACTGAAAAGGGTTATCGATCCGAACGTCTCCCCGGTGGCCTTCATACCTATGAGTCCACATGACGCCTTTCTAATTGTACTTTCTGGGGCCCGACAATGGACCCCGGGTGCTCCTTATTTGGACACGCATCTATCGAGCCGCTACCTCAAGCTCCGAAGGGAACGTTGCCTATCCTTCACTGTGGCTGCCCTACACCGCAAGGCGAAAGAAAAAGGATATACGATGAGATGGAGGCCGATAGCCACAACTCGTGGGCCGTCAAAGGGATGAAATCGAAAAGCCGCCGAGTCCCGACAATAGCAACTCTTGTTGCATGATAACAATGAGCAAGGCCGGCCATACGAGAGTGAATCGGAGGACGCCTAGCTGCGTGGGCCATCCAAGGGGCAACAACACAACCCCGCACTCGAAGCGGTAGCTTGGGAAGCGGTTATAAGGGCCGCCCGGGAAGAGGCCGGTACGGCTCAAGCTCAACCCCGCCGTTGCCGGGCTCCGCTTGAGCTCGGTGGCTTGATAGCAGGGCTCCCAGGTTAACGTTGGCGCTGAAGAAATCCGGTCAAGAGACGGCCGATGAGGAAGTTAATCAGTTAACCCGAGGCGAGATCTTCAAAGGAAATCCCAAAGGCGGAACAAGAAGGCCACAGATCAAGCACCAAAAGAAGATCGCCGCCCCTATGCTAAGACAGTGAAACTCAGGACCACGAAAAAGAAGATCCCGTGCTCACCGGTTGAAGCAAACACAGGCCAACATTTCCCTACGGTCTCTACTCACTTCGTCTTATCCCCATAAGTGGAAGGCGGAAGAAAGCCTGGCTCGCACTCTCGTGCCTATTGATGCTACTCCCGATGATGTGGTACTGCTGATTGGAAACATCCACTACGGGAACATAATCACTTTCACAGATCTCGACCTCCCTCAATTTGGGGCTGATCATAATGAGCCTCTCTTCATCACGATCCAGTGGATGAACGACGCCTCCCTCGGGTCCTGGTTGATAATGGGTCCGGAATGAACATTCTTCCGGCAAAGATCATGAGCTTGCTTGATATCAAGACTACGTACTTGAAGCCTTCTTCTCTCACAGCCAAAGCTTACGACTCAACATCCCGAGCAGTCCTCGAGTTGCTACTTTAGACCTCTCGGTTTGGACGAAATTGATACTGTGGAATTCCAGGTTATCGACATCCCGATTACTTTCAATGCCCGCTGGGAAGACCTTGGCCGCACCAAGTCAAAGGGGTCGCCTCAAGCCTCCACCAAGTGTGTGAAATTCGCCTCGAATGGGGATCTCGACGACCATTTACGGGGATTTAGTCACTTTAGAGGGCACAGATACGTGTGGAATACCTATTCTGGAAATCAAACATGACGAGGAAGGTCACATGCTAACGGGCTTCACTGGTCGAGCCTCCCAAGGCCCAAGTGTGCAACATAGATCCGACGGTCACTCGGGATAAAATCCCACCGGTCTTGAAAATGATGAGAAAAATGAGCTATCTACTGGTCTCGGGCCTGGGAAGCGCCAACAAGGAACTTTCAAACTCATCGAAGTGAAAGGACAGAATACTCGCCACGGCCCGGGATATGAGGCCTCCCCAAATGGACACCGCAAAGGGAAAGAGATTTGAAGCCGCCACAGAAAGGTCCCGGCAGACAATCCCAAATCTCTCCTCTTCGATCCTAATTTGGCCGACTACTTTGTAAAGGGTCCCACACAACCAGGAAACATCACAGAGCCCACTCCTACGGCGGGATGGCTAAAGCTACATGATAGCCTCAACAAGTTCGGGGAACCAAGGCTAACCCGGTCCGTAGAATGTTCCCGGACCCACCCAAGATACCCAGGGCTACCACTGCCATGAAAAGTGAGTATACCTTCGAGGCGTGCCTCGACCTGGTGGAACAGGTTCGAGAAGCTCACAACCACTATTCCTACCGCCCAGAAGATCCGAAACCCGAATTCGAACGCGACAGTGCCAAAAGCTAAGGCCACGGAATTTCCCTCGATGATTGGGATGGTGCGGTTATGAAGCAATTGTTTGAAGAAGAAGTCAGTGCCGGACTGATTGATCTCGGCTCACCCAAGAGATGATAGCAAAGCAATTGAGAAAGGAAAACAAAACAAGACAGCTTCCCAAGTCATGAGGCCACCAATGGGCCGATGCCGCTAAAGAATTGGGAAACTCTCTCGTGCCCGTCCGCGACCAAGGAGGAAATGATCACCAAGCTTGGATTGGTCCCCGTCCCTTTGTGTCAATCTAGGACAAGTCCTCCCAGCCTCTCTCTCGTTAAGATCGAGTCTCTAGGGTCGTCCGACGGCCTTACGCCCGAAGACTACGAGTCCGTAGCAAGCACCGTATTCCCTTTCGTTTTCAATGAAATGACGAACCTTTACGAGTATCCCTTGATTGCCACTTTAACTAATGATGAATTAATTAATAAAAAAAAATTTTAATAATAATTCATTAGATAAAGAAGCAGAACACATTAAAAAAAAAAATCAAACAACAAAAATCTTTAAGCAAAGTTGTCAGGGAAGAGGAAAATCGAGCCCAAGCCGCCAAAGAGATTTGGATTTAATGTGAATTTGGGAACTGCGGAAGAGCCTAAAGAGACGCAGATTGGCGATTTCTTCGAAGGAATCGGAAAGGATGCTCCGCAAAGTCCTACAAAATCCTCAAGGAAAGTAGCCCTCTTCATCAAAGAAAACATCATGTGCCGATACGGGTTGCCAGCCGAAATCATCTCAGATAATGGATCCCACTTCGAAGGGGAATGTGAAAAATTGCTGGCGGAATTCCGAATAACCCGTCACAAGTCATCACCCTATGTGCCCCAAACCAACGGAGCCGTCGAAGCAAAGAAACAAGACTCAGGAAAATATCATCCGGAAAATGGCCGTCCAAGGCGTAGATTGGCCCGAGAAGTTACACCTCGGCACTCGGGCTACGTAACATCGCCGAACGGCAACCGGGGAAACACCTTTTGCCCTCACATACGGAATGGAAGCCGTACTCCCAATCGAGCTAGAAATACCCTCGCTCCGTATACCGCCGGAAAGCCAAATCAACGAGGTCGAATGGCTCCGCAGTCGCCATGACGAATTGGCCCTACTAGATGAACGCCGACCGAAGGCCATGGAACACATCCGGCCTACCAAGGAAGAATGGCTAGAGCCTTCGACAAGAAAGTAAAGCATCGGGAGATCCGAGAAGGTGATCTCGTTCTAAAAGAAAAGCCCCCACCCGTATCAACCCTCTCGGCAAATGGGAGCCGTATGGGTCGGGCCATATGTCGTCCCGTAAGATCTTCTCCTGAGGCGCCATGCAACTTGCGGACCTCGACGGGAATCCCTTTGTACACCCAAAGTGAATGGTGACAAGCCGCGCAGATACTACGCGTAAAAGAGAAAACAAAAAAAAAAAAAAAAACAAAAAAAGAGTGCTAAAAGAGTAATACCCAACTAGGTTAGAAACTCGAAAAGGGCGGCCTAGGTAAAAAACAGGTTGCACCAAAAAAAAAAAAAAAAAAAAAAAAAAAAAAAAAAAAGAGTGCTAAAAGAGTAATACCCAACTAGGTTAGAAACCCGAAAAGGGCGGCCTAGGTAAAAACAGTGGTTGCACCAAAAAAAAACAAACAAAAAAAAAAAAAACAAAAAAGAGTTCACCAGGTTGAACTACGAAGACCCGAGCTCCTCAAAATGAGGGGAACGTAGGCAAGGAAACGGTTCGGTCTAAAGCACAAATAAAAGCCATACTTTGGCATCGATACAATTGGTCGACCATGAAAGCGTCTCGAAAAACTCTAAAGCAATTCAAATATTCATTACAAGTTAAAAGCTCTTTGATGAGTCTAAGCCCGATTCATTCCTACAACTAGCAACCCGCTAAAAGAAAACTAAGATACATAATCAAACTAATGTGTCTGTCATGGCAAGAAAGGGATACTTGGAAACCTCGTAGTCACTCCAAGCCACTCGCATCGGCCTCTCCCCTTCTTCTTTCCCCTCCGAGTCTTTCTCTTCTCGAACCGGAAAAATGTCGGTATTCCTCCTACCAAGCTCGGTATAGGAACAGTGGTCTATCAAACCGCCTCCGTCGTGGCCTTAGTAGCCCTAGCGTCATCCCTCATCTCCCGTAACCTAGCCGGTAACATAGAGCCCTCCTCTCCTCGTCTCTTGACGTAAGCCTCATAATCGCCCGCGCCGTCTCCGCCTCTGTCGCGAGGATTGGCCTCGCCTCGGCCCTCCTCCTCTCGTAAACGATCAGTCCTCCGCACCCACAATGGCCTCACGCCGTCTCAAAAATAGCTACCTCGAGTCTCTCCTGCATGCCTCTCGTACCAATCCAGTACCAAGTGGTCAAGAACACCGGTCTCTGACGCTCGAGGATAACCCGAGGAGGAAAGGCATCATACCTCCATGCTCGGGAAAGAAATGGAAACCCCGAGGGATCATCCATGGAAACAGGAGCCACCACCCCGGTGGCTACATCATCAAAGCCCTCCAAAGGAACCCGCTCCAAGCCAAACCGTCTCAGGACCGTGAGCCGAATGTAGAAACCGGACCGAGAAAGCCCCGGAAGCATAACCACATGGGACCCGTCCTGAAGCACTCTACGAGTCTCCACCCGCCAATGAGGCACTGACCATCTGATATCTTCAGCCCGGCGACCCGCCATCCAACGCTCCCACGAGCCCCGATCATCAAAATCTACATCAACACCTCTCCCGGCAAAAGTCCAAGGCCCGATCATATCGAGGTTTCCCGAAGAACCCCCAAACGCTCCATCGCCCACATGTGGTCAAGAGAAACGGGCCGCCCTACGCATATACCGTCTCCCGTAGCTAACTGCCGAGAGCATGGAAGGTCTCCCCCAAGATCAAAGGAATGACATCTCTCGCCCGAGCGGCGGTGAACAACAACATCCAAGAAAGCTCGATGACAGATCCCAAAGGAATAAACCATGAACAAAGTGCCGAACATGCAAAGTGCAAAGGCATCCCAATAGGCGTCATCCATCAAGCCTAGGCCCCTAAATCTGTCGGGAAGACCGGAAATATCGAAATGGTCGGGACCGCGGATCATGCCTCGTGCTTCCTCCGGGGAAAGATGAAGAAGGTTGCACAACTTGTCAACAAAAGAAGCTCCTCCGGACAAAGGAATTGCTATCTCCTCCACCTCCGGACCTCCAAGCAAGGCCCGAAATTCTTCCACAGTCGGAACAATCTCGTTGAAGGAAAGGCAAAAGACATGCCTTCTAGTATCCCAAAACGAAGAAGAAGCCCTTAAGAGGTCATAATCCGGAACCAATTCTTTGAGAGACCACAAGCATCGTACCTTGTACCGTTCTTCAAAGAAAGACCTTCTCTCATGCATAATTTCCCTGACCAATCCTTGAACTTGTTGAAAAATGACATTTGGGACTCTTGGGACAATTTTGAGGGAGCTTTTCTAAGGCTTTCCATGGTTTTTTCTCTCTTCCTCCCGAAAATGGCCGTTTGACCGGAGGTTGAAGAGGATATTTGAATTTGAAATAAAGCAAGACCAGTCCGGACCAAAATTAAAGGACACTGTCGGATGCGGGATTCCTCCGCGCGGATGGGATTGCTTCCCAGAAAAATTTCGCAACACCCAAGCCGCTACACCAAAAAGGAATATTTCGTCCCGGTTGCTCGAAACTTGTGCAAAACCTCCCCAAACCAGTCCATATACCAAACACCCTTGCAAAAAAAAATCAAGGCTCATGCAACACTGCATTCATACTGCATTGCATTCATAAATAAAATCCTAAATTATTACATTCCAAAAAAAAGAGTGTGCATAAAAAAAAAAAACAAACAAACATAAATAAAATCCTAAATTATTACATCCAAAAAAAAAAAAATGTGCATAATCTGTACAAATCTAAATCTCAAAAAAAAATCAATCGGAGTCTCCAAAGACCCGATGTCTCCCCCGGCCCTCTTGCGACTCGGGCCCGCCTCGTTAGGAGCCCCGAAAGTCTCGGGCTCGTAATCGTCCTCATCTCCGTAAAGAGGCTCGTCGGGACCAACCGGCACACTCGATAGGGTAAACCTGCATCCCCGAAGAAATCGAATCCAGAAGGTGAAGGCGTCCGACTCCTGAACATACGGAGACGACCCACCATGCCGCCAGACGTGTCCCTGCCCGTGCGGATCCCCAAGAATGACGTGATCCGAAGGCAGTGCCGCGCGGTGATCAATGAGAGGAGAAAGAGGGGTCTCGGAAGAAGTCTCCGAGGGAATAGGAGAAGCCTCCCGTCGGACAGGTGCCGCCGTGGTCTCCCTCGCCCTAGCCTGAGGTGCCCCGCAAGCAACCATCCTCCGTATGAACCTCTTGGCTCCGATCACTTGCTTCGTCGCTGTCTCGACGACCACCTCCGAAACCGCACAAAAGCAAAAGCGGCAAAAAAAAAAAAAAAGAGAGGTGATGCTAAAGATGATGAAACGAAGGAAAGAAAAGAAGGGGGAAAGGTGAAACCATACCTTCATACCCGGACGAGGCCGGAAAGCTCGTGGAAGTCGCTCGGCCGAGGGATCTCGCACCCTCAATCGGACTCCCATCCTCGGATGTAGGAAAAATCCGTCCGAGGGTACCGCGGGATCCCAAGCCCCTCCTCTCCAAAACCCGAGGCATCCTCGGCCTCCTCAAGACGAACGTCGCATACGGCTCGATCGCCACGAAGTCCGAGAAGTGCCGGCCCGCTTCGGTAATCATCCCAGTGTCACTGACCGATCGCTCGGGTGCATCATATCGGCGGGAGGCTCCACCGGTGTCCTCAAGGGCGAGTTCACGCCATGCCGGCGCGTCACCCTCTCTCCCGTATAATATGCATCGCAAGTCAAACCCTCAAAATCCTCCGCCGCACCGTCCGGATCTCGCCGCCTTCACCGCGCTACCTCAAAGCGATCCTGTGGGAAGAATATCATCCCCTCATCCGTCTCGGCCTCCGTCAAAGGAAGGCAATCCGCGTACCCGAGAGTCGTACGCCCGGAGCTTATCTTCTCCCCGGCATGCTTGGACCAAGACCGCATGGCCGGATACGCCCGACGTACGCCTCAGCCGCTCCACACCGTGACGTGGAAAAACTCCAACGCCCATACTCGCGAAAGGTAAAAATCCAATCAATCCAAAGTGCAAATAAAAGTGCGTGCTCAAAGGAAAGAGGGAAAGCAAAAAGAGAGCTTATACCTCCGTGAGCAAACTCGAAGCAAGACAGGAGCTCACAGCCTCTTCCTGGCCGTATCTATCAAGAGCGAAGTACCAATGGCCACCGGCCTCCCCAGAAATATCTCCAACCGTCTCCATGTCCTCCAAGGACCTCAAGAAGGCAAAGACCGCCGTCCTCAAAGCATGCCCAAAGAGTGTGCTCGAAAAGGTAAACCAGAGGAAGGACCTAGCACCGCTCGGCGCTAAACCTATCCTCCCGGCCTCGTAACTCGCGATGGTCTCCACGATCTTGCCGAAGACCACGGCATACTCCATCCCCATCCCCTTTTTGGGAATAGGGAAAATCCAAGAAGAGCTCGCAGACGCATCGCCGTAGCCATCTCTCCACTCAATCTTTGCGTCCATTGAAGGACGGACCCGTGATCGCGGCATAGTCGAAGGCGTAAGCAGTCGCCTCGCCCCGAAGAAGTGGAATGTGTGGGTCGCATCCCACCAATGCCGCGCTAGAGCGAACATCAAGCCCTTGCACTTAGGGAACTTGACCTACCCCTCAAACACTCGACAAACTCCCGAGCCCCGTCTCGACAACGATCCGTCTCTGGACTCGGCAAAGCTCCTCGGCCCGCATTCTAAGCCGATCCCACAAGTCAATCACGTACTCCACCGATCCTCGAGTCTTCATCTTGTTCGCTTGCTCCGTCACAAAACGGTTTCCGCCACATGTAAAAAAAAAAAAAAAAAAGAAAAGGAGAGAAAATGTCAAAAGATTGCATTTGCATTAAAAAAAAAAATTCGACAAAGATAACAAAGATACAATGAGCATAGCCCCATTTTTCTCGCATGAAATAAAACAATTTTCAGCAAGTCCCAATGCATTCATCAAAAAAAAAAAAAAGGGATGCATTCCTACGCGAGTAAAAACTCCGTCCCATTTTCAAAAAAAAAAATGCATACATGCATATCATCCATCTTACATACAACGGGAGGAAAAATCCGTCCCACTTTTCAAAAAAAAAATCCTAAACATACATCTCATATTGGCAAAATGCCCATTCTTTCCAAACAAAACGCATGCATTGCATCATCATTCACCAATATCAAAATTCAATCATCATCAAGAACATGCAATATTCAATTTCAAAAAAAAAATCACAATTCTTCGAATTTTCACATGCAATTTTCGAATTAAAAAAAAAATGTGGCGAAAATGCCAATTCTTTTCCCAAGCAAAATGCACATTTTTGGGACACTCACAAATTCATTGCAACATTGCATATCATCAATATCAATATTCAATATTCAAAAAAAAAATTCAAAAATCATCCAAAAATTTCAAACAAGAAATCGACAAAAGGATCAAGAGGATTCGAAATATACCGTTCGGAGATGGGGATCCGAAGCCCAATGTTGCCAAGCATCGGGGTAATGCTCCTCCGCAACCGATTGCGAAAGATTGTAATGCCTCCTCATCCGGACGAGCTCCAATCGCCTCTCCGCTACCGGACCACGTCCTTGGCCTTGAAAAGCGCCTTCCCCGTGTTCCATTGCTCGAAAAATCAAGAAAATCGGAGGAATTTTGAAGCTTCTAGGGCCAAAAATGGCTGCTCTCCTCGTTTTTCTCTCTCTGCTCTCGACAATCTCAAAAAATTGGAGGAAGAAGAAGGGCGTTGGCCCAATTAATACCCACGACTTTCCATCCCTATCCGCGCGGATGAGATTGCAAGGGTCAAAATGACCCTTTTGCCCTTAAAATTTCGGACTCGCAATTCAATCCCCAACTTGACAAAGTTAACCAAAGTTAACCAAAGTCAGCCCTTGTCAAGAAGATCATCCCCGGCAGGTCAAACGTAAGACCGAGTGCCCCGAGAAAGATAACGAGATTCCGTATCTTTCATCAAAATTGCCCCTAGATCAAACGTAAGACCGAGTGCCCCGAGAAAGATAACGAGATTCCGTATCTTTCATCAAAATTGCCCCGGCAAGAAAAACGTAAGACCGAGTGCCCCGAGAAAGATAACGAGATCCCGTATCTTTCATCAAAATTACCCCAGTCAAACGTAAGACCGATCTCCCGAGAAAGATAACGAGATCCCGTATCTTTCATCAAAATTACCCCGGCAAGTCAAACGTAAGACCGAGTGCCCCGAGAAAGATAACGAGATCCCGTATCTTTCATCAAAATTACCCCTGATCAAAACGTAAGACCGAGTGCCCCGAGAAAGATAACGAGATTCCGTATCTTTCATCAAAATTGCCCCTAAGAAACGTAAGACCGAGTGCCCCGAGAAAGATAACGAGATCCCGTATCTTTCATCAAAATTACCCCTAGCCAAACGTAAGACCGAGTGCCCCGAGAAAGATAACGGATCCCGTATCTTTCATCAAAATTACCCCTAAAGAAACGTAAGACCGAGTGACCCGAGAAAGATAACGAGATCCCGTATCTTTCATCAAAATTACCCCGGCCGTAAACGTAAGACCGAGTGCCCCCGAGAAAGATAACGAGATCCCGTATCTTTCATCAAAATTACCCCTAAGCCAAACGTAAGACCGAGTGCCCCGAGAAAGATAACGAGATCCCGTATCTTTCATCAAAATTACTCCCTGGCAAGTCAAACGTAAGACCGAGTGCCCCGAGAAAGATAACGAGATCCCGTATCTTTCATCAAAATTACCCCTAGTCAAACGTAAGACCGAGTGCCCCGAGAAGGATAACGAGATCCCGTATCTTTCATCAAAATTACCCCTAGCCAAACGTAAGACCGAGTGCCCCGAGAAAGATAACGAGATTCCGTATCTTTCATCAAAATTGCCCCTGGCGATAAACGTAAGACCGAGTGCCCCGAGAAAGATAACGAATCCCGTATCTTTCATCAAAATTACCCCCGTCAGGAAAACGTAAGACCGAGTGACCCGAGAAAGATAACGAGATTCCGTATCTTTCATCAAAATTACCCCCGGCAGTCAAACGTAAGACCGAGTGCCCCGAGAAAGATAACGAGATCCCGTATCTTTCATCAAAATCTCCCGGCAGTCAAACGTAAGACCGAGTGCCCCGAGAAAGATAACGAGATCCCGTATCTTTCATCAAAATTACCCCCGGCAGTCAAACGTAAGACCGAGTGCCCCGAGAAAGATAACGAGATCCCGTATCTTTCATCAAAATCATCCAACGGCATAGCCAAACGTAAGACCGATTTCCAGCGAATACGTCTGATTTTCCCAGAAAGGCTAACGAAATCCCCAAAGAAAGTTAACGGAATCTCAAAAGCCAACGGAATCTCGAGTAGTACTCGAACTACGAAAGGGCTTGATTCCCACTAGGGATACGTAGGTAGCCTATCATTAGGTCCAGCCCCTCGACCAAAACGGTCACCCTCTCCTTCGGCAGCAGACAAAGTCCACCGAAAGGCCATTTCAAATTAAGGTCCGAGGCGCCTAAAAAGCCATCATCATTAAGGTCCGAGGCGCCTAAAAAGCCATCATCATTAAGGTCCGAGGCGCCTAAAAAGCCATCATCATCAAGGTTCGAGGCACCTAAAAACGCCATCATCAAGGTCCGAGGCACCTAAAGCGCCATCTCCAAGGTTTGAGGCACCTAAGACGCTATCACTAGAAAGCGATAAATCGCAATCATCCCCAGCAGAGACCGAAAATGGTCATTCCTATCCCCAGCAGGGCGGATACCCGTCAGACCGAAAATGGTCATTCCTATCCCCAGCAGAGCGGATAGCCATCAGACCAAAAATGGTCATCTCTTATCCCCAGCAGAGTTTCTTTCCAGTAACCGACTGTAGAACTCGCTCATCAGGTTCGAGGCACCTAAAACGCCATCATCTCAGGGTCAAAGACCCGAACTACGATCGGCTTGATTCCCATTCGGGATACGTAGGTAGCCTATCGCTAGGTTCACCACCCGATCACTCGATCATCCCGCCAAATATGGAGCCTTATTCTTATCGACGACCCCGCTTCCTTCTAAAGCGCCGTCGCCGAGGGCTACTGTAAGTGCTCCAATTTGAGCTTGTTAGAATTTTCGTTATAAAATTAACGAAAGTTATAACATTTCTAACAATTCCTAACTATCCTAACATTTCTAACAAAGGGAGGGTAGAATGGGCATTGCCAAATGAAGTTAAACCAAGAAAAGCATCTTAAAAAGCAAAACAAAAGAATAAAACCATAAATAGAAAGGCTGGAAACACAAAAACTGGCTGTTAATTTGGTTTTTTTGAATTTTTATTCTTCCTGTCTAAGGCTGGAGCTGTAATTAATGAACAGTGCACGCCTACTGACCTTGTCCGCGCGGATACCTTTGCATTTTCAGGAGGGCTATAAATTGAGCCCTCCAGTCACAAAAATAAGAGAGGAAGAACACAATAGCAACGAAGTTCTGGCGAAATATAGAGAGAAAACAGTGAGAATTCTCAAGAATTGTCACCTTTTTCTTTCCAATCTTTCCCAACTCATACTCATCCACTCACTCTTATGTTAAAGCCCTAAACACTCATACACTCAAGCCAAACACTCAAGAACACAAGGAAGATTGGTAAACCCTCTTCTTCCTAACCCTAAATCTCATCCATGCATGCATCTTCAAACTACAAAATGTAGTTCTTTCATCTTCTTTCTCTAGATCTAAGAAGATCACCATGGAAGACCATCTCCATGGATGATCTTCTACAAAGATCAACATTATTTTCAAAGCTTTTCTTGTTTACTTGCAAAAATGCACTTTCAAAACCCTAGAAAACCATTTTCAAGCACTAAATCTTGATTTCAAAGGGTAAAATCCCCCTCCCCAAGCAAATGAAATGCTTAGTCCTAATGTACCCCAAGGATGGTTTGGTATAGTTGATTCACCACTAAAATGTCTAGTGATCACTAACCAAAACCTAGGGAAATGGGGACAAGCATGGATGCAAAACCCCCCTTAAAATCATATTTTCTTTCTTGAGAAGTTGCTGTCCAGTAGCAATTTTCTCAGACATCAGTCCATGGTCTTAATTTTTGGACACAGATGAACTTGGAATTTGGTGTTGACTACAAAACACTTTTTGTAGCCAACATCCAGAGCTTTCCAGACATATTTTTACCTTATTTTTTGGGTGAGTAAAACTCCTCTTTTCAATTTTTCTTTCAGAGGCTAGTTCATCAGCTTCTGGGAATCCAGATCTCATATCTGAGGTTTCCAGAAGGTTTTGACCCCTAAAATCTTCTCCAAAATGGAAATTTCTTTCACACAAAGTTTATTCAAGAAGTCTAGAGAAACTTTCATTCTCTTAGTTCATCCAGATTATGAAGTTTTAGGACCCTTGAATCCATTTCAAAATCAGGTGTCTGCTGCCATTTCCTTCTGGCAGAAGTGACTTCTCAACTTCAAAAGGTTTTTTGAGTACCAAATCTCAAACCAAAAATTCTCCGAAAAATCATGGGATCAGTTTAAAGTCTTAAAAAGACATCCCAATTTTTACTTTTTCCAGTTTCAACTTATTTTGGCCAAAACACACACACACACACACACATAAATGATTTTCAGCTTGGAAGACTCGTTTTTACGAGGCGCGTCGGGTGCACACTAACGTCCTTCCCGACGCGTAACATGACCTCCGAACCTAAATCTCTGATCTCGGGCTTTTTTCAAAGTTTTGCCCTTCAAAATTAAAATGGCGTGGCGACTCCGTTTTTTCCGGTTTTATTTGGTTTTTCAAAGAAACGCAAAAATCGAATTTTTCCCGCGAAAAAGGCAACACCATCGTTACAGATCCCTCAACATCCTCTTACAATGAAGCCCGAATGGCAACGCAAATGAAGAAGACTTTCAACATCAATCCATAAAGAAAAATGTTTAGCCTTAAGTCGTGCTAATGATTGACTTTCCTTTCAAACTCGTTAAGAAATTTCTAGATGATGCAAGGTCCATTGAAAGTAGAACAACTTTTCTAGACCTTTGAGCCATATAGCGTTCTTTGTTGAGTCTAGGGGCTTCCTCTTAGCCATTCTCATACACACTCTTGAAATCCAAGCATCAAAACTGGGGCTTCCTAACCTTTCCTCCCCCAGTCAATCCCTACTTAAACTCTCAAGAGTAATCAAATCTGCATTAGGGGCTTTCCTCTTCGTTTCTCACTCTCATCATTAGAGAATACACTTCTCCAAAGAGTCAATGCTTGGATCACCTTCAAAAAAATAGAGTCCGTCTCTCCTCAACTAAACTTGAGATCTCATCTTTCTCTTTAATGAGATTTTTCCAACTGAGTCTCCTTCGAGTAAACATACTTTTAAAAAAAAAGAGAATAGCTCGCTAGGTTGAAAACTCGTAAAGAGCGGCCTAGGCAAAAGTTAGAGCACAAAAACAAAAGACGCAAAAGAGATGCCCGCTAGATTGAAAACCCGAAAGGGCGGTCTAGGCAAAAACCAGGGTGCGTCACTAAGAAAATAAAAAAAAAAAAAAATCAAAGGAAAAAGGAGGAGATCCTTCTTCAATTCATGCAGCCTCACAAGCCTGCTCGCGAAGTCATCTTCAACATGCAAGAAGTCTTGGGGCTTGGTGTCGAGAGAAGCCTTGGAAAATGCGTACTTTGGATTAGGAAGCGTAAGTCCTACATAGCGAAAGCCATTGGAGTGGTTTAGGCCTTGTTCAGTCAATGATCATCACATGACAAACTTGGGGTTTGACGATGAAAAAGTCCTGCGACAACGAAAAATCCTTGAAAGTATCCTGAACCTTAGTGTTGAACTTGGGTTATCTCAACGGAATCCTATTAGACGATTGTCTCATTCGATCTTTAGATGAACCTCACGAGTTGGTCTTCAAAACCAAAATCTAAATCACAAACAATTTTCAATCCTCACATAATAGAACTCATTCTCCCCGCTGATTCTTGGAGTCGAGTGCACATTGATCGTCTTGAACAAACAAATGCTTAAGTGAATGTGTGTTGTTATGCAAATGCTTTCACTAACCCTCTTATAGGAATTAAAATGCGTAAAGCACGTCAAGTGCCTACTTTCAAGAATTAGATCAAACATGTTGAGTGTTTGGATTTTTTCCTACCATCTACCTCCCCATATGTCAATGTATCCAATTAAGTGCGTCGAGCATCTCTTCAAGCGTCAAGCATCTAAAGCGTCAAGCATCCATTGCGTCAAGCAACCATTGCGTCAAGCAACCAAAGCGTCAAGCATCCATTGCGTCAAGCAACCATTGCGTCAAGCAACCATTGCGTCAAGCATCCATTGCGTCAAGCATCTAGGGTAAGTATGTCAAGTACTCACCAACAAAAGCCCGATTCAGCGCCCTTACAGGTGGATCGTCAACAATTAGGTGTGTCAAACATCCAAGATGTGTCAAGCATCTAGGGTAAGTATGTCAAGTACTCACCAACAAAAGCCTGATTCAACGCCCAGACAGGTGGATCGTCAACAATTAGGTGTGTCAAACATCTAAGATGCGTCAAGCATCTAGGGTCAGTATGTCAAATACTTACCTTACCAAAAGCCCGATTCAACGCCCAGACAGGTGGATCGTCAACAATTAGGTGTGTCAAACATCTAAGATGCGTCAAGCATCTAGGGTCAGTATGTCAAATACTTACCTCATCAAAAAGCTCGGTCCCTAATCACCAGGATCGTCACCTCAACAAAAGCTCGATCTTGAATCGCCAGGATCGTCACCAAGTAGGTGTGTCAAGCATCTACAAGTAGTATGTCGAGTACTATTCAACAAAAAGCTCGGTCCCGAATCGCCAGGATCGTCACCTCAACAAAAGCTCGGTCTTGAATCGCCAGGATCGTCACCAAGTAGGTGTGTCAAGCATCTATAAGTAGTATGTCGAGTACTACTCAACAAAAAGCTCGGTCCCAAATCGCCAGGATCGTCACCTCAATAAAAGCTCGGTCCTGAATCTCCAGGATCGTCACCTCACTTCAGTCTCAAAAGAAAACCCAACAGAATGCAAAGGACCGGACAGGTAAATCTTTGTTTTTTCTAACATCTTTCCCCGCAGGTTCGGAGCCCAAACAGGCGAATCTTCAGACAAACAGGTATATTCAGAATTGGGTCATGATGTGATTCCTCAGTATGGATTTGCCTTTACAAAAATAAAATCTCCTCGATTTTCAAAAAAATGATTTTCAAAATACCTAAAGCAACCTTTTCGTGTTTTGGAGTCGAACTACGTTTTGGTCTGATTCTCCGATAGAGATACGTAGGCAGCCGTGCGGCACGACCATCCTAGTGTTCAGAATGATGTCTTTTCTATCGACGACACTTCTTCTTTCATAAGACCTGTCGCCGAGGGGCTCTGTAGACACCCCATTCTGAACTCATAATTACATGATTACACTACTCTTCATCTCTCTTTTATGTTTTGATGAAAGCATATCAGTTTCGTCATGTTTCGTTAAGTTTCTAACTAACCTCGTTAGTTTTGGACCTAACTGACTAACGGAACAACTGAAAAGGACAAAATAGTCATCAGACTAGTTATCTCGCACGAGATATCATATCTCGCGCGAGATATCCCCTCGACAGGATATGCAGAAATTACTCTCCTTCTCCGTTTCAAACTCTCTTTTTGGATAAAACCTTATCAATTCGGGTATCCAATCAGAACTAAGTTCTGGAACCTTCCTAGGGGATTTTACCTCTCCACCTTCACCTCTCCAACCTCCTATAAATACTGGATGACTTTCAGTGTTTCGGAGGTCGACAATTCTGATCCTTGATCAAGAACACACACAACACACACAATTTGTTGGTTTCTTTCCATGAAAGACTCCTTCAAATCACTCACAAAACAACTCCTAAAGTTTGTTCATCAACCTTGTTGATTAACAAACATCAAAACCCGAATCAAAGGACCAAGGCGAAGCTCCGTCCGCATCAAGATCCAAATCAAGGATCGAGGCGAAGCTCTGTCCGAATCAAGGTTCGACTCTAAACTTGAGTCAAAACTCTGTCCGAATCTCTTCTCAAAAGGTAATCATCCTTTAAACTTTCGTTTCTCTTCTCAACCTCTCTATTGATTTTAGAGTAGTGTAATCCCATCAAAAGGATTAGCCTAGAGTCCCTTCAGTCGATGGAGGCGATCTCGAAGCATACAATCCGACATTCCTAATCAAGAAATTGATTAGGGTTTACTTGTTTTCTTTAATTATTTATTGTAAAGATTGAAAACCTCTCTTTTCTTTAGCAAGACCAATCTCCGGATTGGGTGGAATGGATGCTCCTTGACCTACCCATTCCATAACCTAAGCCCCGAACCCAAATCTCTTTCAAAATGGTTTTCCTATGTTTCCAATCGAATAATATAGGTGGCGACTCAAAAAGACGAAAATATAGAAATTTTCTCACAACGCTACACCACCAGCGAATATCCGAAGTGGATAGCCTAGCCATCATCAGCTCCCAGTCACCCTTGTCCTGCTGTCGAGGTAAACCCCTCCGGGAAATCACCCAAGGGCACTGAGTCGGCAAAGCCCCTGGCAAAGCCTCGAGCCTCTCCTGCAGCCACAAAGTCAACACGGCCGGACTCCCAGACCTCATGAAAAGGTCTCCTCTAGCCATCCTATCGATGCCATGCAGAGTCTCACCCAGAACCGATGGGACAATGTCCTTCCCAGCCCTGCAATCCCTAACCATGTCCAAGAGACCACCGTGACAGATCCCCACGGACTCAGCGGTGAACAGAGAAAAGAATATGCAAAGGATAAACGCATCCATAGCCACCGTGGTCGTAGCCATATCCGGAGAGCCAAACCTGCCCGGGATATCAGAAAGGTCAATCCTGTCCGGAGCTGTCATCATCCCCTCAGCCTCTCCCAGAGATATGTGCAGAAAAGATGCTAACTTTGCCGCCACCGGCACATCTTCGATCAGAGGAATCGATATAGCCTCAATTTCTGGACCCCCAATCAAGGCTCGGAAGTCTTCATAAGTTGGGACAATCTCATTGTAAGAAAAGCAGTAAACGTGTCTCCGGACGTCCCAAAACCTTCTTTGCTTGCTCTCAAAAGGTCCCAATCGGGCGGGAGATCCCTCAAATGCCATAAAGATTTGATCTTGAAAGAAGAATCAAACAGCCCCTTGTGAGATTGAAAGTTATATCTCACCCAAGATTGAAGATCGGACAGAAAGCGGTCTCTTTTCCCCCTTTGCAATCTAACGGGCTTCTCCATTGCAAAATGATCAAAGTTGATGTCTTTGGGTCAAATATGTGCTCTGGGAACAGTTGGGACAAGTCTAGAGTGAAAATGAAATGAAATGGCCAAGCCTTGGTTTTATTCTAAAAATAACCGATCTGCAGGACATCGTAAGCCACACGGCTTCATTTGCTCTCAGGTCCTGACCGCACGGCTTCATTTGCCTGATGTGAGAAAAAAATCTGCAGCAACCAAGTTGCTGCCCAAAGGGAGTTTTCACCCCACTTTTCCAACAAAAACCTGTGCAAAAATATATCCAAACATTAACCATGCAGTTATGTGTCATCACAAATCATTTTGGCCCAATTTCAGCCTCGATTCCAAGCAAAAAACTGCCCCGAGGCTCAAGTAATATGTAAATTCATAAAGCATAAATTTAAAAAGCAAATAAAACATTAGTACATTGTTTTCGCCCCAACGGCGCCCAAATAAAGCAAAAAATAAACAAGTTGTGCATAAAAATGTTCATTGTTTGTTTTTTCTTCCTAAATCGATTCTAGAGACCTCCTCGGCCTCCGATTCTTCCTCATCACTACTCAACTCATAAAGGCTCGCCTCTCTCATCAAGTCCTCACTGTCGCTCACATCAGAAAGATGAACATTCACATGTTCATACTCCGCCAGATGCTCCAGGATGCCGGCATTGGGTCCCCGTCCCCGAGGCATGGCACTAGAGGAGTACTCTGAAGCCGATGAGGTGGATGTCGTGCCTCCTCTTGCGCACAGGTTCCTGCACGTTTGCTGCAGCCTTCGAAGCGCAAGCCAGCTTCTTTAAAAGGGATCGGCATACATCTTTCCAGCCCCTATTCTGCTTGACCAAGCCGTCATAAGTGCGAGCTGGAACCTGGAAAAAAAAAGAGAGGAAAATCTCAGAAAAATCTCGGAATTGCAAAAAGCAAAGAAGTCTGAAAAAGGGAAAAGACCCTAAAGTGTACTTACAGTGCTGTCAGGCGGCA
Source organism: Adenophora triphylla var. japonica (assembly GCA_022495995.1). Taxonomy (NCBI): domain Eukaryota; kingdom Viridiplantae; phylum Streptophyta; class Magnoliopsida; order Asterales; family Campanulaceae; genus Adenophora; species Adenophora triphylla. The sequence goes on along the minus strand of JAFEMH010001630.1, from coordinate 421,139 downwards.
GAGTATACTGGGGCTCCCTAGTGTCGGGGACAGGTATCCTGAACCTCCTCGGTACCCCATTGACTACATAAGAAAGATGAGCAGGAGGCATCGGCGGATTAGTAGGCTCGGCCTCCCCATATCCCTGAGTGACAGCCAGCTTCACTAGCTTCTGTGGCGTCCTCAGTCGCTGCTCCACAAAGATAGCATAAGGGGTAGCCATGTCAAAATACTCCTCAGCTGCTATGCCTGCCTGATATCTCTCTATATCGTCCACCGGCCAATCCCGGGGCTGCAGCATCCGTGCTGGAGGATCATGGGGGTAATGGCATCCAATGGAGGGATATGGCCATGCTGCCTAGAGAAGCGGTCCCCTAGATAGATGACATCACATGTCAGCCCGGTCAACCACCGCCTCTGCCTCGTCGCCTCCACGGCCTCTCCTAGCAAAATCTCTGGATACCGACCCCAAGGGTAAAAGTCCACCCCATCGTGCCCATCTCTGTTGATAACTGGCCTAACCATCTTGTAGTCAAAGGTGATCCGGGTCTTCCCGGTGAAATTATCCCTCGCATCTCCCCTCCAGCGGACCATAGCGGGAAAGATGGTAGCATCGCTCTGTTGGTTCCACGGAAAGAACCTGATCACCTCGCAAAACCAGACATGCATGTTCAAAACATCAAAAAGGTCATTTTCTCTAATGAAAGTCTCAAAGACAGAAAGTAAAAGAGAGAAAGGAAAGTGAGACTACCTCAAGAGCAAAAGAGAAGCAATCCATCGAAGCAGCCTTATTCCGGCTGTACAGATCCAGGGAAAAGTAATTCTGCCAAACCGGCCTCGCCCCAAGAGACCGTCCCAATCCCATATACATCCTCCAAAGAGTCGAGAAGGCAAGTCATAGCCAGCGTCCCAGAATTAGCAAAAATGGTGACTGACAACATCAACCACACAAAAGCCCTCGCAAGCTGGGAGGCAAGCCACCTCATTAGCAAAGCAAATTCCCGCATGCGCTTCGATCGCCACCTCGACATTCCTAGTCTCCAACATCCCAGACACTCTTAGAATAAGCTCAAACCCAACCAAAGCTCTAAACTCCTCCGCCGTAATATGGTTCCTCCAGTCACAGCCTCCCGTGAATCGCAGCCGTGATAGCAGTGAAATTCCGCAGCGTCATCGCGCCTACCCCTGCCTAAGGTGAAAGCCGTGGGTAGTGTCCCACCGTAACTCCGAAAGGGCCTCGGATCAAGCCCCGCTTCTTCGAGGTAATGTGAATACCTCGCCAATAGCCTCAATAAATAAATCGAGGCCGGTAGCCCTCACTAGCCGCTTGGGGTTCACCCCATCTTTCTCAAAATCAGCATCCTCTCGCCATGCCTCACCGCAATCCTCTAAGGCCCCTAGACTTGTTCTCCCGTCAGACAAGCACAAAGAAAGGAAACGTATCAGTCCTTCACCTCATTTCAAAAGCATGCATATATTCAAAAGTGCACATGTTTTTAAAAGAAAAGCATTCAATAAAATTTTTCTAGCATCCTTTGCATGAAAAACGTGTCTTTCATCACTTGAAACGCATCGTGTCAAGCACATTGCTCTCCTAAGCACAAAATCACAATTTTCAAAATTATTTGCACATAAGCATTAATTTTTTCTCAAAAAATGGCATGCATGAATCCTTTTCATCATCCAAAATCCTGTTTTAGCATCCATGATCAAAATTTGATCTAGTTCTAGCACATGCAAGGACTCCGTCACATCTTAGACAATTATTTTCTCAATTTATTTTCGAAAAATGGGTCATTCTCATTATTTCTTAAGAAAATTGCACATGCATGATCGTTAATCTTCTTAGCCTTATAGGTTAATCATTAATATTTCAAAATCATCATCAAAAATCCTAGGAAAATTCGAGAAATTCCTAAAACTCGAGTCAAGCCCTAGAACCAATCAAAATTCAATAAAAATCGACGGAATTGAGCAAATTAAGAATGCTTACCCCAACCGATTGAGGATTCGTTGATTTGTGCTCCCTCCTACCCGGGTAGAGCTCCGATGGAGGCGTGAGGAAGTCATACTTCCTCTCCGTGCGGACGAGCTCTTTCCTCCTCCTCCGAGCGGCCTCCGAGATGTTTCTTCTTGCTTGCCTTGGCATAGGATTCCCCTCCGGATCCATTTCAATCAGTAGAAGCAAAGGGAATTGAAGGATTTTGAAGAAATTCTCTCCCTCCTCTCTCTCTTCCTCGGCAGTAGATGGGCGGCAACAATGCCCAATGCCAGTTCAAATCTGTTTTAAATAATCTGGAAAAATCAGACTTCTAGCCGTACGGCTTCTTTTGCCCCCGTCTCACGCCGGGCGGCTTCTTTCGCCCTGAGCAGAAATTACAACTTTGCCCCTGGACTTCCCACTTGGGCATATAATTCCTGTTATCCTTTAACTAGGATAACGTCGTTTTCCAAAAGATACCCGTTATCTCTTAAGCAAATAGACTTTCCTCCCCAGTCGCCTCCGTTACTTCCGTTATAACGGAATGACGCTAGGTGACAACATCCGAATTGTCAGAACTCTAAACTTAAGCTACCTCTATCACGAATAGAGAAGTACGCTCAAGTTCTCTAAACTTAAGCTACCTCTATCACAGAGAGAGAAGTACGCTCAAGTTCTCTAAACTTAAGCTACCTCTATCACAGATTGAGAAGTACGCTCAAGTTCTCCAAACTTAAGCTACCTCTATCACAGATTGAGAAGTACGCTCAAGTTCTCCAAACTTAAGCTACCTCTATCACGAATAGATAAGTACGCTCAAGTTCTCTAAACTTAAGCTACCTCTATCACAGATTGAGAAGTACGCTCAAGTTCTCCAAACTTAAGCTACCTCAATCACGAATAGAGAAGTACGCACAAGTTCTCTAAACTTAAGCTACCTCTATCACAGATTGAGAAGTACGCTCAAGTTCTCCAAACTTAAGCTACCTCTATCACAGATTGAGAAGTACGCTCAAGTTTTCCAAACTTCAGCTACCTCTATCTCCTCGATAGTGACGTAAGCTTTAGTCACCTCAGGTGACAACCTCCATTAATTGTCAAAACCTCAAGGATCCTAGACATCGTTCCTAACTATCTAGTGATGCTTGAACTACGATCAAGGCTTGATTCCTTCGGGATACGTAGGTAGCCTTTCATAAAAGGTTCAGCCATCCGACCACAGTGGTCACCCTTTTTCCATCATCATTCCTCAGTGGTGAGGTAGCCTTTCATAAAAAGGTCCAGCCATCAGAACACATTGGTCACCTCTTTGTCATTCATCACTCCTCAGTGGTGAAGTAGCCCCTCATAGAGGTCCAGATATCCGACCACATCGGTCACTTCTAGCATATCCCCAGTAGGATCAATCGCCTGACCTCCTAGGTCACTTTCTCTTCTATTTTCCCAACAAGAGACCAGCTTCTCTCCGCTATTCCCCTGCGGATCTTTTCTGAACTACGACCTGGCTTGATTCCTCCGGGATACGTAGGTAGCCTTCCAAAGGTTCAGCCACTCAACCACCTTGGTCACCTAATCCGTCTCGGCATTCGCCAGATCGGATCCTTTTCTATCGACAACCCCACTCGCCCTGCAAGTGACGTTGCCGAGGGGCTTCTGTAAGTACCCAAATCTGACTCATGCCTTCTGGTTAAGTTTTCCGGCAATTTCCCGGACTTTCCTAAAGTCCGGGAGCAATTCCGGAACTGTTCCGAAGAAAGTCCGGGAGCAATTCCGGAACTGTTCCGAACCTTCCAAGGAATGAAGGGACTGATTTAAATTAAAAGGGCACGTTTTCCTTAATATGGAAAACCTTCTAGAAGTGCCACCTTGCATGATTCTAGAAACATGCTGAGTCACACAGGATAATGCCGCACGGCTGCATTAGGAGGGAACTCCTAGCCGCACGGCCTCATTAGCCTTATCCAGACTGCCTATAAATAGAGCCCTCCTCTACCCATTTTGAAAACAGAACAAAAATACCATATTCAGCACAAAAAGCTCTGTTCAAGCCCTGCTGCGAAATTAGGAAGTTGAAGAGTGCCAAGAAGCCACCTCCCTCCTCCTTGAAGCCTCCAAGAAGTGGTCCCTCCGCTAGGCAAGAATCAAAGAAGAAGAGGTCACCACCATTGGTAACCTCTCACTCCCTTACCTTGCATTATGCTTGTTTATGTGATATAATTGCTCCTTGCATTCATATATTACTATTATCTTGCTTGGGACTTGGTATATGTTGTTAAAGATCCTATCTTTATTCATATAAACATACCCCCTTCCCCTTTGCATCATTTGCATAAAATAAGCATCATTTGCTCCTAAAAATGTAATCTTTACAATAAAGGTGCATCCTTTGCACCTAAAAATCCATGCTTTCCATTAAAAATGCATCATTTGCATATAAAAATCATGTCTTTACAATAAAGGTGCATCCTTTGCACCTAAAACCAATTTTTCACATAAAATGCATCCTTTGCATTAAAAATCATCTCTTTACCATCAAAGTAGCATCCTTTGCTTTCAAAATGTCATCTTTGTGCATCCTTTGCATATAAAAATACTAATTTTCCTCATAAAAAGCATCCTTTGCAATCAAAAGCATCCTTTGCACCCAAAAATGTCATCTTTTCACTAAAAATGTCATTTTTACATGCATTCCCCCATGTCCCCATTTAGCAACCTTCGGTATGAACCGGTGTAAAGATCCCATCTTTACATCATTTCTTCCATTAAAGGTGCCATAATTTCTTTAGAAAGAGATACACCCTTGAACCTATATCTCCGATAATCGCTTGAGACGAGCACGATAGCTCCCATATAAGCTCAATCGTCTCAAGGCGTAGGATTGATGGGCTAAGGTCACTCCTTTCCTAAAGAACCCCATTTTGGACTATAAAAGAGAGTCCTTCTCTCGATCACGCAAGACCCAAGGTCAAATAGCGATGATCACAAGTCCAAGATGAGGACGGGATCAAAGTCCTGAACACATAAAAATCCAAGGAATCCCGAGCGACAACCAATTAAATGGTTTGTACGTCTGGAAGACAACTTGTAACATCCCCCCCTCTCCTTTTCAACACATGCACACAAGAAAGCACGCAAGCAAGCACGAAAAATGGAATCTAGGGAGACTTGCTACGGCAAGGCACCTTGGGTGAACGACGATCCGTTCTTCCCAAGGGGTAACTTAACCTCCGAACCTTAAAATCCTTTTTTTCAAAGTTTTGAGGAAATCAAAATGCGTGGAGACTCCATTTTTCAAATTAAATCGGATGTTTTCAAACTCGCGTGAATCCGATCTAAAAACAAAAATTTAGAATTTGGGCACACATTCACAGAGATGCAATGTACTCCACCCCCCACGTGCTCCACGTGTGACCAAAATAGTGACTAGGTTTAGGGTCGTGACACGTACACCCTTTCAAACATTGCAGGTGTTGTGTGATCAATCTTATCAACAGCCTTAAATGTTACAGAACTCCCTGAATTAGCTCTTAAAAGTTTTGCTCCATAATCCCATAATATGTTGTCGTGATGTCATAAAGCACTATAAATTTCAACAAATGCTTTTTTCCTAGCCCTTAAGCACATGACCTTACTTACCTCTGCCTTGTAAAGCTTAAAATCTTCATACATTATTTCACTCATCTTCATCTTGGGATTGTCTTTGATTGAAATAGCAAATTGCATTGATAATCATATAGCACTAACCACTTTGGAATTGAAATCTATCTTTGACCAATGTTTTAATCTTAAATGAATTTTCTTCTTGCATCCAAGAATCTCTCACCATTCATGTTCATTTTTGTGCACAATGAGCAACCGGTCTTGTTTTGTCCCTCTTGACAAAATTAACACAATGAGCAACCGGTCTTGTTTTGTCCCTCTTGACAAAATTAATTGCATAACCCTATGAAATAGCATAACATGATATAATGTAATACATACCATTCACATCAGCATCTCTTAATCCAATGATTGGTTCTATTTTATCCCAAGCCTGACTTTTTTCAAAAATAAGATATTTGATCAATTTGTCCATTTCCACATTATCCTCATTAGCATTGTCATCATCATCCTCACTCTTCTCATCAGAGTTTTAAAAACGGAATCTGAATCATACTAACTTTCATAGCCACTCAAGTTTCTTTGTCCACTAATATGCATCAATTGATCCAACATGTCATCCTTCCCACCATGTATCTCAGTCTTCCCAGTGCTTATATTTTTTCCATTTGATTCACCTTCAATGTCTTCTTTATCAACTTCCTTAGTCTCATATTTCTTAGTCTCACCCTTGTTATCAACTTTATTAGTCTTGGACTTCCCAAATTCGGAAAACTTATGCATCTTCACTCTCAACTAAACCTCTTCATCATCAACATCCACATCACTCATGTGATCAAGACTAGCAATCTCCCAATCATCATCAGTTTCATCATCCATTTCTTCCATGTACATTACATATTTCTTCTTTTTCCCTTTACTCTTTCTTTTCACAATATCATCACCAAGCATACTAGTTGTGTCACCTCCCACACACTGATCACTATTAAAAAAATGAACCTCCCACACATTCATCGAAACCCCCCACTAACATCAACACTACCAATTTTGTCACCAACAACAGATTCATCAAAACCCCCACACTGGCATTAACATTACCATTTGGGTCACCTCATATTGATTAACACCCACACTAGAATCAACCACAATTCCATCTTTATGATTAGCATAAACCTCAACAAAACAATGCCATTTTTTTGCATAATTTAATCTCTAGTTGTGAATGCGTGCCTCGGAAAAGGGTCGAGTTCACCTCAGTTTGAAGACACCGGTTTTATGAAAAATGGAGTCAACACACCATTTTGATTTATCCTCAAAACTTTGAAAAAAAGGAAAAGGGTTCGGAGGTTAAGTTACTCCTTGGGAAGAACATTTGGCGTTCACCCAAGGAGCCTTGCAAAATCAAGTCTTCCTAGGTCCAAAATTTGTGCTTGTGTGCATGTGTGATTTGAAAAGAGAAAAGATGTGCCAAGTTTATTATTCAAACGTAAGAACCATTTTAGAAGGTTTTAGTTTGGGATACCTTGGACTTTGATGTTTTCGGGATTTTGATCACGTGCTCACATTGGACTTATGATCATCATTACGGGACATATCTACCCTCCTATTAGATTAATCAACCAATAGAGGCGTAGGATCCTTGGTATGTCTTAACCTAACTTTCCTTGGGGATTTTAGGCGAATGTGATCGAAAAGCTTGTCTTTAAGTCCAAGAGTGAGACTTTTTAGAAAATAATGAATTTTTGTCCATCAATCCTACATCTTGAGACAATGGTGATCCGTAGGGACATTTTTATGTTCGTCTCAAGTGATTATCGGAGATTTTGGGACTAAGACTCATTGATTTCTAAAGGGACAAAGATTGTGGCATTTTTATAATGGGATTGATGTAAAGATGAAGTCTTTACACCAATCCTCACTATGGAATGCATCAAGAATCATGGGACTAGGGGAATGGGATGTAAAGATTGGATCTTTATACTCATCCTATGTCTTTTATGCCTTAGAAGGCTTTTAGACAATCCTTGGAGAAAGAATCCAACTTTAGGGACATGGGGGAAATAGTATTAAGGTAAAGATTGCATTTTTAACATGAACAATACAGGGAATATCATTAATATAAGGACATAACGTAAAAGGGAGGATCTTCATGACTTTTCCTATGTCCATAACACCTTATAAGGTGGACAATCCTTGGAAAGCTAGATCAATGGGAAGGGGATGACATATAATAGATAAATATTGTATTTTTATACATAAATATAAAGGGGGATCACATCATCATATGGTAGATCATCCCTAGAATAAGCCACTTATGGAATCTTGTTCATCCTAGGAAGAAGATCTCCATTTGAATCATTTGTGTAGGAGAGTGGGAAATATGAAAACTACATTACAAAAGATCAAAGCTTTATGACATAAATAAAGATAATCAAGAGGTAATAATGGAAAGAAGAGTATATAAGAATGTATCAAACGTAAAGAAGGAGAGATTACCAATATTGGTTTTTATCTATCTTCCAAGGGAATTTTCCTAGGCAATATCTATTTAGGAATAGATTAAAGTAGGATTAGTGTATGAGAGAGGATGGATTTGTGTATTTTTTGGGACTGTAAATCGAGTTGGTATTTCTGCAGAGTAACAGTGCTCAAAATTGTATATCAAAATGAATAGAGGAGGCCTCAATTTATAGGCTTCTGGTGTGCTTCTAATGAAGCCGCCCGGCGTGATCTTGCGGCAAATTAAGCCGTCCGGCGTCTTCTTCTGTCGCGTCAGCATGTTTCTGGAAACATGCAAGGCGGCAGATTGGAAGCTTCTTTCCAGGGTCCTATCCAGAATTCTAATTCCTAATAGGTCCTTCCTTGCTCGGAAAGTATTGAAAAGTTCCCGAATTGCCCCTAAACTTTATGAAAGTTTGGGGAACTACTAGGAAACTTTCAATTGGAAGGTATGAGGCAGATTTGGGTACTTACAGAAGCCCCTCGGCAACGGTACTTGTGAAGCAAGTGGGGTTGTCGATAAAAGTGAGAATCCAATCTGGTGAACTGCCGAGATGGATTGGGATTGGGTGACCAAGGAGGTTGAGTGGCTAAACCTTTGGAAGGCTACCTACGTATTCCAAGGAGGAATTAAGCCAAATCGTAGTTCTGGATCCGCTGGGGAAAGGATGTCATGTGTGACGTATTGGATGAACCTAAAGTAGGCTACCTACGTATCCCGGGGGAATCAAGCCATGATCGTAGTTCAAAATACGATGGGAATGGTGAAGAGAAATTGGTCCCTTGCTATGAAGAAGGAGAGGAGGTGACCTAAGAGATCGAATGGCTGGACCTTTTAATAGGTTCGCGCACCACTGAGGAGATGGTAAAGGAAGGGGTGACCAATGTGGTCGGATGGCTGGACCTTTGAAAAGGCTACCTACATATCCTCGGGAGGAATCAAGCCATGATCGTAGTTCAGGATCATCACTAGACAGTTAAGCAACAGGTCTAGGATCCTCAGAGTTTTGACGGTTAATGGAGGAGTTATCTGACGTTATTCCATTCTAACGGAAGTAACAAAGCTAAAGCTTACGACGCTATCTCTTTTTGACAGAGATAGAGGGAGCTAAAGCTGAATTTTGACAATTTAGAGGCTGTCACCTGACGTTATTCCGTTCTAACAGAAGTAACGGAAGCTAAAGCTTACGGTGCTGTGATGATGTGTGATTGTATCGAAAATTTTCCCATTTTTGTTTGAAAAAATCAACGAAAACGGAGTCGCCACGCCATTTTAATTTTGAGGGCCAAAACTTTGAAAAAAGCCCGAGATCAGAGATTTAGGTTCGGAGGTCATGTTACACGCCGGGAAGGACGTTAGTGTGCACCCGGAATGCCTCGTAAGACGAGTCTTCCAAGCTGAAAATCATTTGTGTGTGTGTGTGTGTGTGTTTTGGCCAAAATAAGTTGAAACTCAGAAAAGTAAAAATAGGGATATCTTTTCAAGACTTTAAACTGATCCCATGATTTTTTGGGGGATTTTTGGATTGAGATTTGGTACTCAAAAGACCTTTTGAAGTTGAGAGCCATTTCTGCCAGAATGAAAAAGGCAGTGGACCTTTGATTTTGAAATGGATTCAAGGGTCTTAAAACTACATAATCTGGATAAACTCAGAGAATTAAAGTTGTTCTAGACACCTTAAATAAGATTTTTACGAATGAATTTTCCATTTTGGAGAAGATTTGAGGGGTCAAAACCTTCTGGAAACCTTAGATATGAGATCTGGATTCCCAGAAGCTGATGAACTAGCCTCTGAAAGAAAATTTGAAAAGAGGAGTTTTACTCACCCAAAAAATAAAGTAAAAATATGTCTGGAAATCTATGGATGTTGGCTACAAAAAGTGTTTTGTAGTCAACACCAAATTCCAAGTTAATCTGTGTCCAAAAATTAAGACAATGGACTGAGGTCTGGGAAAATTGCTACTGGACAGCAACTTCTCAAGAAAGAAAGTATGATTTTAAGGGGGGTTTTGCATCCATGCTTGTCCCCATTTCCCTAGGTTTTGGTTAGTGATCACTAGAAATTTTAGTGGTGAATCAACTATACCAAACCATCCTTGGGGTACATTAGGACTAAGCATTTCATTTGCTTGGGAAGGGGATTTTTATCCTTTGAAAATGAGATTTTATGCTTGAAAATGGTTTTAGGGTTTTGAAAATGAGTTTTCTTTGCAAGAAAGTAAGAGAACTTGAAAATAATTTTTGATCTTTGTAGAAGATCATCCATGGAGATGGTCTTCCATGGTGATCTTCTTAGATCTAAAGCAAGAAGATGAAGGAACTACATTTTGTAGTTTGAAGATGCATGCATGGATGAGATTTAGGGTTAGGAGAAGGAGGGTTTACCAATCTTCCTTGTGTTCTTGAGTGTTTGGCTTGTATGTATGAGTGTTTAGGGCTTTAATATGAGAGTGAGTGGATGAGTATGAATTGGGAAAGATTGGAGAGAAAATGGTGATAATTCAAGTGAATTCTCACTTTGTTTTCTCTCTATATTTCGCCGAAGGTTCGGTGCAAAATGTGTTGTGGCTCCTTATTTTTGTGATTTGGAGGGCTCAATTTATAGCCCTCCTGACTTTACAAAGTCATCCGCGCGGATTGGTCCGCTTGGCGTGCCTTGTTCATTAAATGCGGCTCCGGCTTTGGACACAAGGAATAAAATTCAAAAATCTCGAAAATGTTTTTCAACTTATTTTTGGATTTTCTTAATTCTTTTGCTTTTTTGAGATTCCTTGGAAGGTTTAACTCTAAATAGCAATGCCCATTTTACCCTTACTTTGTTAGAAAAGTTAGGATGGTTAGGAATGTTAGTAATTGTTATGACTTTCGTTAATTTTCTAACGAAAAGACTAACAAGCTCAAATTGGAGCACTTACGGTAGCCCTCGGCGACGGCGCTTCGAAGGAAGCGGGGTCGTCGATAAGAGTAAGGCTCCATATCGGCGGGATGATCGAGTGATCGGGTGGCCGAACCTAGCGATAGGCTACCTACGTATCCCGAATGGGAATCAAGCCGATCGTAGCTCGGGTCTTTGACCCCGGAGATGATGGCGTTTTAGGTGCCTCGAACCCGATGAGCGAGTTACGCGGTCGGTTCTTTGGAGAGAAACTCTGCTGGGGATAAGAGATGACCATTTTCGGTCGATGGTTATCCACTCTGTGGGGATAGGAATGACCATTTTTGGTCTCGATGGCTATCCGCCCGTCGGGATTTTGCGATTTATCGCTTTCCTAGTGATAGCGTCTTAGGTGCCTCAAACCTTGGAGATGGCGTTTTAGGTGCCTCGAACCTTGATGATGATGGCTTTTTAGGTGCCTCGGACCTTGATGATGATGGCTTTTTAGGTGCCTCGGACCTTGATGATGATGGCTTTTTAGGCGCCTCGGACCTTAATTTGAAATGGCCTTTCGGTGGACTTTGTCTGCTGCCGAAGGAGAGGGTGACCATTTTGGTCGAGGGGCTGGACCTAATGATAGGCTACCTACGTATCCCTAGTGGGAATCAAGCCCTTTCGTAGTTCGAGATCTTCTCGAGATTTCGTTGGCTTTTGGGATTCCGTTGACTTTGCTGGGGATTTTGTTAGCCTTTGCTGGGGAAAATCAGACGTATTCGTCTGGGAAATCGGTCTTACGTTTGACTAGGGAAGATTTTGATGAAAGATACGGGATCTCGTTATCTTTCTCGAGGAGATCGGTCTTACGTTTGACTGCCGGGGAAGATTTTGATGAAAGATACGGGATCTCGTTATCTTTCTCGAGGAGATCGGTCTTACGTTTGACTGTCGGGGAAGATTTTGATGAAAGATACGGGATCTCGTTATCTTTCTCGAGGAGATCGGTCTTACGTTTGACTGCAGGGAAGATTTTGATGAAAGATACGGGATCTCGTTATCTTTCTCGGGGCACTCGGTCTTACGTTTCGATCGCCGGGGAAGATTTTGATGAAAGATACGGGATTTCGTTATCTTTCTCAGGGCACTCGGTCTTACGTTTGGCTAGCCGGGAAGATTTTGATGAAAGATACGGGATCTCGTTATCTTTCTCGAGGAGATCGGTCTTACGTTTGGCTTGCAGGGAAGATTTTGATGAAAGATACGGGATCTCGTTATCTTTCTCGGGGCACTCGGTCTTACGTTTGATCGTCGGGAAGATTTTGATGAAAGATACGGGATCTCGTTATCTTTCTCGAGGAGATCGGTCTTACGTTTTACTGCCGGGGGAAGATTTTGATGAAAGATACGGGATCTCGTTATCTTTCTCGGGTCACTCGGTCTTACGTTTGACTGTCGGGGGAAGATTTTGATGAAAGATACGGGATCTCGTTATCTTTCTCGGGTCACTCGGTCTTACGTTTGGCTGCTAGGGGAAGATTTTGATGAAAGATACGGGATCTCGTTATCTTTCTCGGGGCACTCGGTCTTACGTTTGGCTAGGGGGAAGATTTTGATGAAAGATACGGGATCTCGTTATCTTTCTCGGGGCACTCGGTCTTACGTTTTTTTGTCAGGGAAGATTTTGATGAAAGATACGGGATCTCGTTATCTTTCTCGGGGCACTCGGTCTTACGTTTGCCGTCGGGGAAGATTTTGATGAAAGATACGGGATCTCGTTATCTTTCTCGGGGCACTCGGTCTTACGTTTCTGGGGGGGTGATTTTGATGAAAGATACGGGATCTCGTTATCTTTCTCGGGGCACTCGGTCTTACGTTTGGCTAGGGAAGATTTTGATGAAAGATACGGGATCTCGTTATCTTTCTCGGGGCACTCGGTCTTACGTTTGCATCGGGAAGATTTTGATGAAAGATACGGGATCTCGTTATCTTTCTCGAGGAGATCGGTCTTACGTTTGACTAGGGAAGATTTTGATGAAAGATACGGGATCTCGTTATCTTTCTCGGGGCACTCGGTCTTACGTTTTCTGCTGGGGTAATTTTCTTGACAGTGGCCGACTTTGGTTAACTTTGGTTAACTCTGTCAAGTCGGGACCGAATTGCAGAGTCTGGAATTTTAAGGGGCAAAAGGGTCATTTGACCCTTGCAATCCTATCCGCGCGGATAGGGTTTGAAAATCGAGGGTATTAATTAGGGCCAACGCCCTTTTTTCTTCCCATTCGGTTTACGGTTTTACGCACTTACGAGGGAGAGAGAGAACCGAGGAGAACCTCCATTGAAGGCCAAAAAGCTTCGAAAATCTTCCGATTTCTTCGATTTTTCGAGCGATGGAACACGGGGAAGGCGCTTTTCAAGGCCAAGGACGTGGCCCGGTGGCGGAGAGACGATTGGAGCTCGTCCGGATGAGGAGGCATTACAATCTTTCGCAATCGGTTGCGGAGGAGCATTACCCCGATGCTTGGCAACATTGGGCTTCGGATTCGAATCTCCGAACGGTATACTTTGAAACCCTTTGATCCCTTTGTTGATTTCTTGTTTGAAATTTGAATTTTGGGTGATTTTTGAATTTTTTTTTTTGAAAATTATGCAATGTTCATTGTCTTGGATTTGATTTTGATGCTATGCATGTTGCAATGAATTTGTTGGTGTCCCGAATATGCATTTTGCTTGGGAAAAGAATTGGCATTTTTGCCACACATTTTTTTGTAAATTCGAAAATTATGAATTGTGACTTTGATGATTTTTTTTTTGAAATTTGAATATTGCATGTTGAAAATTCGAAAATTGTGATTCTTTTTTTTTTTTGGAAATTGAATATTGATGTTCATTGTCTTTGAATCTTGATGATTATGTGAGTAACCCAAAATGTGCATTTTGCTTGGGAAAAAGAATTGGCATTTTCGCCATTTTTTTTTTTTTAATTCGAAAATTGCATGTGAAAATTCGAAAATTGTGATTTTTTTTTTTGAAATTGAATGTTGCATGTTGATGATGATGATTTTTTTTTTTGAAATCGAATATTGATATTGATGAATGATGCAATGCATGTATTTTGTTTGGAAAGAATGGGCATTTTGCCAATATGAGATGTATGTATGTTTAGGATAAATATATTTTTTTTTTTTTTGAAAAGTGGGACGGATTTTTCCTCCCGTTGCATGTAAGATGGATGATATGCATGTATGCAATTTTTTTTTTTTGAGATGATGGATGGTATGCATGTTATTTTATGAAAATGGGACGGAGTTTTTACTTCCGTTGGAATGCATCTTTTTTTGATGAATGCATTGGGATTTGCTTGTCTTCTTGTGCGAGAAAAATGGGGCTATGCTCATTGTATCTTTGTTATCTTTGTCGATTTTTTTTTTTTTAATGCATGTGTATGCTTTTTTTTTGTGCAAATGCAAATGCAATCTTTTTGACATTTTCTTTTTTTTTTACAGGGCGGAAACCGTTTTGTGACGGGCTTGGTGAACAAAATGAAGACTCGAGGATCGGTGGAGTCCGTGATTGACTTGTGGGACCGGCTTCCGAATGCGGGCCGAGGTGCTTTGCCGAGTCCGAGACAGTTGTTGTCGAGACGGGGCTTTGGGAGTTTGTCGAGTGCTTGAGGGGGTGGTCAAGTTCCCTAAGAGCAAGGAGCTTGATGTTTGCTGCGGCGCGGCCTTGGTGGGACGCGACCCACACCTTTCACTTCTTACGGGGCGAGGCTACGGTTACGCCCTCCCGATTATCTTTGCGATTACGGGCTGTCCTTTAATGGACGCGGCATTGAGTGGCGGGATGGCTACGGCGATGCCGATTTGCGAGCTCTTCGGGATTTTCCCTATTCCCAAAAAGGGGATGGGGATGGAGTATGCCGTGGTCTACGGTAAGATTGTGGAGACCATAGCGAGCTACGAGGTGGGGAGGAGAGGATAGGCGCCGTCCAGATTGCCGGGGCCTTCTTGTGGTTTGCCTTTTCGAGCACCCTCTTTGGACATGCTTTGAGGGAAACGGCAGTCTTTGCCTTCTTGAGGTCCTTGGAGGACATGGAGACGGCCGGAGATGTCTCGCGGGGAGAGGCCGGGCTGGCGAGCTTTACTTTGCTCTCGATAGGTACGAGCGGAAATTTGTGAGGCTCTTTAATCTTGCTTTGAGTTTGCCACTGGAGGTATAAGCTCTCTTTTTGCTTTCCCTCTTTTTTTTTTTTTTGAGCACGCACTTTTCTTTTGCCTTTGGATTGATTGGATTTTTACCTTTCGCAGTATGGGCGTTGGAGTTTTCCATCGTCACGGTGTGGCGGCGGCGGCGGAGTACGTCGGGCGTATCCGGCCATGCGGTCTTGGTCCAAGCATGCCGGGAGAAGATAAGCTCCGGGGCGTACGACTCTCAGTACGCGGATTGCCTTCCTTTGACGGAGGCCGAGACGGATGAGGGGATGATATTCTTCCCACAGGATCGCTTGAGGTGGCGCGGTGAAGGGCGCGAGATTTGGACGTGCGGCGGAGGATTACGAGAGGTCGACTGCGATGCATATTATGCAGGAGAGAGGGTTACGCGCCGGCATGGCGTGAACTCGCCTTTGAGGACACCGGTGGAGCCTCCCGCCGATATGATGCACCCGAGCGATCGGTCAGTGACCTGGGATGATTACCGAGCGGCCGGCACTTCTCGGATTTCGTGGCGATTGAGCCATATGCGACATTCGTCTTGAGGAGGCCGAGGATGCCTCGGGTTTTGGATAGGGAGGGGCTTGGGATCCCGCGGTACCATCGGACGGATTTTTCCTATATCCCGAGGATGGGGTCCGATTGAGGGTGCGAATCCCTCGGCCGAGCGACTTCCACGAGCTTTCCGGCCTCGTCAGGGTATGAAGGTATGGCTTTTACGCTTCTTTCTTTTGTTTCATCATCTTTAGCATCACTTCTTTTTTTTTTTTTGACGCTTTTGCTTTTGTGCGGTTTTCGGAGGTGGTCGTCGAGAAGGCGACGAAGCAAGTGATCGGGGCTAAGAGATTCATCGGGAGGATGGTCGCTTGCGGGGCTCCTCGAGGCTAGAGCGAGGCGACCACGGCGGCGCTGTCGGACGGGAGGCTTCCCCTATTCGCTCGAGAGACTTCTTCGAGACTCCTCTGTCTCCTCTCCTTGATCCCAGCGCGGTGTTGCCTTCGGATCACGTCATTCTCGGGGATCCGCACGGCGGGGACACGTATGGCGGCATGGCGGGTCGTCTTCGTACGTGCGGGAGTCCGACGCCTTCACCTTCGGATACGATTTTTCGCGAGATCTCGGCTTGCCCTATCGGAGCGTGCCGGTTGGTCACGATGAGCCTCTTTGCGGAGACGAGGACGATTACGAGCCCAAGATTTTCGGGGCTCCTGAGGAGGCGGGCCCGAGTCGCAAGAGGGGCCGGGGGGAGACATCGGGTGCTGGAGACTCCGATTGATTTTTTTTTTTGGGATTTGAGATTGAGATTTAGATTTGTACACATTTTTTTTTGGATGTAATAATTTAGGATTTTATTTATGTTTGTTTGTTTTTTTTTTTTTTATGCACACTCCCTCTTTTTTTTTTGGAATGTAATAATTTAGGATTTTATTTTATGAATGCAATGCGGTATGAATGCGGTGTTGCATGAGCCTTGGTTTTTTTGCAAGGGTGTTTGGTATATGGGTGGTTTGGGGAGGTTTTTTTTGCACGGGTTTCGAGCAACCGGGACGGAATATTCCTCTTTTGGTGTAGCGGCTTGGGTACATTTGCGAGATTTTTCGATGGAAAGCAATCCTATCCGCGCGGATGGGACCGCATCGACATTGTCCTTTAATTTTGCTACGGTCTGGTCTCACTTTATTTCAAATTCAAATATCCTCTTCAACCTCCGGTCCAAACAGCCATTTTCGGGAGAAAGAGAGAAAAACCATGGAAAACTTTAGAAAAGCTCCATCAAAATTGTCCCAAGAATCCCAAATGTCATTCTTCAACAAGTTCAAGGATTGGTCAGGGAGATTATGCATGAGAGGAGGTCCTTCTTTGAAGAAAGGTACAAGGTGAAGTGCTTATGGTCTCTCAAGGAATTGGTTCCGGATTATGAGTTTTTGAGGGCTTCTTCCTCATTTTGGGACACTAGAAGGCATGTCTTTTGCCTTTCCTTCAACGAGATTGTTCCGTGTGGAAGAATTTCGGGCCTTGCTTGGAGGTCGGAGGTGGAAGAGATAGCGGTTCCTTTGCCGGAGGGGCTTCTTTTGTTGACAGATTGTGCGTCCTCCTTCATCTTTCCCGGAGGAAAGCGCAAGGTATGATCCGCGGTCCCGATCATTTCGATATTTCCGGTCTTCCCGACAGATTTAGGGGCCTAGGTTTGGTGGATGATGCCTATTGGGATGCCTTTGCACTTTGTATGTTTGGCACCCTGTTCATGGTCTATTCCTTTGGGATGCGCCATCGGTCTTTCTTGGATGTTGTCGTTCCATGTCGCACAGGCGAGAGATGTCGTTCCTTTGATTACGGGGAGACTTTTCATGCTCTCGATAGATTAGCTACGGAAGGCGGTATATGCGCGGGGCGGCCCGTTCCTCTTGACCACTGTGGGCGATGGAGCGTTTGGGGATTCTTCGGGAAACCTCGATATGATCGAAGCCTTGGACTTTTGCCGGGAGAGGTGTTGATGTAGATTTTGATGATCGGGGCTCGTGGGAGCGTTGGATGGCGGGTCGCCGGGCCAGAAGATATCGAGATGGTCGGTGCCTTGTTGGCGGGTGGAGACTCGCGAGTGCTTCGGGATGGGTCTCCGTGGTCATGCTTAGGGGCTTTCTCGGTCTAGCTTCTATATTCCGGCTTTAGTTACGAGACAGTTTGGCTTGGAGCGGGTTCCTTTGGAGGACTTTGATGATATAGCCACCGGGGTGGTGGCTCCTGTTTCTATGGATGATCCTCGGTGTTTCCATTTCTTTCGAGCATGGAGGTATGATGCCTTTCCTCCTCGGGTTATTCTCGAGCGTCAGAGACCGGTGTTTCTGACCACTTGGTACTGGATTGGTATGAGAGGCATGCAGGAGAGACTCGGGTGGCTATTTTGAGACGGCGTGAGGCCATTGTGGGTGCGGAGGACCGGTGTTTACGAGAGGAGGAGGGCGGCGAGGGCCAACCCTCATGACGGGAGCGGAGACGCGTGACCGATTATGAGGCTTACGTCAAGAGACGGGAGAGGAGGGCTCCTATGCTACCGGCTAGGTTACGGGAGATGAGGGATGACGCTAGGGCTACTAAGGCCACGACGAGAGGCTGGTTTGATAGATCTGTTCCTATACCGGAGCTTGGTAGGAGGAATGCAGACATTTTCCGGTTCGAAAGAGAAAGACTCGAAGGGGAAGAAGAGGGAGAGGCCGGTGCGAGTGGCTTGGAGTGACTACGAGGTTTCCGAGTATCCCTTTCTTGTCATGGCGAGACACATTAGTTTGATTATGTATCTTAGTTTTCTTTTAGCGGGTTGCCGGTTGTAGGAATGAATCGGGCTTAGACTCATCAAAGAGCTTTTAACTTGTAATGAATATTTGAATTGCTTTAGAGTTTTCGAGACGCTTTCATGGTACGATCAATTGTATTGATGCCAAAGTATGGCTTTTATTTGTGCTTTAGACCGAACCGTTTCATTTTGCCTACGTTCCCCTCATTTTGAGGAGCTCGGGTCTTCGTAGTTCAACTTTGGTGAACTCTTTTTTTTTTTTTGTTGTTTTTTTTTTTTTGTTTTTTTTTTTTTTTTTTTTTTTTGTTGTTTTTTTTTTTTTTTTTTTTTTTTTTTTTTGGTGCAACCTGTTTTTACCTAGGCCGCCCTTCTCGGGTTTTCAACCTAGTTGGGTATTACTCTTTTAGCACTTTTTTTTCTTTTTTTTTTTTTTTACGCGTAGTATCTGCGCGGCTTGTCACCATTCTTTGGGTGTACAAAGGGATTCCCGTCGAGTGCACGCAGTTGCATGGCTCCTCAGGAGAAGATCTTACGGACGACATATGGCCCGACCCATACGAGGCTCCCATTTGCCGAGGGGTTGATACGGGTGGGGGCTTTTCTTTTAAAACGAGATCACCTTCTCGGATCTCCCGATGCTTTACTTTCTTGTCGAAGGCTCGGCCATTCTTCCTTGGTAGGCTCGGATGTGTTCCATGGCCTTCGGTCGGCGTTCATCTAGTAGGGCCAATTCGTCATGGCGACTGCGGAGCCATTCGACCTCGTTGATCGGCTTTCCGGCGGTATACGGAGCGAGGGGATCTCTAGCTCGATTGGGAGTACGGCTTCCATTCCGTATGTGAGGAGCAAACGGTGTTTCCCCGATTGCCGTTCGGCCCGATGTTACGTAGCCCCCGAGTGCAGTGTAACTTCTCGGGCCAATCTACGCCTTGGACGGCCATTTTCGGATGATATTTTCCGAGTCTTGTTTCTTTGCCTCGACGGCTCCGTTGGTTTGGGGCTGTAGGGAGATGACTTGTGACGGGTTATTCGGAATTCCGCCGGCGGTTTTCACATTCCCCTTCGAAGTGGGATCCATTATACGAGATGATTTCGGCGGGCAACCCGTATACGCACATGATGTTTTCTTTGATGAAGAGGGCAACTTTCTTTGAGTTGAGGATTTTGTAGGACTTGGCTTCAACCCACTTGGTGAAATAATCCACGGCTACCGGGGACGAACTTCGTGGCCGTTCTTGCTGATGGTGTGATTTTGCCTATGACATCAATTCCCCAAGTGACGAAAGGCCAAGGGGTTGTCATGCGGTATAACTCGTGAGGAGGCAAGTGATTAAGATTTGAGTATCGGCGACATTTGTCGCGGCTTTTGACAAGCTGGATGCGGTCGGTTTCCATGGAGATCCAAAAATACCCCATTCTCGGTATGATTTGCATCGAGCTCGAGCATTCATGTGAGGGCCGCGGAGTACCACCATGTATTTCTTTCATGAGTTCGGTAGCCTCTTGTTTGCCGATACATCGCGGGAGGGGGCCTTGATAACGCTTCTTGTATAGCATATTTCCCAAAAAAAGAACATAATGGGAGGCGAGTCGCTTGAGTGAGAGACTTTTTGCTTTGATTCCTTCTTTATATTCCCCATCTTCATTTTTGAAAGAGGCCTCGCCATCCTTCAGGTCTTGGTAAATGCGAGTGTACCGGGGATCATTGATCGGTTCGGCTTCCGCTTCAATTTCGAAGCAATAGGCGGGGTTTTCTCTTCTCCCAGGCTACGAATGGTTTAACGAGACTTTCCTTCGGGTATTTCGACAAGAGAGGCTAGTGTAGCAGAGCATCTGCGAACTGTTTCGGTCTCTTGGCAAGGTAATGAAAGTGATTTCTTTGAATTGAGCCACTAGTTCTTCCATGTAAGCATGATACTTACGTAAACCCGGATCCACGGTCTTCCATTTGTTAGAGACACGATTGATGATGAGGCGCGAGTCACCATACACCTCCAATTCCTTGATATTTCTTTCAGGCGGCTTCCAACCCGGCTATGCAAGCTTCATATTCGGCGGCGTTGTTGGTGACTTCGAAGTTCGGCCTTGCTGCTATGGGGGTGTGTTCGTCGGTAGGATCGACCGAAGCATTCCTATCCCGTTCCCCCTTTTGTTTGACGCCCGTCGAAGAAGAGTTGCAGCGATTTTCTCCTTCTAGAGCGAAGATTCCATCATCGGGAAATTGAGGTTCGGGTCCTCGGGACTCATCACTTGGGAAATCGGCCGGATGTTACGCCATTATGCGTCCTTTTACGGATTTCCTTGAAACATAAGTGATGTCATATTCGGCCAAAAGAACGACCATTTTGCCAACCTCATGGAGATGGAAGGCTTGTCGAACGAGATATTTGATGGGGTCTATTCTTGAGACAAGATGTATCGGGTGAGGCTGCATGTAGTGTTTCAACTTTCCCACTACCCGGACGAGCAAACTGCGCAAATCTTCTGCAAGCGAGTAATTGAGTTCGCTTCCTTGGAGCTTTACGCTTACTGAAATAGATGGCGTTTTCGACTTTGGAATCTTTCTTCTCTTGAGCTAGCATAGCCCCAATTCTTTGTATCCGTGACAGTTAGATATAGCAAGAGTGGCTTTGCCGATGTGGTGGGCGAGAGAATCGGGGATTCACAAGGTATGCCTTAATCTGTTCAAAGGCAAGGCGACATTACAGGGTCCATTACGTGTAGGCATTTTTCTTCATCAACTTGAAGATCGGCTCGCGAGATCGAGGTCACCGATTTACAAAGCGGCTTATGTATTGCGGTCTTCCCATGAAGGATTTCACTTACGTCGGTGTCGGGGTGGCTTCATTTCAACTATCGCCTTGATTTTACGGGGATCTACTTCGATTCCCGTTACGTCACCATATATCCTAGCACCTTACCTCGTCTTACACCGAAAGTGCACTTGGTGGATTCGGTCTCATGCTTTGTGGTCTCGGAGGCGGCGAAGAATTTTCTCAAATCAACAAAGTGCTGGCCATCGATCCTCTGGAATGTATTATCATGTCGTCCACATAGACCTCAATTTCTTTGTGGATCATGTCATGGAAACAGTGTGGCGCCCTTTGGTACGTAGCCCGACATTCTTTAGTCCGAATGGCATGGCCGTGTAGCGATATGTGCCCCGAGGGGTTGTGAAGGCTGTTTTGGCTTGATCTTCTTACGCCATTTTGATTTGGTTGTAGCCGGCAAAACCGTCGACGAAGGATTTGACTTCATGGTTGGCCGTGGAATCTACCAAAATGTCGATGTTTGGCGGGAAATCGTCTTTTGGGTGGCTTTGTTCAAGTCCTCGAAGTCTACGCGGCATCGGATCTTTCCGTTGGCCTTGGTCACTGTTACTATGTTGGAAAGCCATGTAGGGTATTCAATGACCACTGATGAATCACATACTGAGCATCTTTTCTATCTCCTCTTTCACTTGTAGGGACCATTCGGGCTTAATTCTTCTTAGTTTACGCTGCGGCTTGACTTTTGGGTCGAGCGGTATTCGGTGCTCAACTATGGAAGGATCGAGGCCTGGCATATCTTTATAGGACCATGCGAACACATCCACGAATTCTTTTAGCGGCTCGATTAGGGCATCCCTTTCGGTCCCTTCGAAGAAACTACCAATTTGCGTCTCTTTAGGCTCTTCCGCGGTTCCCAAATTCACACTCGTCAAAATCTCTTCGGCGGCTTGGGCTCGATTTTCCTCTTCAGGACAACTGCTTAAAGATTTCTTTGATATATTGTTCATTTAATGTAATACGCCTCTTCATCTAGTGAATCGTTATTAATTGTTTTAGATTATTAGTTAATTCATCATTAGTTAAAGTTGCAATTAAGGGATACTCGAGAAAGGTTCATCATTTCATTGAAGACGAAGGGAATACAATGTTCGCTACGGACTCGTAGTCTTCGGGCGTAAGGCCATCGGACGACTCGAGAGACTCGAACTCTTAACAAAGAGAGACTGGGAGGACTTGTCCTAGATTGACACGAAAGGGACGGGGGACCAATCCAAGCTTGGTGATCATTTCCTCCTTGGTCGCGGACGGGCACGAGAGAGTTTCCCAATTTTTTAGCGGCTTTCTTTGTTGGTGGCCTCATGACTCGGGAAGCTGTCTTTGTTTTTGTTTTCCTTTCTCAATTGCTTTGCTATCATCTCTTGGACCGAGCCGAGATCAATCGGAGTCGGCTTTGGACTTCTTCTTCGAACAATTCTTTGCATAACCGAGACCATCCCAATCATCGAGGAAATTCCGTGGCCTTAGCTTTTGGCCTTGTCGGTTCGAATTCGGGTTTCGGATCTTCTGGGCGGTAGGAATAGTGGTTGTGAGCTTCTCGGCTTGTTCCACCGGGTCGAGCACGCCTCTGAAGGTATACTCACTCTTCATGGTAGTGGTAGCCCCGGAGTATCTTGGGTAGGTCCAGGGAACATTCTACGGACCGGGTTAGCCTTGGTTCCTCTAAACTTGTTGAGGCTATCCTGTAGCTTTAGCCATCTGCCGTAGGAGTGGGCTCTGTGATGTTTCTGGTTGTGTGGGACCCTTTACAAAGTAGTCGGCCAAATTAGGGCGAAGGGGAGAGATTTAGGGTTGTCGGCCAGGGACCTTTCTGTGGCGGCTTCAAATCTTTTTCCTTTTGCGGTGTCCATTGAGGAGGCCTCATATCCCGGGTAGTGGCGAGTATTGTCCTTTCACCTCGATGAGTTTGTGAGTTCCTTGTTGGTGCTTCCCAGGGCCAGAGGCCGGGTAGATAGCTCATTTTTCTCATCATTTTCAAGACCGGTGGGATTTTATCAGTGACCGTCGAGATCTATGTTGCACACTTGGGCCTTGGGAGGCTCGGCCGTGAAGCTGTTAGCATGTGACCTTCCTCGTCATGTTTGATTTCCGAATAGGTATTCCGCCCGTATCTGTGCCCTCTAAAGTGACTAAATCTCCGTAAATGGTCGTCGAGATCCCCATTCGAGGCGAATTTCACACCTTTGGTGGAGGCTTGAGGCGACCCTTTGACTTGATGGAGCCAAGGTCTTCCCGGCGGGGCATTGAAAGTAATCGGGATGTCGATAACCTGGAATTCCACGAGGTATCAATTTACTGTCCAAACCGAGAGGTCTAAAGTAGCAACTCAGGGTTGCTCGGGATGTTGAGTCGTAAGCTTTGTGAGAGAAGAAGGCTTCAAGTACGTAGTCTTGATATCAAGCAAGCTCATGATCTTTGCCGGAAGAATATTCATTAGGACCCGTTATCAACAGGGACCCGAGGAGGCGTCGTTCATCCAGTGGGTGTGATGAAGAGAGGCTCGTTATGATCGGCCCCAAATTGAGGGAGGTCGAGATCGGTGAAAGTGATTATGTTCCCGTAGTGGATGTTTCCAATTAGGCATGTACCACGTCATCGGGAGTAGCATCAATAGGCACTAGAGTGCGAGCCGGGCTTTCTTCCGGCTTCGGCTTATGGGGATAGGACGAAGTGAGTAGAGACCGAGAGGGAAATGTTGGCTGTGTTTGCTTCAAGCTGGGTGAGCACGGGATCCTCTTTTTCGGGATGCAGAGTTTCATTTGTCTTAGCATAGGGGCGGCGATCTTCTTTCGGTGCTTGATACGTGGCCTTCTTATACGCCTTGGGATTTCCTTGGAAAATACGCCGAGATCGGGTCAACGATTAACTTCCTCATCGATCGTCTCTTGGTTGGATTTCTTCAATCTTTGCTAAGGTCAACGGGGGAGCCCTTTTGGCTATTGGCCCTTGGTTACGACGGAGTCTAGTGACGGTGAGGTGGCATGCTTGGCTCCTTCTGGGCGGCCACCTTATAAGCGCTTCCCAAGTCGCGAGGCTTTTGGGTTTGGGGTTGTGTTGTTGCCCCTTGGATGGCCCACGAGCTAGGGCGTCCTCAGATTCACTCTCATGGCCGGCCTTGCTCATAGTTATCATGCAACAAGAGTCGCTATTGTCGGGACTCGGCGGCTTTTCGATCTCATCCGGTATAGTGCAGCCATTCGATTCCTTTACGTAATACTCGAGTTGGAGATGATTATAGCGTTACGTGTGGGAGGGCGCATCCGGTATCATGCCGGTTTCTAGGACTTCTACGAATGACATACATTCGGGGAAGGTGACCTCTTCTTGGGTAACCACGACAAGGAGTGTTACTTTGTTATGCAGGGTGGATTTGATCTAACCATGGTTATTTTCTCATTTGGGCGGATGGGAGTTAATTTTCCTCTTTCGATCGAGATCTTCGACTATCGGCTGGATCGGACACACGAAAACCCTTTCCCCCAAGCATGGTAGGCGGTGTTGAATTCTAAGACATCCACGTGCTCGAGATCCATGAAACTTCATGGCCTTCATGTCCTCGGTCTCATATTCGTCTTCGAAGTTTCTTCGTAAGTAAACGCTTCTTGATAACCGACCATTGTGCACGGCTCCCATGGGCTCATTTCCGGCATGATTGTTCCAGTTGTTTCGGATCGGGGGCCTCGGTTGACTCTTCACTCTCGTCATCATCATCATCATCGCTGTCATCGGAATCTTCTTCCCATACTACCGGGATTTCGGTGAGAGGGAATGTCGATCAAACCCGTTGGGGAATATGGGTGCGTGCGGCCGCAGAAATTGTCATATGTTCCCATTCCGGAAGTGGCAATTGTGACTCGGCTTCTCCTCCCGAGAAATTGCGGGGGAAGAGTGAGAGGAGGTGGCACGTATTTGACACCGGAGTAGGATATAGAAGGAATCCTCCTCTTCCGATTCTTCACTGTTCTCGGGATCATATTCGGGCTCTCCCAAAGCCAATTTGCGAAGTGTACTAGCTCCGAGATGCTCTTCGGCCTCTTTCTTTGATAAGCCCCGGTACGAGCGCTCGCCGGAAGCTTTCTTGTTCGATTCTTCTTGATTGTTCTAACCATCTTGTATAAATGGTTCTTTCATGTTACGGCGGAACAGCCCAGTTCTTCGGTATTGGCCTTCCCTTCATCAGAAATAGCGGGCCTCGTATTCTTGCAAGGAGTCTCGACATGAGACCAAGATGGGTTGATTCGTTCAATATCCTCAAGGGCGAGGGGAATCCGAATTCGGGATCCTCGACGAGGTTGGCCACGGGTATTTGGGGACCTTCATCGGCATCTTCATGGTCATGCGAAGATTCTCCGCATTCAATCATATTCACACGATTATGGTTCCTTGGCGGAGGATTTTTGTTGTGTTAGGCCCTTCGGGGCCTTCCAACTTTCCTTGCTCTATTAGCCCTGGATGGCCTTTTTCGAGTAAAGCGGTTATCGATCGGATGTCAGTGAGCTTGATGAAAAGCACAATATTTTGTAGTATCCACGGGAGCATTCGGATTTACGGGTTGGAAATTCTCCAAAGGCCGCAGCAAGCCTTCTTTCACCGGTCCCTAAAGATGTCATTCGGAGGCATTCCAAAGTTATCGAGATTCATGACCCGTGGTGCAGGCTCATTTGTTTTTCTGGGAGCAAAAGGAGTCGTGTTGTTACATTCCTATCTCGCATAGTTAATCATCTCTTTGCCTTTAGCGGGAAGCGAGGCGGTGTTTGCGGGAGGAGCCCGATATACGTAGGCGGAGTGCGGCGGCCGGTTGCGATTGTAGGCCTTTTCAAACTTAGGCTGCGAGTTAACCATGGCCCGTAAGTGCGAGTATGGGAAGTGGCCCGAGGAGGCTCTCGAGATGTGGTTTCAAGCATGAGCTGGAAGATGTCCGAGTTGTTCCTCTTCGGAAGGAGGGATGGCCATTTCCTTGAGTTTCGAGATTCCACCGCTTGTAAAAGTCCCAACATTCTCATCGGAATATGCTGTTTGTTGTTTGTAGATCAACCCTATTTGTTTCCCATTCCAAGTTGGCCTTATATTTTTTACGTGAAGGCATTGGTAATCTGGTCCCATGTAGCCACAGCCGGGTTTCAAACGGAAGAACCACTTTAAGGCCTTTGGACTTCAAGGATAGGCGAAATAGTCGGCCAAGCTGGCGATTGGTACATCCTTTGGCTTTCATCGCCAAGGTATATGTGTCCAAATGGGTTTTCGGACATGCGGTCCCATCAAAGAGATCCAGATTAGGCATCACGAATTTGTGGGGCGGAGGAACAATGGAGTCAGTGCAGTAGGCCGGAAGGCGAACTTCTTGGCGGTCGGTTCGGCGATACGCGCTTTCATTTCCTTGTGTTGTTCCATGAACCGGGCCGGATGAGGGTCTTGTGGCGGAACCATGGCATTCAAGCTAGTGGCTGAGCTAGAGAGAGGAGCTACCAGCTGGAGGCGGGCGGGTGGAGGAACGGCCGATCCGGGGACGTAGGTGAAAACTTGTCACAGGGGTGAGTTACCACAGGGAGCATGAGTAGGAGCACGAGCAAAAGGGTAGAACCTTGCGGCTTCTTTGTTGATTTTCAAGCGGCAAAGTAGGTGGGGGCAGCCCCGATGTAGCCGGATAACTTGGATTTCAGTGGGGCCCGTAAGTAGGCTTGAGTGCGGGTTCTTTGTCCGGATTGTTGAATTGCATGGTGCTTGTGGTGAAGGTGTGTAACCGGGAATGCTGCGGTCTGGTGATTCGGATGACAGGGATGGAGGCTTGGTAACCCATAGAAGTGCAGTGAGGAATGGATTTGTGTGAGGAGCTTGGTGAACTAGTGCATTACGAGGAGGGCTCTGGCGTGGCCCCGAGAACCAAGTTGTGGCGGCATTCCGGCTGTGGGCATTCTTTGTGAGGGTCGGATTGATCGGTTCCGGCGAGGCGGGATCCCGATTAGGTGTGGCATTAGAGATAGCCCCAACCATGAGAAGACATTCCGTGCGATTTTGCCCCATTTGATTTGTGCCGTCGGGCTGCATGGATCCGGTGGTACGTGGTTGGGGAGGCTGGTGACCCGAAAATCGAGGAGCATGGGTTACGGTAGTGGCACCGTAGGAGGTGGGTGGCGGCATCTGGTGTAGTCGGGCGGCGAGAGTGGGGTTGGCATCCTCGTCTTCTTCCACGGTGAAGGTGCCATACGGATTGAGGCGGCGGCCGACCGTGACTCTTAATAGCCTCCGTAAGGCTGTTTACATTTGTGCTTCTGTCGTAACCTCATACGTTACGCTAGCGATTCCACTTTGTTGCTCTGTGCGAGGGTCCGGGAGGCGGAGTGACGTTATCCCCATCATTACCGGTGATGCGAGACATTACGAAACCCGGAGTCGGAACAAACGGCGAAGGCGATGACGCGCTTGACTCTTCCCAGCGATCAAACGGTGACCCGGTGCAGAAACCAAGCTTTGTGCGGAGGCTGCGGGGAAAGGACATGAAAGGTTCGGATGTGCGGGAATGGAAGGAGGGTAGGTGTTTGGGCTTTAGGCTCATGCAACATGCGATTATTTGTTCACGTTTACTTAAAACACGCTTTATTAACCTAATCGGTTGGAAAAGATTGCTCTTCTTTTTCGCAAACTACTACTGGATCTGGATCGGTGGGCCCCGTCACTACGTCTATAAGCCCTCGTATTCCACTGTATTTCGACCTCCCGGGGTGGACGGCCCAGGCGAGGGTCCTATAGGGCAAGCGGGTCCCACCGACCGAAAGAAAAACGATCCTAAAAGTCGGCGGGTAATCGAGTCTTAACGAGCATTCGATGTAAATTACGGACAAGGCGACGTCGAAAGTCAAGATCATGTCAGGGGCTCGACGAAAAGTCGGCATGATTTGGGCGATAAATGTCCACGATTGATCTTGACTTGTCGTCGGTTAAGCGTAATTAGGCATGGAATATTCATTAATCCTTGATGACTCGGTGTCAATCTTTGGGAGTCGAGTGTATAATTTGTGCCGATCGAGCCGAAGTCAAGGCGCCGGTCAATATCTTGGTCAAAGTCTGCGGCGGAAAACCGGCGAGAACTTCGGCGATAAGGGTCCCGAAAGATATTGAGTCGGTATGCCGACAAAGGCTTGAAAGGAAAGGTCTATACACGGACAGGGCATGACATAGACCAGACTAAAAACCAACCGGGTCTCGGACAAAGTGTGTCACGGACAAGTGCATGGTCGACACGAGGCTCCATGGGATGTTTGGGTAGTCCTGTGCTCATCCGAGAGGCGTAATAAGACCAAACGGACCGCGACAAGGATTTCCCCGGGTTAAGGACGTAGTGTGCAGTGTACGGTCACGTGCGCGTAGTGTGCAAGCAGTCTATATTCTTTTTCTGAGTAAAATAGAGATTTTTTATGTGTCTTAAAAATATGATGCATGATTTTTTTTTTTTTTGAGAATTTTCTTCTTCTTTTTTTTTGAAAATCTTTTTTTTTTGATTTTTTTTTTGAAATTTTTAATGAGCACATAAGCACGTAAGCACGAAAATTCCGACAGTTAGGGACATTATTCCGACAGTCAAAATTTTGACTTTCTCCGAGGCGGCCAAAACAACATGAAAACTGTGCAAAAATCAACACACACACAAAAATGATTTTCAAAGCCGGGACGGAAGCTTGACCCTCAAAAGCTTTTTTTTTTTGAAAACGGTGATACCGGTACGTGGGATTGTTAGACCACAATTTATCCCCGACTCGTGTTAGGAGGCGATAACGGGAAATTTAGTGGTTTCCACCAATATACCAAATACCATTTTTTAAAAAAAAAAGCTTAGTCCCAGTAGTCGCCCTTTGTGATGATGTGTGATTGTATCGAAAATTTTCCCATTTTTGTTTGAAAAAATCAACGAAGCGGAGTCGCCACGCCATTTTAATTTTGAGGGCCAAAACTTTGAAAAAGCCCGAGATCAGAGATTTAGGTTCGGAGGTCATGTTACACGCCGGGAAGGACGTTAGTGTGCACCGGAATGCCTCGTAAGACGAGTCTTCCAAGCTGAAAATCATTTGTGTGTGTGTGTGTGTGTGTGTTTTGGCCAAAATAAGTTGAAACTCAGAAAAGTAAAAATAGGGATATCTTTTCAAGACTTTAAACTGATCCCATGATTTTTTGGGGGATTTTTGGATTGAGATTTGGTACTCAAAAGACCTTTTGAAGTTGAGAGCCATTTCTGCCAGAATGAAAAAGGCAGTAGACCTTTGATTTTGAAATGGATTCAAGGGTCTTAAAACTTCATAATCTGGATAAACTCAGAGAATGAAAGTTGTTATAGACACCTTAAATAAGATTTGTACGAAGTAATTTTCCATTTTGGAGAAGATTTGAGGGGTCAAAACCTTCTGGAAACCTTAGATATGAGATCTGGATTCCCAGAAGCTGATGAACTAGCCTCTGAAAGAAAATTTGAAAAGAGGAGTTTTACTCACCCAAAAAATAAAGTAAAAATATTTCTGGAAAGCTCTGGATGTTGTCTACAAAAAGTGTTTTGTAGTCAACACCAAATTCCAAGTTCATATATGTCCAAAAATTAAGACAATGGACTGAGGTCTGGGAAAATTGCTACTGGACAGCAACTTCTCAAGAAAGAAAGTATGATTTTAAGGGGGGTTTTGCATCCATGCTTGTCCCCATTTCCCTAGGTTTTGGTTAGTGATCACTAGACATTTTAGTGGTGAATCAACTATACCAAACCATCCTTGGGGTACATTAGGACTAAGCATTTTATTTGCTTGGGAAGGGGATTTTTATCCTTTGAAAATGAGATTTTATGCTTGAAAATGGTTTTTAGGGTTTTGAAAATGAGTTTTCTTTGCAAGAAAGTAAGAGAACTTGAAAATAATTTTTGATCTTTGTAGAAGATCATCCATGGAGATGGTCTTCCATGGTGATCTTCTTAGATCTAAAGCAAGAAGATGAAGGAACTACATTTTGTAGTTTGAAGATGCATGCATGGATGAGATTTAGGGTTAGGAGAAGGAGGGTTTACCAATCTTCCTTGTGTTCTTGAGTGTTTGGCTTGTATGTATGAGTGTTTAGGGCTTTAATATGAGAGTGAGTGGATGAGTATGAATTGGGAAAGATTGGAGAGAAAATGGTGACAATTCAAGTGAATTCTCACTGTTTTCTCTCTATATTTCGCCAGAGGTTCGGTGCAAAATGTGTTGTGGCTCCTTATTTTTGTGACTGGAGGGCTCAATTTATAGCCCTCCTGACTTTACAAAGTCATCCGCGCGGATTGGTACGCTTGGCGTGCCTTTGTTCATTAAATGCGGCTCCGGCTTTGGACACAAGGAATAAAATTCAAAAATCTCGGCAGAAAATGTTTTCAACTTCTTTGTTTCGGGATTTTCTTAATTCTTTTGCTTTTTGAGATTCCTTGGAAGGTTTAACTCTAAATAGCAATGCCCATTTTACCCTTACTTTGTTAGAAAAGTTAGGATTGTTAGGAATGTTAGTAATTGTTATGACTTTCGTTAATTTTCTAACGAAAAGACTAACAAGCTCAAATTGGAGCACTTACAGGTGCTATCTCTTTTTGACAGAGATAGAGGGAGTTAAAGCCGAAATTTGACAATTTGGATGTTGTCACCTGACGTTATTCCATTCTAACGGAAGTAACGGAAGCTAAAGCTTACGGCGCTATCTCTTTTTGACAGAGATAGAGGGAGCTAAAGCTAAAATTTTGACAATTTGGAGGTTGTCGCCTGACGTTATTCCATTCTAACGGAAGTAACGGAAGCTAAAGCTTGCGGCGCTATTTCTTTTTGACAGAGATAGAGGGAGCTAAAGCTGGGTACTAAAGCTTACGGCGCTATCTCCTTCTAAGGAGATAGAGGGAGCTAAAGCTGAATTTTGACAATTTGGAGGTTATCACTTGACGTTATTCCATTCTAACGGAAGTAACGGAAGCTTACGACGCTATCTCTTTTTGATAGAGATAAAGGGAGCTAAAGCTGAGATTTTGACAATTTGGAGGTTGTCACCTGACGTTATTCCGTTCTAACGGAAGTAACGGAAGCTAAAGCTTACCGCGCTATCTCTTTTTGACAGAGATAGAGGGAGCTAAAGCTGAATTTTGACAATTTAGAGGCTGTCACCTGACGTTATTCCGTTCTAACAGAAGTAACGGAAGCTAAAGCTTATGGCGCTATCTCTTTTTGACAGAGATAGAGGGAGCTAAAGCTAAAATTTTGAAAATTTGGAGGTTGTCACCTGACGTTATTCCATTCTAACGGAAGTAACGGAAGCTAAAGCTTACGGCGCTATCTCTTTTTGACAGAGATAGAGGGAGCTAAAGCTGAAATTTGACAATTTGGAGGTTGTCACCTGATTGGTTTGGACATTTTGAGGGACCACCTAACGTTATTCCATTCTAACGGAAGTAACGGAGGTTTTTGAGAGAAAACGTTATTCCATTTGGAGATAACGGAGATTTTTGGGAGACAACATTACTCCATTAGGAGATAACGAGAGTTATTCGCTTAAGTGGAAAGTCCAGGGGCAAAAGTGTAAATTCAGTTTGAGGCGAATAAAGCTGCTCGGCTAGAGATGGAGAAAAAGAGGCCGCATCGTCTAAGACCTTGTTTCACCAGATTTATTTAAAACAGATAGAAGAACGGCGGTGGCCATTGTTGCTGCTATTTTGCCGAGGAGAGAAGAAAGAAAGGAGAGATAAAAATGCCAAAGCCTTCAAAGATTCGGGTTTCTACTACTCAAATGGACCAATGAGGACACATTATGCCTCACCAAGCGCGATGTGATCTATCACATGCCGCGAGATTGAGGAGGAGAGAGTTCGTGAGGAACGATCGAAAGTATGACTTTGCGGCACCTAATTCTCAATTTTATCCCGATAAAAGGGATCACAAGTCGATGAAACCTCAATCTATAGGGGTAAGCACTTTCGATTTGCTCGATTTCATCGATTTTGGTTAATTTTTGAATGATTAGGGTTAAATTCGAATTTTGGGAATTTTTGGATTTTCTTTGTGATTTTGTTGATGATTTTATGGATTTGACGATTGACCTACGAAGCTAGATGCATAGGTAATCATGCATGTGCAATTTATTTGAAGAAACATGAGTATGACTCATTTTTTTTGAAAATAAAGTGAGAAAAATAATGCCAAATGTGGGACGGAGTTCTTGCATGTGCTAGAACTAGGTTAACTCCTGATCATGGATGTGAGAATGAGATTTTGGACGATGAAAATGATTCATGCATGCCTGTTTGAAAGATTAAATTTATATGCAAAAGATTTTTGTGAAAACTGAGATGTTTTGTGCTTGGGAGAGCATGTACTCGGTGTAACGTGTTTCAAATGATGAAAGACACGCGTTCTAGGCAAATGATGCTAGAAAATCTCTTATGACTACTTTTCTTTGGCATGTGTGCACTATTTTGTGAATATATGCATGTTTCTGAGATAAGTTGAAGGACTAACGTACCTTTGCTGTGCTTACCTGCAGGAGAGCAAATCACGGAGACCCGCTGAGATAGCGGTGAAATTGTGGACGAGGATGCCTGACTTTGAAAAGGATGGCCACAACCCTAAGCAGCTAGTTGAGGCTACGGGTCTCCATTCCTTTGTTGAGGCTATCAGTAGAGGCGTTCATGTGACGACCAAGAGCAAGGGTCTGGTCCTAGCTCTTTCTGAGTTCTGGTGGGATACCACCCATAGCTTTCACCTAGGTTGGGGAGAGGCTACGGTGACTCCTGCCAATTTCACGGCTATTACAGGCTTGCGGTTCACCGATCGGCCTGTGACCTGGAGAGACCACATTTTTGACGCTGAGTTCATGGACTATGTGGGGTTCAACATCCGTCCAAAGGGGCTATGGAAGGAGACTCTCTTGGTGGAGATTGAGGTTCTCAGGTGTATAGAGGGATTTGTTGCCAACGACGTGAATGCTCACCAGCTCGCGAGGGCTTTTTTTATGGTTGACTTTATCTGTCACCATCTTTGCTAATTATGGGACATTGGCGATGATTTGTTTACTGGATTCCTTGGATGACCTGGCCACCGTTGGGGAGATCTCTTGGGGTGAGGCCGGATTGGCGGAGCTTACTTTGCTTTGGATTTGTACAGCCGGAATAAGCTTCTTCTATGGATTTTTTCTCCTTCGCTTTGAAGGTATTATCATTCTTTTTTTTTTGTTCTTTCCCTTTCTGTACCCTCAAAATTCATGAGAGAAAATAACCTTTATGTTCTGACATGCAGGTTTGGTTTTGTGAGGTGATTGGGTTCTTTCCTTGGAACTAGCATATTGACCCCGCTACCTTTCCGGATATGGTACGCTGGAGAGGTGAAGCTCGGGATAAGTTCAATGCGAAGACCCGGATCACTTTTGATTACAAGATGGTGAGGCATGTCATCAATGGGGACAGTTGTGAGAGGGTGAGCTTCTACCCTTGGGGGAGATATCCTATGGCTCTGATGGGCGATGCCGTGGCCGTGACTCGGTAGAGAAGGTGGCTGACAGGCTTGACCTGTGATGTTATCTACTTGGGAGACTGGTTTTCTAGGTAGCATGGTCATGTCCCTCCTTTGGGCGCTATTACTCCCCATGATCCTCCTCCTTTCATGCTGCAGCCCAAGGATTGGTCAGAGGACGAGAGGGATAGGTACAGGGCCGGGTTGGCAGCAGAGGACAACTTTGATCACGCCACTCCGTATGTCGCCTTTTTGGAGGAGTGTTTGAGGATGCCACAGAGGCTGGTGAAGATAGCTGCTGCTCAAGGGTATAGAGAGGCAGAGCCGACCGATCCACCTGTTCCTCCGACTCACCTATCTTATGTGGTGAATAGGGTGCCAAGGAGACTGATGGTGCCTGTTCCTGACACGATAGATGCCGAGTTTACTCTGCCAGGTGACAGTACTGTAAGTAAACTCTGGATTCCTTTTTCTTTTCGGCTTTTGCTTTTCTTGTCCAGGCTATTTCTGCAATTCTGAACCCCTTTTCTAGATTTTCGGAGCTTTTCTCTTTCTCGCAGGTCCCTGCTCGCACTTATGACACCTTGGTGCGACAGAATAGGGGCTGGAAGCAGCTAGCTAGGTCTCTCTTGAGGAAGCTGGCTTGTGCGTCGAGGGCTGTGGGGAATGCGCGGGAGCTTGAGCGCAAGAGGAGGCATGTCGGGAGTGTGTCTTCTTCGTCATCAGCCTCAGGATACCACTCGTCTTCGACCAGCGGCGTACCTCGGGGGCGTGGACCAAATACCGACATCTTAGAGCAGTTGGCGGAGTACGAGCATGTGCCCGTCAAACTGTCTGTCGTGAGCGATAATGAGGACTTGATGAGGGACCCCGAATACTACGAGCTGAACAGCGACGAGGAGTCGGAGGCTTAGGGTCCTTTCTGTCCGTACTTAGAGAGAGAGAAACAAAAACAAATGATGCGTGACAAACAATTTGTATTTATTTTTTTTATTTGGGCGCCAATTGTGGCAAAGACATGTAATGATTTTTCTTTTCTTTTCTTATTGTTATTGATATTTTGGCATATTACTTGAGTCTTGGGGCAGTTTTTTGCATGGAAATGGGGGGGGGGAAAGTTGGGTCAAAATGTGTTATGATGGTGTTTGGAATGTATGAATGGTGTTTGGGATGATTTTTGTGCAGGTTTTTTGAGAAAGTGGGGTGAAAATCCCACTTGGGCAGCTGCTTTGGCTGCCACATATTTTTTTTTGCATCAGCGAATGAAGCCGCTCGGCTAGGCCCTGAGAAAAAAGGCCGCACGGCTTGGTCTTACGCCTGAACTGATTTTCTGCAAATAAAGCCAAGGAAGGGTCTTATATTTTATTTCCCATTTTGGCTTCTCCCATACTGTCTCAGACCATCAAAGAATAGATTTTTAACCAAGAAGAAAGATAAATCAAATCGTTGCCATGGAGAAACCGGTCCGATTGCAAAAGGGGAAAAAAGATCATTTTATTTTCAACCTTCAATCTTGGATGAGGTATAACTTTCAATCTCAAAAGGGACTTTTTGATAACACCTTCAAAGTCAAATCTTTATGGCATTTGAAGGATCTTCCACCCGATTGGGACCTTTTGAGAGCAGCAGCAAGATTTTGGGATGTCCGGAGACACGTTTACTCCTTTTCCTACAATGAGATCATTCCCACCTTCGAGGATTTCCTAGCATTGATTGGGGGTCCGAAAATTGAGGCTACTTCGATTCCTTTGGCTGGGGATTTACCAGTGATTCCAAAACTGGCATCTTTTCTGCAAATTTCTCCGGAAGAAGCTGAAGGGATGATGATTGCTCCTGATAGGATCGACATCTCTGATATTCCGAGCAGATTCATGACTCCGGGTACTGCTGGGACCAAGGTATCTATGGATGCTTTCATTCTCTGCGTATTTTCTTTCCTTTTCACTGCCGAATCTTTTGGAGTGTGCCATAGCGGCCTTTTGGACATGGTCAGAGACTGCAGGGCTGGGAGAGATATTGTCCCTCTGATTTTGGGAGATACGCTGCACGACATTGATAGGATGGCCAGGGGGACCTTTTCATGCGGTCAGGGAGCCCAGCTGTATTGACTCTATGGTTGCAGGAGAGGCCCAGGGCTTTACCTGGGGCTTTACCTACTCATTGTCCTTGGGTGATTTCTCGGAGGGGTGCACTGGGACAGCAGGATCAGGGTCGCTGGGAGCTGATGATGGCTCGGTTGTCTACCTCGAATGTTTGTTGGTGGGTGCCTCATTGGAGGTTGTAGACCCGTAGGACATTTCAGGAGTCCTATATAGTGAGGGTTCCAGGGCTATCCTTGTCGTCTTTTTACATTCCCCGCTTGGTTTCGAGACAGATCGGGGCCTTACAGCTTACCTGGATTGGTATGAGAGGGAGATGGGGGTGACTCAGATTGTCTTGGGAGAGAGTCGCCAGGCCTTGTTGGGTACTGATATTGAATCTAGCAGGGCTTTGAGAGAGGCCGAGGCAAAGGCTAGTCGCCATAACCAGTCGGGCGATTTTATCAAAGACATGGAAGTCAGATATGAGAGACTATCAGAGGTCTCTCCTCTCACTGAGGCTCAGCGGGAGGAGATAAAGACTCGTGCCAGGGTAGAGAAGGCACTTATTGACACATGTTTGATCGAGACTCCAGTGAGGGCACCTAAGATAGGGATGAGGGAGACATACATCATTGAGAAGAAGAGAAAGAACACTCGATGAGGTCGAGGTCGGGGAAAGAAGAACAAGGATGACGCTGTTGCTGACCATTGATAGACCTATTCTAAGCATCCATTTATTGCCTTTTGCAAACACATTAGTCGATTAGGTCTTTTATTGTATATTTTTGTCTTCATAGCAGGTTAGGAGAGTCAAGAGTAGACCGTGCTTGAACTCATCAAGAAGTTTTTAATTTGTAAAAACAAGAGATATTATCTTAGAATTTTTCAAGACACATTTCATGGAAATCTAAATATCTTATTTATTGTTTAGACCGAACTATTTCTGACTGCCTACGTTCCCCTTTTACAAGAAAGGCTAAGGGGCTCAGGTCTCCGTAGTTCATTCTAATGAACTTTTTTGGATTTTGTTGTTTCTTGTTTTTTTTTTGGTGCAATCATGTTTTCTGCCTAGACCGCCCTTTCAGGGTTTTCAGCCTAGGTGGGTATTACTCTTTTTGCACTATTTTTTCTTTCTTTCTTTCTTTTGTGCGACCCTGTTTTCTGCCTAGACGGCCATTTTTCAGGGTTTTCAGCCTAGCTGGGTATTACTCTTTTTGCACTTTTTATTATTTTTTGTTTTTATACATAATAATGACGCAGCTTGTCGCCGTTGACAGGGTGAACAAAAGGATTGCCGTCCAGGTCTGCAAGCTTCATCTCTCCTCCTGATAGTATCTTTTGTACCACATACAAGCCGATCCAAACGGGTTCCCACTTTTCTAGATGGTTGTCTCTGGTAGGGGGCTTCTCTTTAAGTACCAAATCTCCTTCTTTGATGTCTCTGGCCTTGACCTTTTTGTCGAATGCCCTGGTCATTCACCTCTGATAGGCTCGAGTATGTTCCATTGCTTTTAGCCTCCTTTCATCAAGCAGGGTGAGCTCACCATGCCGGCTATGCAACCATTCTACTTCGTTGATGCTGTTTTCCAAGAGGACTCTCAGTGACGGAATCTCTAACTATACAGGCAGGACTGCTTCCATTCCGTAAGTCAAGGCGAAAGGGGTTTCTCCCATGGCTATTCTGACAGAAGTTATGTAGCCCCAGAGTACAAGATGTAAGTTTTCGGGCCAGTCACGACCGCGAGTGGCCATCTTTCGAATGATTCTCTCAAGTGTCTTATTTGCAGCTTCTACCGCTCCATTGGTCTGAGGTCTATACGGGGATGATTTGTGAAGAGTAACCTTGAATTCTGACAGCAATCTATCGCAGTCTTTTTCAAAATGTGTCCCGTTATTCGAGATTATCTCATCTGGCACCCCATATTTGCACATGATATCCTCTTTGACAAACTGGGCAACCTTCTTGGATGTGAGGACCTTATAAGACTTTTCTTCCACCCATTTTGTGAAATAATCCACTGCCACTAACACAAACTCATGCCCATTACTTCCGGCTGGGGCTATCTTCCCGATTACATCAATACCCCAAGTTGTAAACGACCAAGGCGTCGTCATGCAGTACAAGTCATGAGGAGGGAGATGATTAAGGTTAGCAAACCGCTGGCATTTGTCACATTCTCGGGCGTGCTGAATGCAGTCTGTTTCCATGGAGATCCAGTAGTAGCCCATTCTGAGGATCACTTGCATTAATGCTCTGGCATTCATGTGAGGACCGCATGGACCATTATGGACTTCGCTCATTAGCTATCTTGCTCTTTCTTTGGTGACACACAACAGGAGTGGTCCCTGGTATCGCTTTTTGTATAGATCGCCTCCTAGAATGACATAGTGAGAGGCCAGTCGCTTCAAAGCTTGCAAGATTTTGGCTTTGATGCCTTCCTTCAGCTTACCTTCTTCGTCTGTGAATGCTGATTCCCCATCTTAGAGAAACTGGTAAACTTGATTTTACCAAGTTTCCTTGACGAGTTCAGGTCCCACTTCTATTTCACAACAGAAGGCTGGTGCTTCCCTTCTACCTACTCTGAATGGTTTTACTGCCTTTTCCTTGGGGATTTCTGCCAATGAGGCTAGAGTAGCTAGGGCATCTGCAAATCTATTCTTGTCTCTTGGCAGATGATGGAAGGTCACTTCTTTTAACTGCTCTGTCAATTCTTCCATATAGGCATGGTACTTCTGTAGGTTAGGATCCACAGTCTTCCATTTGTTGGAGACCTGGTTAATAATCAGGGCTGAGTCTCCATAGACCTCGAGTTCCTTGACATTTCTTTCTAGGGCGGCCTCCAAACCGGCTATACAGGCTTTATACTCTGCTGCATTATTTGTGACAGAGAAGTTCAGCTTGACGGCTATTGGCATATGCTCATCTTTCGGGTCTACCAACAACATCCCTATGCCATTTCCCCTTTTGTTAGCAGCTCCATCGAAAAAGAGTTGCCATTGATTCTCGGGCTCAACAGTGAAAATCCCCTCGTCCGAAAACTGGGGTTCAGGTCCTCGGTCCTCATTACTAGGGATACTTGCCAAATGGTCTGATAGTGCTTGACCCTTGATTGCCTTTCTTATTACATAGTTGATGTCAAACTCTGCTAGGAAGAATGACCACTTTGCCAGGCGCATCGAGAGGGAAGGTTTGTCGAAAAGGTACTTGATGGGGTCCATTTTTTAGACCAAATTCACCGAGTGAGCCTGCATGTAGTGCTTTAGTTTCCCGACTACCCAGACTAGTCCTGCACAGGCCTTTTCACATGCCGAGTAATTGAGCTCACTCCCTTGCAGCTTTCGGCTCACAAAGTAAATGGCATTCTCTACCCGAGAATCTTTCTTTTCCTGGGCCAGCATAGCCCCAACTGCCGTGTCGTTGACCGTGAGATACAGCAGAAGAGGTTTCTGTCCATGCGGGGGGTATAGTACTGGGGAATTCACTAGGTATGCCTTAATTTTGTCAAAGGCATCCTGGAATTCTTCATTCCATTATGTATCAGAATTCTTCTTTATATGCTTGAAGATGGGCTCACACATGGTTGTCAGTTGATTGACGAAACGGCTGATGTACTGCAGTTTGCCCATAAAGCTTTTAACTTCTGTCTGGGATCAAGGTGGCCTCATGTCCATAAAGGCTTTGATCTTTTGGGGGTCGGCTTCAATGCCTCGCTCTGTGACCATATGCCCAAGTACTTTTTCCCTTGTCACTCCGAAGGTGCACTTTGCAGGGTTCAGCCTCATAGAATGCTTCCTTAACCGCTCGAAGAACATCCGAAGGTCAACAAAGTGTTGTCCGTCCGCACCTATGGAATGGACAATCATATTGTCGACATAGACCTCAATCTCCTTGTGGATCATGTCATGAAAAAGCGCAGTTGCTGCTCTCTGATAGGTAGCCCCAGCGTTCTTTAACCCGAAAGGCATTACCGTGTAACAATATGTCCCCCATGGTGTGGTGAAAGCTGTTTTTTCCTGGTCCTCTTCTGCCATCTTGATCTGATTGTAGCCAGCAAAACCATCAACGAATGACTTGACTTCGTAGTTGGCCGTGGCGTCTACCAAAATATCTATGTTTGGCAACGGGTAGTCGTCATTGGGACTGGCTTTGTTTAGATCACGGAAATCCACACAGCAGCGTACCTTCCCGTTTGTTTTGGTCACAGTCACGATATTCGACAACCAGGTCGGATATTCAATGACCCTGATGAATCCTACACGGATCATCTTTTCAATTTCCTCCTTGACCTGCAGAGACCACTCTGGCTTGATTTTCCTTAGCTTCTGTTTCACAGGCTTGGCATCGGGTGTCAAAAGAATCCTGTGTTCCACAATCGAGTTGTCTAGGCCCGGCATATCCTTGTAAGACCAAGCAAACACATCCATATACTCTCTGAGTAGATCAACCAGCCTGTCCCGTTCGGCCCCTTGAAAGAAGTTCTCAATCTGTGTCTCTTTAGGTTCTTCGATAGTACCCAGGTTAACACTAGTCAAAACCTCCTCGGCAGCTTGGGCACGATTTTCCTCTTTATCAATAACCTGCTTAAAGATTTATTTAATGTATTGTTCATTTAGTGTGTTTGCATCTTGTTCAAATGAATCATTATTAACTGTTGTTGGATTATTAGTTAATTTATCATTTGTTAAGTTGGCAATAAGGGGATACTCGGAAAGATCTATCATTTCATTTAATGCAAAGGGAAAGATGACATTGGCGACACACTCATAATCTTCAGGCGTAAGGCCATCAGATGACTCGGAGGACTCAAACTCAAAGACTACTGACTCTAGAGACTCTTAACCCTATACTACTAATGACAAAGTGTTTGACTGGACTAGACAGGGGGTACTCTTCACTGTTGCTGTCTGGGGGAGAAGCAAATTTGCCGGCCTTCACAAAGTTGGGGAGCTTGAACTGGTCCAAAGCTTTACCGGGTTTGTTCAGCTTTACCGGGGTCGTTCGTGGGTCAATGCCTTGGAAAAGTGGTAAGGGGGTCAAGGGAGGCCTGGTGCAGTCTCTCAGCAAGCTCATCTGTAACAACCGGACTCATGGATTGAAGAGTCTGATTCATTTTGTCAAGGCATTACTGGTAAGTCATCTTCCCTTTGCTGATTTTCGACACCACAACCTTATCTGTGTAGCCGACAGGGGGATTGGCTTGGATTATACTGATAAAATCTTCCTCAGGTGAGACCTTGATTCTCCCTGACTAACCATGCATTCTATGGGAACCCTGTATTCTTCCTCCAAATCTTCCAACTTCTCATTGAATTTGACGATGTCTATGAACTCGAAACTCTCTGCCTCTAAGGGATCGATCGGGAGGGGGTTGCTGAGATGGATCTTGTTCTGGTTGACTGAGGCTTTGGTGGGCACTTTAGGGTAGCTGACATAGTAATCAAACTTGTCCGAGGGTTCTCCTAGCGTTCCTACACTGGTATCTCCTGCTTCATATCTCTCCTTCAGCTTTCGTTGGGAGGACTTCTTCTTCTTCCTCCTCTTTGAGGGGGCATCCTCATTGATCCATTCCTGATAGGCATCCTCTAGACACTCATCACAGTCGCAAACATCGTACCAAACGTGGAGCTTGGGTTGAGCTGGTACGGCTCCTTCTCCAAGTATCGGGTTACCACCATTGTTTGCTATCAGATCTGCCATTCTAAACCTCTAAGTAGACAAACTGACGATTCTGACGAACTATGTGAGCCTGAAATTTCTGCACTAAAAAGCCACTGACCCGGTATTCTCACCCACTTCTTTCTCGCTGCGGGAAAGGGATAGGCAAGGTTTAGACTCGGGGGTAGGTGTTTAGAATGAAGGCTCAAGTAATATGCAATTAAGAATCTTCAAGTTTACTTAAAACAGTGTCTTTTAATTATTTATATTTGGTTGGAAAAGGTTGCCCTTCTTTTTCGCAACTACTCTAAATCATGGATCAGTGGGCTCCGTCACTACGTCTATAAGCCCCTCGTTTTGCACCTGTATTTCGATATATCAGGGTGGAAAGCCCCGGGCGAGGGTCCTATAGGGCAAGCGAATCCCACCGACCGAGAGAGAAGAATGGTCCTAGGGTCTAATGGATCATAGGAATTTTAACGCACGAGCAATGTGAATTATAGTCAATGTCAATGCCGTGAAAGTCAAATCTTTTAGCCTCAACGAAATTTCGGCAGAGCTTCGCTTGTGCGATAGACGTTGACTTAGGCATTGTACAAGGAAGATAATAGGCATAGGTCGGACGTTAAAAGTCGAATGACACGGTGTCACATTGAGCGTTGTTTCATACTTTGTGCAAGTCAAAGTCAAAGTCAATGCCGGGGTCAAGATTTTGCCAATTTTGCCTAACGAAATTTCGGCATGGCTTCACTTGCGCGAGGAATCTTGACTTTAGCATGAGCTCGG
The DNA here is from genome assembly GCA_022495995.1 of Adenophora triphylla var. japonica. Classification (NCBI taxonomy): domain Eukaryota; kingdom Viridiplantae; phylum Streptophyta; class Magnoliopsida; order Asterales; family Campanulaceae; genus Adenophora; species Adenophora triphylla. The sequence goes on along the minus strand of JAFEMH010001630.1, from coordinate 378,868 downwards.
GTTTGACTTTCACGGGGGTATACGACGAGGCTGTATGACACGGTTTAGACCAAAAACCAACCAAAAAGTCACGATTTTAAAAGTGCGACCCGGACTAGTGCAGTGGTCGACACATGCTGCCATGGGGAGTTTGGGATGATTCCGTGCGCTCCCGGGAGCGTCGTAACACTGTCCGTGACTGCAACTGAACAACCATCCCGGGTTAAGGACGTGCGTGCAAAAGTTTTCAGGATATATATAGTGCGCGTGGTGTGCGGTCTCCTAAAAATTATTTTTTGAGTTAAAATAGAGATTTTTCATCATGTGTTTTAAAAGAATGTTTTGGGGACGGGGAAAATGCATCACATAAGCACGTAAATTTTCTGGAACCAGGTCAGATTCAGGATTGAATAGTCCCAAATCGCCATGGTTTCCAAATTAACCTCAGATGAAAACTGTCCTGGTGGAACTACTGATGAAGTCGCACGGCGCAGATCAGGGCAGATCAAGCCGTCCGACTGAAACCAGCAGTTTTCCAGGTTCCAATTTGCTGCTATCCCAGACTGTTTTTCCAGGGATTTTTGGCAACTTTCAGCTTCAAAGTCGTACATGTTTATTATTCAGATTATGCACAAACCAAAAATAACACAAAAGATACATGCAAAAAAGAAAAAATTGCACAAGCACAAAGATCGGACCCGAGACGGAAGGCTAACCCTCGTAAATGTTTCCAACGCTTCTTATGAGAAAAGAAGTTTGGAGAACATTTACTTGTCCCTAGCGGAGTCGCCAAACTGTGAATGCGTGCCCCAAAAAAGGGCCGAGTTCACCTCAGTTTGAAGACACCGGTTTTATGAAAAACGGAGTCGCCACGCCATTTTGATTTATCCTCAAAACTTTGAAAAAAAGGAAAAGGGTTCGGAGGTTAAATTACTCCTTGGGAAGAACGTTTGGCGTTCACCCAAGGAGCCTTGCAAAAGCAAGTCTTCCTAGGTCCAAAATTTGTGCTTGTTTGTGTGCTTGTGTGCATGTGTGATTTGAAAAGAGAAAAGATGTGCCAAGTTTATTATCCGAACGTAAGAACCTTTTAGTTCGGGATACCTTGGACTTTGATGTTTTCGAGATTTTATCCCGTGCTCACATTGGACTTATGATCATCATTATGGGACTTATCTATCCTCCCATTAGATTTATCAACCAATAGAGGCGTAGGAGCCTTGGTATGTCTTAACCTAACTTTCCTTGGGGATTTTAGTCGAATGTGATCGAAAAACTTGTCTTTAAGTCCAAGAGTGAGACTTTTTAGAAAAGAATGAATCTTTGTCCATCAATCCTACATCTTGAGACAATGGTGATCCGTAGGGACATTTTTATGTTCATCTCAAGTGATTATCGTAGATTTTGGGACTAAGACTCATTGATTTCTAAAGGGACAAAGATTGTGGCATTTTTATAATGGAATTGATGTAAAGATGGAGTCTTTACACCAATCCTCACTATGGAATGCATCAAGAACCACGGGACTAGGGGAATGGGATGTAAAGATTGGATCTTTATACACATTATATGTCTTTTATGCCTTAGAAGGCTTTTAGACAATCCTTGAAGAAAGAATCCAACTTTAGGGACATGGGGGAAATAGTATTAAGGTAAAGATTGCATTTTTAACATGAACAATACATGGAGTGTCATTAATCTAAGGATATAATGTAAAAGGGATGATCTTCATGGCTTTTCCTATGTCCTTAACACCTCATAAGGTGGACAATCCTTAGAAAGCTAGATCAATGGGAAGGGGATGACATATAATAGATAAAGATTGTATTTTTATACATAAATATAAAGGGGGATCACATCATTATATGGTAGATCATCCCTAGAACAAGTCACTTGTGAAATCTTGTTTATCCTAGGGAGAGAATCTCCATTTGAATCATTTGTGTAGGGGAGTGGGAAATATGAAAACTACATTGCAAAAGATCAAATCTTTATGACATAAATAAAGATAAACAAGAGGTAACAATGGAAAGAAGAGTATATAGGAATGTATCAAAGGTAAAGGAAGGAGAGATTACCAATATTGGTTTTTCTCTATCTTTCAAGGGAATTATCTTAGGCAATATCTATTTAGGAATAGATTAAAGTAGGATTAGTTTATGAGAGAGGATGGATTTGTGTGTTTTTTGGGACTGTAAATCGAGTTGGTATTTCTGCAGAGTAACAGTGCTCAAAATTGTATATCAAAATGAATAGAGAGACCTCTATTTATAGGCTTCTGGTGTGCTTCTAATGAAGCCGCCCGGCGTGATCTTGCGGCAAATTAAGCCGTCCGGCTTCTTCTTCTATTGCGTCAGCATGTTTCTGGAAACATGCAAGGTGGCAGATTGAAAGCTTTTTTCCAGCGAGGTCCTATCCAGAATTCTAATTCCTAATAGGTCCTTTCTTGCTCGAAAAGTATTGAAAAGTTTCTGAATTGCCCCTAAACTTTATGAAAGTTTGAAAAACTGCTAGAAAACTTTTAATTGGAAGGCATGAGCCAGATTTGGGTACTTATACTAGTACTTCCTTGTTACTTTGAATAATCTTAAGACCATCATTAAAGCTCTTATTAGGCACTCTATAGTACACCACATCAACTAGTTTATGGTTCACATCTTTTACAAGTCTAATGAGCTCAAACTAACTTAACAAATCTACTATGTATATGTAGATGAATTTAATTTTACCTTGAGTGAAAACGTTTTATAGGCGATTGAATTAGCTTCCCATCATGATGAAGTACGAAAGAAATTGTGTCATCAACCCCCATACTGCATCCAAATGAAACAATTTAATCAAAGAACAATCCAACGATTTCTTGAAAAAATACCTAAAAATAAACAAAATTGAAAAATAGATTTACGTCGTACATGTAATGTGTGCATAATCGACTGTTTTACGTGCACAAGCAAACGATTTCTTGAACCCTAAATGATCAAATCCATTTTTTTATATTCTATCTCAAAACGTCGCTATGAACCCTAGCCCTAACCTCGTCTCTTTCTTTATGTAATGAGCGTTTGAGAGAGTGATGATGGATACTTACGATATTAGGGATAAATTTGAGATATTAAACGATGTCGTTTGTGATTTTACACTACCATTACTAAAGTGCAAAGACGACGTTGTTTCAATCAATCTAGTAAGCAAATTACACTTGGACAATTTTTTTTCATGTAATCAATTTTATAAGTTGAATAGGACGCCTAGTCAGACTCTGTATTAGGATTTGGACGAAAAATTGACGAAGTCCTAATCCACATTTGTAGACACCCCATTCTGAACCCATAATTACATGATTACACTACTCTTCATCTCTCTTTTATGTTTTGATGAAAGCATATCAGTTTCGTCATGTTTCGTTAAGTTTCTAACTAACCTCGTTAGTTTTGGACCTAACTGACTAACGGAACAACTGAAGAGGACAAAATAGTCATCAGACTAGTTATCTCGCACGAGATATCCTATCTCGCGCGAGATATCCCCTCGACAGGATGTGCAGAAATCACTCTCCTTCTCCGTTTCAAACTCTCTTTTTGGATAAAACCTTATCAATTCGGGTATCCAATCAGAACTGAGTTCTGGAACCTTCCTAGGGGATTTTACCTCTCCACCTTCACCTCTCCAACCTCCTATAAATACTGGATGACTTTCAGTGTTTCAGAGGTCGACAATTCTGATCCTTGATCAAGAAAACACACAACACACACATTTTGTTGGTTTCTTTCCACGAAAGATTCCTTCAAATCACTCACAAAAAAACTCCCAAAGTTTGTTCATCAACCTTGTTGATTAACAAACATCGAAGCCCAAATCAAGGGACCAAGGCGAAGCTCCGTCCGCATCAAGATCCAAATCAAGGATCGAGGTGAAGCTCTGTCCGTATCAAGTTTCAACTCTAAACTTGAGTCGAAACTCTGTCCGAATCTCTCCTCAAAAGGTAATCATCCTTTAACTTTTGTTTCTCTTCTCAACCCCTCTATTGATTTTAAACTAGTGTAATCCCATCAAAAGGATTAGCCTAGAGTCTCTTCAGTCAATGGAGGCGATCTCGAAGCATACAATCCGACATTCCTAATCAAGAAATTGATTAGGGTTTATTTGTTTTCTTTAATTCTATATATTGTAAAGATTGAAAACCTCTCTTTTCTTTAGCAAGACCAATCTCCGGATTGGGTGAAATGGATGCTCCTTGACCTACCCATTTCATAACCTAAGCCCCGAACCCAAATCTCTTTCAAAATGGTTTTCCTATTTTCTCCAATCGAATAATATAGGTGGCGACTCAACAAAAAGATAAAAAATTCTTTTCTCACGACGCTACAGTGGCGACTCTGCTGGGGATTTAAAATTAAGAGGCTTAAACTTGCGTCAAAATTAAAAGAGAGGTTTTCAAAAATTTTGTAAATTCGAATTTTCTGCTCTCAGATGAGGCATATCTCGCACGAGATATCATATCTCGCGCGAGATATTGCCTCGGCAATCTGGTTGTTTTCTGGTTTCTCCCGTTTATCTCATAGTCCAAGACGAGAGCCGAACATGCAAGGGGGATTCCAGAATTCATTATCTGCAGAGTTCCCGCATCTTAAGGCCTCCCTTAAGGTGTAGAACTCGAACCTTCGTTTCCTTTAAATAATTGAGTATTATTTATAAACTGCGTGCGATTGGGTTTTATTTAATTAAAGTCCGATCCATTGGGGATTCGGGAGTTGTAAATTGAATTATTTATCTCTCTTTCTCTCTCTTTATGTGGAACTACGACGACCTGAGTCTTCCTAATTTGGAAAAAACGTAGGCAACCACTTGGTGCGGCCATTATCTGTTTTCCTTTTGATTTTCAAAAAAAAATCTCTATTTTATCTATCATCTAGATTGACTATCACACACGCGCACTCATTTATATCTGTCATTGCACTACATACCCCGATTAACTCGGGACCCATACTAAGGACGGATGACGGTAACCACCTAGTCGCCGGTCTCTCCGAAGTTGGATCATCCCACTCCGCGTATTCAATCCACCTAGATTGTCATATCGCGGGGAGCCTAGCCTTCCAGCCCTGCATCGCCACATATCATGTAGATTGTCTTTCTAGGAACACTCCGTGACCGGTTGGTTTTGACTCGGTAATTTTTCTTGTCTTTGACCAAAATAAAGTTAATGTAAAATTGACTATCGAGAAAGGATTCGGAAAAGTCCCTTCGAAAAAAGAAAAAAGTCCCTTCGGAAATGTCCCTTCGGAATGACCCTTTCGGAAGTCCCTTTAAAGAAAAAAAAATCCTTTCGGTCAATTTTACGTGGCTTTATTTTACAAAGAATGGTTAATTACCGAGTCTCTAGGTTTGGTTTGAATTACGTATACCTGCAAGATATACCTAGGATGCTAGATAGAAAACGGATCTTTGTCCGTCCGACCATGAATTTAGGAAATAAAAAGGAATAAAATCCATCTCTCCGAATGGTTATCTCGTGCGAGATTACCTACTCTCGCGCGAGATATTATTTGCAGATTTCGTGTTTTTGATTGATAATATGTGCGCTCCCTCCTTGAGTCAAAACTCCGTCTCTAATAAAAATAAAACTTAAAAAAAAATCGCTTGTGAGGTAATTTTAACCATCATCCTTTTTTCCATCTAGGATCGTTTGAGGCTAATATTCTAAAAGGCGTCTCGTCAGGATATCTCTAGTTCATCTCTAAGGTCGTCAAGCTCCCTTACCTCTCCAGCGGTAACAACTCAATTTCTTTCCGACACGATGAATTCCGAAGCACTCAAGAAGGAAATTGAGGATCAAAGGATTCGATATGAAGAAATGCTACAAGCCCAAGCCGATGAAATGGAGGCCAAATTAGAACTTGAAAGGAGAATCCAAGCCGGGGAAATGAAATCCATGGTTGATGAACTCCGAGCCATGAAACTAAAAGTGGCCGAATTAAGCTCAAAGAAGAAAGAAAGTAGGACCTCTTCCGATGATGAAGTATCATACACTAAGAAAGCTAAAAGGCACCGCAAGCACAAGAAAAAGGTGTATGAGTCTAGCTCATCATCTTCCTCCTCCGACAATGAGAGTTATGCTTCCAAGAAAGAAAGCAAGGAGGAAAGCAAGAACAAACCCCTTACCATGGCAATGCTAGAAAAGAAACTTGCATCCCTCAATGTGAGCAAGGGAGCCTCGCTCTCTATTGACTATGACACCCTTCGTCAATCCATGTCAAAGCTTCCTCGAAAGTACAAGACACCCGACATTGCAAAATTCAATGGTTCTACTTGACCTAAAGCTCATTTGGAAACCTACTCTTGGGCCATGCTACCTATGGGTGTCGATGACAACTTGCTAGTTCAATGCTTCCCTCAAACCCTCGATGGTGCCGCTAGAGATTGGTACATGACTCTTCCACTCTCCACAAGGCTTGATTGGCCACTCGCCAGTCGTGCCTTCCAAGAACAATTTGAGGACAACACTACCTACCGCGCTACTAGGAGAGACCTTGAGCAAACCAAGCAACTTCCGAATGAATCATTCGCAGACTTCGTCAAAAGGTGGAGAACCAAATTAACTGAAATCGTTGATAGGCCAAGCCTAAACGAACAAATTCATATCCTACTTCAATGTCTCCGCGAAGAGTACCAAGAGAAGCTTGCCGGCAATTACTTCACAAGTTTCCTCGAACTCCATAAATCGGGCCTTAGAGTTGATGAATTGATCCTTCTTAGAAAGAATTCAGAAAAGGAGAATCGTCCAATAAAGGGGAGCACCGGTCGTACCTATCATGATTTTGGAGGGACTACTCTTAAGGAGATGTTCGATGATCTAGTAGGCCAAGGAAAATTGAAGTCAATGGAAGACTATCATCCTAAGAAAATGAGAGAAGATTGGGACCACGACAAATTTTGCGATTACCATCAGTTTAGTGGTCATGACACCAACAATTGCTACAATTTGAGGGATGCCATCCAAGACTTATATGAAGCCGGCAAGATCAACTGAAGCATCACCACCTTGGGGCTCCGATTGTCCTCTCCCTTTTTCCTTTGAAAAAAAAAAGAGAAAAAAAAACATAGATTAGGTAAACTTCCTAGTATGTTCTCGAAGAGTCGTTCTGTCATTCTAGTCCATCTCTATCCTCTCTAGTTTGTGTCAAGTGAACTATCGAGTCTGTTTCGAATTTCCTTATCAATAAAAGTTATCTCTTTATCCTAAACACTTTCCCAAGAGTTGTTTTTCTTTATGAATATCATTTGATCTATGTTGAATAGTGGACCCTCATTCCTTAAATCATCACGAAAAATAGAAACTTCTAAACAAGTTTGAAATGAAAACTATCCTTAGAAGGCTTAAGGCTAAACATTACTCATGTTGAAAGTCGATTGTCAACAAACGAAGGAAGCCAAAGACGCTGCTATCAACATTCATCCCAAGAAGAGTGGGGCTACTCAATTCAAGGCTTTGAGAGTACAAAAATAAAAAGCTCGCTAGGTCGAAACTCCTCAAATCGTCCTAGGCAAAAATAGAGCATCAAAAAAAAAAAAAAACTCTCAAAGCCTTCATCGCCCCACAACAAGGATGAAATTTCAACAAAGTCAAGAAGGACTCTCCCGCAAAGAAGAAGAGTCAAGTGATATCAATGAAGAAAAGAGGATCCCTCAACATCCTCTTACAATGAAGCCCGAATGGCAACGCAAATGAAGAAGACTTTCAACATCAATCCATAAAGAGAAATGTTTAGCCTTAATTCATACTAATGATTGGCTTTCTTTTCAAATTCGTTAAGAAATTTCTAGATGATACAAGGTCCATTAAAAGTAGAGCAACTTTTCTAGACCTTTGAGCCATGTAGCGTTCTTTGTTGAGTCTAGGGGCTTCTTCTTAGCCATTCTCATACACACTCTTGAAATCCAAGCATCAAAACTGGGGCTTCTTAACCTTTCCTCCCCCAGTCAATCTCTACTCAAACTCTCAAGAATAATCAAATCTGCAGTAGGGGCTTTCCTCTTTCACTTCTCACTCTCATCATTAGAGAATATACTCTCCCAAAAGAATTCAATGCTTGGTTCACCTTCCAAAAAATAGAGTCCGTCTCTCCTCAACTAAACTTGAGATCTCATCTTTCTCCTTAAATGAGATTCTTCCAACTGAGTCACCTTCGAGTAAACATACTTTTCAAAAAAATTGCTCGCTAGGTTGAAAACTCGTAAAGAGCGGCCTAGGCAAAAGTTAGAGCACAAAAAGCAAAAGACGCAAAAGAGATGCTCGCTAGATTGAAAACCCGAAAGGGCGGTCTAGGCAAAAACTAGGGTGCGTCACTAAGAAAAAAAAATCAAAGGGAAAAGGAGGGGATCCTTCTTTAATTTGCGCAGCCTCACAAACCTGTTCACGAAGTCATCTACATCATACAAGAAGTCTTGGGGCTTAGTGTCAAGTGCTTTGGAGTAGGTAGCTTAAGTTCTACATATCAAAAGCCATTGGAGTGGCTTAGACCTTGTTCAGTCAATGATCATCACATGAAAAACTTAGGGGCTTGACGATGGAAAAGTCCTACGAAAATGAAAAATCCTTGAAGTATCCTGAACCTTAGTGTTGAACTTGGACTATCTCAATGGAATCCTATTAGACGATTGTCTCATTCGATCTTTATATGGGCCTCACAAGTTGGTCTTCTAAACCAAAATCTAAGTCACACAAACAATTTTCAATCTCACATAATAGAACTCATTCTCCCCGCTGATTCTTGGAGTCGAGTGCACATTGATCGTCTTGAACAAACAAATGCTTAAGTGAATATATGTTGTTATGCAAATGCTTTCACTAACCCTCTTGCAGGAATTAAAGCACGTCAAGTGCTTACTTTTAGATCAAACATGTTGAGTGTTTGGATTTCGCTTACCATCTACCTTTCCATCTATCAATGCATCCAATTAAGTGCGTCGAGCATCTCTTAAAGCGTCAAGCATCCATCGCGTCAAGCATCCATAGCGTCAAGCAACCATCGCGCCAAGCAACCATTGCGTCAAGCAACCATTGCGTCAAGCAACCATCGCGTCAAGCAACCATCACGTCAAGTGCCATGCGTCAATCATACTCCAACAAAAAGCCCGATTCAACGCCCAGACAGGTGGATCGTCAACAGTTAGGTGTGTCAAACATCTAAGATGCGTCAAGCATCTAGGGTCAGTATGTCAATTACTTACCTTATCAAAAGCCCGATTCAACGCCCAGACAGGTGGATCGTCAACAGTTAGGTGTGTCAAATATCTAAGATGCGTCAAGCATCTAGGGTCAGTATGTCAAATAATTACTTTATCAAAAGCCCGGTTCAACGACCAGACAGGTGGATCGTCAACAAATTAGGTGTGTCAAACATCTAAGATGCGTCCAGCATCTACAAGTAGTATGTCGAGTACTACTCAACAAAAAGCTCGATCTTGAATCGCCAGGATCGTCACCTCAACAAAAGTTCGGTCCCGAATCGCCAGGATCGTCACCAAGTAGGTGTGTCAAGCATCTACAAGTAGTATGTCGAGTACTACTCAACAAAAAGCTCGGTCTTGAATTGCCAGGATCGTCACCTCAACAAAAGCTCGGTCCCGGATCTCCAGGATCGTCACCTCACTTCAGTCTCAAAAGAAAACCCAACAGAATGCAAAGGACCGGACAAGTAAATCTTTGTTTTCTAACATCTTTCCCCGCAGGTTCGAAGCCCAAACAAAGCGAATCTTCGTACAAACAGTATATTCGAATTGGGTCATGATTTGATTCCTCGCATGGATTTGCCTTTTCAAAAATAAAATCTCCTCGATTTTCAAAAAATGATTTTCAAAATACCTAAAGCAACCTTTTCGTGTTTTGGAGTTGAACTACGTTTTGGTCTGATTCTCCGATAGAGATACGTAGGCAGCTGTGCGGCACGACCATCCCAATGTTCGAATGATGTCTTTTCTATCGACGACACTTCTTCTTTCATAAGACACGTCGCCGAGGGGCTCAGTAGACACCCCATTCTGAACCCATAATTACATGATTACACTACTCTTCATCTCTCTTTTATGTTTTGATGAAAGCATATCGCTTTCGTCATGTTTCGTTAAGTTTCTAACCAACCTCGTTAGTTTTGGACCTAACCGACTAACGGAACAACCGAAGAGGACAAAATAGTCATCGGACTAGTTATCTCGCACGAGATATCCTATCTCGCGCGAGATATCCCCTCGACAGATGTGCGTAAATCACTCTCCTTCTCCGTTTCAAACTCTCTTTTTGGATAAAACCTTATCAATTCGGGTATCCAATCGTAACCGAGTTCGGAACCTTCCTAGGGGATTTTACCTCTCCACCTTCACCTTTCCAACCTCCTATAAATACTGGATGACTTTCAGTGTTTCAGAGGTCGACAATTCTGATCCTTGATCAAGAAAACACACAACACACACATTTTGTTGGTTTCTTTCCACGAAAGACTCCTTCAAATCACTCACAAAACAACTCCCAAAGTTTGTTCATCAACCTTGTTGATTAACAAACATCGAAGCCCGAATCAAGGGACCAAGGCGAAGCTCCGTCCGCATCAAGATCCAAATCAAGGATCGAGACGAAGCTCTGTCCGTATCAAGTTTCAACTCTAAACTTGAGTCGAAACTCTGTCCGAATCTCTCCTCAAAAGGTAATCATCCTTTAACTTTCGTTTCTCTTCTCAACCCCTCTATTGATTTTAGAGTAGTGTAATCCCATCAAAAGGATTAGCCTAGAGTCCCTTCAGTCAATGGAGGCGATCTCGAAGCATACAATCCGACATTCCTAATCAAGAAATTGATTAGGGTTTATTTGTTTTCTTTAATTCTATATATTGTAAAGATTAAAAACCTCTCTTTTCTTTAGCAAGACCAATCTCCGGATTGGGTGAAATGGATGCTCCTTGACCTACCCATTTCATAACCTAAGCCCCGAACCCAAATCTCTTTCAAAATGATTTTCCTATTTTCTCCAATCGAATAATATAGGTGGCGACTCAACAAAAAGATAAAAAAAAAAATTCTCACGACGCTACAACATTGTTCTTAATTATGGGGGTTACTATGTCAATTATACAAGTAGTATAAGGGCATATATGCATCATTCACCTAAGTATAGAGACATATTTCTATATTTTTCCATTTTTGATGTAATAGAGTTCTCTCGGAGAACTTCTAAGGCCATCTCCAACATTTTGATACAGAAATTGCACCAAAACTCTAAAATGGTGTAATTTCAATACCAAATATCTTTCATCATCTACAAAAGCTTGCTTCAAATTTTGCACCAAATAATAATATTCTCAGAATATTCCTTACTATTTCATTTAATTAAAATATTTTCCATTAATCTTATATTATTAGTGTTGTAATATGTTTTCTATGCATGTGAATTTGTCTTATTAAATTTTGTTTTAAATTTTTTCAACATATTTTGAAGTTTGAAATTTTATTTTAAAACTTAATGATGCAAATAACTTAAAATTAAAAATACAAAGATTATTAAATAAAAGGGGGGGGGGGGGGGGATAGCGCAGTAAGCAACTTGCGCCTAATTTGGCCCAAGAAGTCGGATGCTTCGAAATAGTGTTAGGGATGACATGACACATCTGTTAGAGAAAGAGTTTGTGGTGCAATTTTGGAGCTTTGAATCTCCGTTGGAGATGGCCTAAGGATCAAAATCTGATGTGATGTAAGCCATTGATATTTGGGTTAATCTCACTTTATTATCTCAAGGTTTACATACTACTCTGTCCCATAAAACATTACCCCTTTTACTATTTTGGGCGTCCCACTTTAAAGTTCCACTTTTCTAAAAAGGAAAAAAAATTTACTATTCTCTCCACTCATTCTCTCTCCTCCCACTCACAACACTTTTCAAATTTACTATTCTCTCTCCTCCCACTCACAACACATACTTTAATAACATTATTTCTTATTTTCCGTTCTCAATAGTAAAGGGGTAAAATTCTCCGGGACGGAGGAGTATATCACTTGGTAGTCTATAATTTTATTTTTCTCATTTTAGAACCTGAACTTTCATTTTTATATCAATCTAATCTGAAGCCCATATAAAGTTTCGTTAGATTTTAAACGAAAAGTTGGGCATATACACTCCAACACTTGAACTTTTTGGAAGGACATGCCCTAACACTAAGACTGGCTCTAAATTAAGAAAAATGAAACTATAAACTCCCAAATGATAAAACATGCAAGCATTGGGTTAATAAAGTGAGATTAACCCTTGTTACTTTCTAATATCAATGGATGAATTAGTTTGACTTAAAGTGAATCCCAAACTAACCTAATAAATATTGACCATTCTTGATGCGCGTAAAAAAATCTTACATTAGTTGAAGTGCAACAAATTCAACCGTTCCTCTAAAATTCTTGACATAGTTTCCTCCGTCAAGTCAAACTTTCTCCTTTTAGAAGGGCACACTGTATTTAGGCCCCAAAATTTAGAGTGACTTCACAATATAGGCCTCAAACTTTCACTTTTTACGAGTTAAGCCCCAAAATTGTCATTATTTTTGCATGTTGGGGTTCTTAGCCAGTTTTGTTAGAAAACCCTGTTAAATGGTTATGTGTCATTCAACAAAAGATGTTTTTGAACAAGAATTATTTCATTGTTGCTTTAATGCAAATTGAATGAAAATGAATAGCCAAAATAAAAAAGACTAATATCCCTAAATATAAAAACAAATTATATTTTATTATAATTATATTTAAAAATGAAAAAAAAAATCTGAAGAAACTATTTTTACGACAACTTTTCAAAAGAAATTTATTACTGCAATTTATAAACCTAAAATTTATATTAACAATATTTTAATTAAAAAACTATTTGTCGATGAACTCCGATGACACGAACAGTCTGACACAGACAGACAAACGACGGCGCCTCAACTAAACGAAGCTAATGGCATTTAAAATGTCACATCTGCCCTAAATCACTCACCAGTCATTTCCAGCGACCTTTATCATCACCACCGGCTATACTCCGGCGAGACAAGCAGACACCACCCCAGGATGCACCTCGCCCAAACAAAAATAATGGCGTGGAAATTGCCACCAACAGAGCATAAATAAGCCACCTACAACCGACCAAAATAGGAGACGAGGGAAGGGAGGGAGGAGTTCTTGGCAGAGAGGGGAGAGGGTGAACGGAAGTTGAGAGAAGGGAGAAGGGGAAGGGAGGGTTTTTTATATTCTCCAAGTTAAAAGACTAAAAGCCCTTACCAAGTTGCAAAAACATCATTCGTTAAATAACACATGACTTACACGTGACCATTTAACGGGGCTTTCTAAAGAAATTGATTAACAACCCTAACCTACAAACAAAATGACAACTTTGGAGCCTAAATTGTAAACAATGAAAGTTTGGGGCCTACATTGTGAAGTTACCCTAAATTTTGGGGCCTAAAATGCAATTCGCCCTCTTTAGAAATACAACTCCTTCTCAAGAGGAGACAAAAAAGGTAAATGCATTCTTTTAGGAGGAAGTAATACAAGTTTTGGGGAAAAATACATTTGACTGGATGCAGGTTTTACTCCAGGGGGAACTACAAACCATAAGACTGAATAAAATTTCATATCAATCGATCCAAGGACAACATTCTTCTTTTCGATTCAAGGACAACATTCTTCTTTTACACACTATCCACAATATTCGGGGGTAACAAGTACTTTCCGTACAAATAAGCTTGTCGTACAAATAAGCAGACCAGCGTAATACAATAGAGATACATAAATGCATCGACTACATTCTATCCGTTATTTCTCCCTCAAGCATCTTATATAACCAAATTCACCTGGAAAAAAATATATGATAGGAAAGTGAAAGAATAATACTTGATCGGATTGAATGCAAAGGTCGATCATTAAATGCTCCCTTGGTAGGTCCAAACTACATAATACATACAGTACAGAGCTCTGAATGCATTCTTCTTTTTCAATCATCGGAAGAAGTAGATTGTTTTCTCCTCTTTGGTTCAGGTTCACCCAACTGCAAAGAAACAGAGATCTCTTCACACCCATTCCTTAGAGGTGAGAGGCTTTTAGATTTAGTGTTGTCAGATTGGGTGTTCTGACGATTTAGGGAAGAAGTTGATGGAAAACTTGGGATGAACTGATGTTCTACATTGGGGACTGTTTCACTGCCGCCTTCAATCCGAAACTCGTGCAAGAATGATGAGGTTGGCTTCCTACGGAAGTCAACATCTGTGGGAGCTTGTTGAATAGTCAACCCAAGTGGCTCACTGCTGTTGCCTTCTGATCTGTCTTTAAGTGGGACCCGTCCAGGAGGAGATGATTCTCCAACGGTAGAATCAATTGCTGCTGCTGAAGCATTTCTTTGTTCGTATAATGCAGCTACGTGAAAGAGAAAATCATTATGGATGCAGTAAATGAAGAGCATATATGATAAAATCAGCAGAAGACAAGAATAAAAATGTGTAGGCATGAAGTTCCAATGTTGATTATGATGAACACACTTCATTAATGAGAATATGATGGCTGTTAAAATCTTTGATTATGCAGAAAACAAGAAATTTATGGTATTGGGCTGAGTTACTTTGCTGTTCTCTCACTCCCCACTCCCCCCCAAAAAAAAAAAAGTCATACTTTGACTTCAATGGTCAGTTCACTTGAACTTTAACAAAAGAATATAAAATTTTAATTATCTTCATGAAATGATAAAAATTATTATTGATGCACCATTATTAAGAATACTATCAACAACATTTTTCAGAAATTCATGATGATAATTAGATTTTCATATATTGGTGGTCAAAGTATAATTGAGTTGGTCATAAAAGTCATAATTCCAACTTAGGGTCCTGAACAATAATACCTCCCACTTAGGGTCTTAAACTAATATTGTATCCCATATAAGGTCCTAAACTTAACGGGCCGTTTAATAATTTAACAGAACTCAGCATGTAACCCTCACATGTCCAAAATTAAGGGGCACAAATGGTTTTAGCCACCCCTAAAACTTATTTCATCTCACATAAACTACTCCATTCCCAAAAAACTCCATTGAAGGAAGATCTTCACTTTCATCCCTGCCCAACACTAAGTACATATTTTACTAATGCATAGTGTGGGGATGGGGTAGGGCACGTGAGATAAAATAAGATTCAAGGGTGATTAAAACGCGCTTGTACCCCCGTTCAGTTAGACTTCAAGGATAAAACCTTATTTAGGACAAACTATTAGTTCAGGATCTTAGGTTGGAAGTATTATAGTGGACCAAGTGGGATTATGATGAAAATTTTGCGCACCAAAATGCATTTTGGCCTTTGGATGGAAATGGTCATTGAGCCTTGCAATACCATCATTTAGGGGGACTTTTGCGGTAAGTTGCCCTATGTAACCAATTACCTCCTATGATGACTTAAATCCATAGTTGGCCAAGTTGACCAGCACACCTCCTTAAATTGATATCTCTTGGCCAAATTGAAAGAGTAACAACTACAAATATATTTTTCCAAACACAACCCACATCCGTTACACTTGGGTGTTGACGTGCTGTTACCAATAGTCTTTGGTGGCTCTAACTCCGCTTCCACACCATAACAAGATGACCAGGTGTGCCCAATACGAACTTAGCGTCGCGTTTGAAACCGCATTACTTGAATTTCCAGGGTTCGGTAACACAGCCCTTATCTGGTTGTGTAAATCATCTCAATGTACCCAAAACTTCTCCAACAAGGTTAACCAATAAATACAGCCAAACTTCCCCAAGAAGACACGGAAAAGGTATAAACCATTGATTGCAAGGGAAATGGTAACATCAGAAAACCCCAACTGCATTTTACTGATAAGTGTAGGGGCCCTAAACTAGACGACAAGACAAGGATAGAATTGGACAAGATGTTAGTTTATGCGATTAACAAACAAACTGACCAAAAAAAAAAACCGTACGTGTATGTGTGCGTGAGCATGTTGCAGCATCTAAAGAATTTCAAAATATATTGTTCGGAAAACAAACCTTGTAGGCCTTCGTTGGTTGTGATCAAATCAAGTTCCAAAAGATCAAGAAGGCGACCCAGATCAACTCCACTAGTCCAATTTTCTGGAGGTTGGCCAGCTTCCAGTTTCAACCGACCTCGATTAGCTGTCCCACCCCAAATGATTCCAACAGGCCGCGGTTTCTCCCCATTTTTACCCGTAAGGAGAATGAGGCTTCCACTGTCACCTTCAAGGTCAAATGTCTGGTGGTTCTCACCAACAACAAGAAAATCAGTAAAGAAACAAATTCCTTTCTCGTCATTATACTCTAAGGCATAGGCCATTATGGTCCCAGTAGTCAAGCCGGAACTTCTTCCAACTTTCTGCACTTGTCTGCCAATGAGACTGTTGATTGGAGACTGCAAATCTATCTTATTGACATCACCAATATCACCTATGCCTTTTATGGACGTCATCACATTGGCAACATTGAACTCTTCTGCAAAAGGGATGAAAGCCCCATCTGCTCGAACAAAGGTTTCTGCAGAGTAAACATATCACGACAAGCATGTGTATAGTCAGAATCAAGGAAAGATATGAGCAAAAATATGCTTAAGCAGAAACTAAAGCTACAGAGACACTTTGCTTTAAGATGAAACATGTCCGATCAAACTCAGAATAGGTGGACACAAAGACACTTCACATGCCTTATGAACATAGAACTCAATATCAAAGATTTGACAGTTCTGTATTATCTACATTAAAATGCATCAAGAAGTTGACAATGATGTACATGTTTGATATCCAAGATTATTTATGGAGATGATGGGTGTATGATCATAAAATTTAAAGTCATTTTGAATAGTAGATACAAAACAATCTTTACTTGAGTCATGTGTTAAGGTACCCTTCAAAGCGAGTTGTATAAGATACTTCTGATACGAATACTTGTATTTAAGATTATTTAGGAGAAAAATTGAAGTATGATTATCTGATTCAGGAAATTGTGATTAAACATCAAGCAGTAATTAGTCAAATAATATGCATTAATTTACTCTTCAAATCCTAGTTATAATAAGTCAGGAAAATTATCCTACTTCCTGGGTTTGTGCTACACAAATCTTTCAGAGTTTGTACAGTCTCTCCCTTCTCACGTTTCTCTCTCTCTCTCTCTCTCTCTCTCTCTCTCTCTCTCTCTCTCTCTATTTAGTCAACTCATAGACATTAGTTTAGTCTTCACATCCTAGTTATGTAGAGTCAGAAAACACTACTGCTTTCTGAATTCGTGCTCCAAAAATCTTTCTGGGTCTGTTCCCTTCTCACATTTTTCTGGGTTTGTGCCCCCAGGAAATCTTAAATTCTTAGTATTACCCCCTCTCAAAAAGAAAAAAATAAAACGAAAGCAGCACACATTTAAATTGAGTGGAAGCCAGACCAAGAAGATTGGCAGGATAAGTTTTCATTGTTGTAAATAAATGCCCAATCTCTTGACATTAAGTTTGTAGCCTCCCTCCTTACATTTTTCAAGTCCCTCTCTCTCCCATTTAAAAAAGAAAAAAGAAAAGAAAAGACCAATGTAAACTGAATAGAGGTCAGAAGTAGTGTATAAGCATGATCGGCTGTCATTGATGGAAATAGATGTCTAATCTCTAGAGCACTAAGAGAGGTGATTAAGAAAATATATACTCCATACTAAGTAACTAGCAAATGCTAAGTCGCAGATTTGGTGGATCTGAACAATGTACTCGAAGATCTTACTCAAGTGCCCGCATAATACTATAAAGGTATGACCTACCAATGTCTGTGGATTAGCTTGTTTGACCTTCTGCAGGCTAGAAATATCTTAAGAGTCCTCATTCACGGCCTAAATAACATCGTTAGAGTATGTCAGACTCTGATGGAAATCACCTTTTAGTAAATACACATTGGCTTGTTTCTGGGCTGCCACATTCTGAACAGAAGTTGATTTTGAATAATTAATATATAAGCCTTAGTTAACTAACTGAGAACTGAATATGAGCTCATCCATTAAGCTGCTTGAGGTGGCACTGTGAAGGCTCTCTTGATTGATTGCTCTCCTCTTCCTTTCTACCTGTTACGGAGGCATTCGTAATGACTGAGGGAGTCGTTGAATTTCCTAATACCCTGGCACAGGACTCTGCCTCTTGGTTAAGGGACCCCACTGCAGCCGTAGCGAAAGCGCTTAGAGTACAGCGGCGTGAAAACCAAATATCGAAATGCCTCCTCAACATCTTATCTCAGAGGATTAGAGCACGTGACTACGAACCCCCACCCAAACACATCATGTTTAATTTGTGGAATCCTAAATACAGCGTTAAGTGGCTTGATAGTAATTCCGTAGTACATGGCCAAACGGTTTATTCCCGACTAAAGAGGTCTACGTCCTGTGACATGTTATCTGAACAGACTTCGCTTAAAGAAACTCACTCGGTATGTCAATACAGCCCGAAAGAATAAGTGCACAGCCCATAACATAAATCCAGATCGTAAACGTATAGTACTTATAAACTATAATATGAATTACATTACCTGGGTTGGTCCCAGCAAATATGCCATACCAAAGATCGTCTGTGATAAATGATGTTGCCCTCTCCACAGCACCCAGATACACGCCAGGTCCAAGACTTGGTGGCAAAGGATGAAACATTTTTTGGTTTGGGTAATCCAAGTCAACTGCTACATGCCGATTTGTGAGGAATCCAGCCTGTCGGTTTCCAGTTCGGCTTTTAACAATAGCACCCAAGGTTCCATACGTCTCTTGGCTTGCAACCTAAAGAAGTAAGAGTTACTGCATAGATTTGTAGAGCGAGGCCCAAAGTACACAACATTAAAAAAAATACCTTAAAATAAATTGTATTTTTTTAATGAACTTGCAGGAAACATATCTTTTTAAGAGAACAATACAACAGGCCAGATTATAGATGAGAAAATTTACTATCCCATGCAAGAGATGATATTAATGAAATGAAGTCCATAAGGTTATTTTAGATTGCAGATTTTTGATAGGTATGCATTTGAAAGTGTCTGATCCAAGTTCCAAGATACTCAGTAGGAATACGGAACTAACACCAACTGCAAGAGAACAGCCGATGCAATAGTTTGAAAGCTGATATATTCTTAAGGACTTAAGTAATTTGTTCACGATTGCAATGATGGAAAGACTGCAAAGCTTCATAAACATTGTTAGGCTCTTATCAAAAACCTTAACCTGTCAGATGAGAATTGTAACTTCACATGGTACAAGGAACTAGTTACTCAAGGTCTTGGGTTCAAGTCTCCTGCTTGCACTTGTTTATCTTAGTATCTTGAATACACATGTTTGCAACATTTCATTGCTTTCATCTTTCCATGCGCGAGAAGTACTAAGGGAAAATTCCAAAGTCACTTACCCACTAGAAAAATATTGGTATGGACCAGATTTCTCAACATCACTTGTTTTCTCTGTTGTGATCGTTTATTATTTAACAAAATTCTTATTCAATCCTAACACAGTTTCAAGGCTCTGTGTCAAATTAATTCTAGAAAACTGGAACATGAACACTACAGACACTATAGTTCTAAATCAGTTCTTGTATTACAGTATACAATACATATAGGTTATAGCTCGAGTGAAACCCATCTTAGAGACAATACATATGCTCACATGTATGGGTTTATGATAATGCGACCTTTTCTCCTATTTTTCTGACCTAGCACCTGTGAGATTATTAATTTCTGCTGCTACTTAAGAGGAGCAACTACCTGATTTTGTTGCTCTAAGGGAGAAAACAAAGGAGTATTGTCTTGGAGCTTGGGGTCATTGCGATTATTCTATTATTATATCAGAAGAAAGATTTCGTGTAAAGATTCTATCAGAAAGGAATATGTACTTTAAAACAAAATATGTAGGGACCTAAACAATGGAGCTCATGATATGGGGCAAACTTTAAGGGATAGTTTTTTTGGTTGAAAATAAAGAATTGGATAGGAAACTCAACATTCAATGGGATCCACTGGAGAGATTTAGAGTTGTCAAGAAGTTCAGAACTCAATGGAAAAGACCAAGAAGAGCAAGGAGATACAGAACAGGAAAGTATGCATAAAAGCTCAACTTGATTGATAAATAACTCAAAGCTTGACTACCCTCACAATGCCATGGTGGAGGGCATTTAAAGATTACTTGAAACATCCCTCCAAGCTTAGAAATAGGGTTTAGGGTATTAAGAGATTACCTGAAACATCCCTCCAAGGTTAGGAATATAGAAAATAAAAGGTGAATGAACTACTCATTAATTACTCATGGAAAACATAGCTTAACATAGCTGATAATTTAAAAGATTCATGAAACTTCAAGACTTGACAAAATTGGATGATTCTGCCTCTAAGGCAACCCTTCACTATAACTGGCATAACACTTTCTACAAAAATGAAAATGATGAACCCGAAAAGTGTTCCAAGAACTTCACTCAGAACTTTCCAAGCATAGGTCACACATAATTTTTGGGCTTCCCAATTGGTACTGACTTGCAACTGAAGTTGGCTAAAATCAGGATTGCCAGCATGTTTTGCCCTTTTTAATTCCTCACCTTTTAGCTCCGGCGTCTAACTCCCCTGGTTGAAGAAGACTCGTACTCGATTCCATAAGATCATGGTCTCCACGAATGGGTGGAAGGTCAGACATGTTGAAAGTGTCGAGGACTCTGTAGTCTGCTGGAAGGTCAATCTTGTAAGCATTCTGCCCTGTTTTCCTCAACACCTTAAATGGTCCTGCAGACCTCAACACCTTAAATGGTCCTGCAGCTCTTGGCTTTAACTTACCATAAGGGCCTTGTGGTAACCTCTCTTTTCTCAGATGCACTCATACCAGATCTCCTTCTTTTAAAGTCAGCATGTTTACAGTGCTTGTTATCTTGTTTGCAATATAGTTCATTCTGTTGTATGATATAATCACAAACTTGAGCACGTAACTTCTTGATCTAATTTGCTCTTTCACTTGCATCACCATTAAAAAAAACTAATAACGGGCAATGGGGCTAACTCCAGTGGCCTAACCAAATTATGTCCACAAACGACCTCAAATGGACTACAACCAATTGGTTGATTCACAAAGTGATTGTAAGTGAACTCAATTGTAACAACACATCCCACTCAAACATTTACTTCGCAGTAAAACTTCTAAGCATACTTCCCAAACTTCTATTGACAACCTCATATTATCCATCAGTTTTGAGGATTGAGGATAAGCTGCTATGGTACTAAATTGCAGCTTTGTCCCAAGTTTCCACCAATGAGTTTGCCAAAAGTGACAAAACTTGGAGTCTCGATCATTAAAGTAATGTCGGGTAACCTCACAATTTCTCAAAAATACAAAACAACAACATGAGAAGCATTTATAGTCTTGCTACAAGCAACCAAGTGAGCCATCTTTGAAAACAGACCAACAACAACCATAACAAAATCTTTGCTTCGTTAAGTTCTTGGCAGGCCAACAATGAAATTCATACTAACGTCTTGCCAAGGACTTTGAGGAACCGGAAGTGAGGTATACAAACCAGTATTTTGAGCATGACTTGACATGTAGCACACCTTTCCACATATCTCATCACATCTTTCTCCACCTTTGGCCAGTAAAAATGATTTCGTATAAGAGCAAGTGTTTTGTTTCTTCCAAAGTGCGCTTCAAGATTACTACCGTGAGCCTCCATAAGAATTTCTTCTCTCCATGAACATTGAGGGATGCATAAACAATTTCCTATAAATTAAATCCATCTTGCAGCAAAAAATGCTTGTACGGCCCTTTAAAACATTCTGACCAAATATATTGCCAAAGAATGGATCGACCTTGTATGATCTTTTATCACTTCAAACCTAACAAAATTGACTTGCATTCAGGATAGTAAAGTATGTACCTTATTCAATGCATCAACAACCTTATTTTGCAACCTAGCCTTGTGTTTAATAACAAAGCTATATGTTTGTAGAAATTCCACCCATAATACATGTTATCAACTAAACTTATGTTGCCTATTAATAAAATTCAAAGCTACATGATCCAAGTAAAGACTACAAATGGTTTGGACAGGAGGTAATGACTCCAATGATTCAAAGCTCGGACAATTGCATAAAACTCTTTATCGTAAGTTGAGTAATATCTTTGAGAGTCACTTAACTTCTCACTAATAGGCCTGCACTCTTGACATAAAACAACACCAATACCCACATTAGTAGCATCATACTCATCCTTGAAAAGCTTAACAAAATTTGGAAGTGAAAGAATGGGTGCTTCAGTTACCTTTTTCTTTATAAGTTTAAAAAGTTTCCCGCTTCTTTGCTCTATTCATAAGTACCTTCTTTGAGGCATTAGGTGATAGGAGTCAAGGTTCTAAAAATTGTTAGGCTGCAGCTAGGCGCTTCGGGGTTTAGGCGGGTCGAGAATTTAGACATGAATTATAATATTCTGGTAAATAACTTGATGTGATTGTAAGATGGAGGGTGGTAAAGCCTTTGAAGTCTTGACTCAACAATCAGTGTCTGAAACGAATTGACAAAATGAAGATAAAGATAAAGAGAGAACTGAGATTGAGAGGGGAACTGTTTTTGGGAATATTGTTTGTAAGCCCTAGATTGAGATTTGAGGTTTCAATTAATATATTCTAGACTTAAGTATTCAGCTTGAAGATTTTTTGGAACTTAAACCGATAAGAAACGATGCCATTTAAGTACCAACTATTTTAGAAATATTAAAATAGTAAGACAAATCTCGGCGGTAGGCGGCGCCCAGCCCGTCTAGTAGGCGTGCAAAGGGCCTAGACGATTATTTTCAGACAGTAAAGCTCCGTTTGTTTTGGGGAAAATATTTTTCGAAAAACGTTTTCCCCATTTTCCGGTGTTTGGTAAGCACCGGAAAATGGAGAAAATATTTTCCCCACTTTTCTAAGTAAAATGGCTTACGGATTTTTCCTAATTAAAACATTTTTCGGAAAATGTTAACACCCTCACACACACACACTCCCACGTTACCCACCCCACATTAACCACCCCCTACCATAAAAAAAACTATTTATATTAAAATTAGATTTTACAATTCTCCCTCCATCACCCCCACCGCCACCCCCACCCCATCCCAACTACACTCACCACCACCGCCCCCAACCCCCAACCCCCCCGATTGGGTAAAAAAAATTAATCATTTTAAATTTAATTTTAACAACTCCCCACCCCACTCACCACCACCACCCCCTGCCCCCCCCCCTCCAATCGGGTCAAAAAAAAAAGTAATCATTTTAAATTTATTTTAACAACTCCCCACTCCCACCACCACCACCACCACTTCAAGGTCAAAAAATATTTTTTATTCATTTTAAAATTATATTTTAACAACTCCCCCACTTTCAAGCAATTATTTTTTATTTATATTAAAATTATTTTTTAACAACCCTCACCAACCCCCCTCCCACGATCAAACTTTTTTACTGATAATTAAATTAATTATTTTTTAATAACTCCCCCACCCAACACCACTACCCTACTCTCGGCCACCCACCCTACCCCACACCTACCCTATCACCACCCTAGCCTACCATCAGCTTACCCTTTATATTTTCCCCACAACCCTATCCTACCCCTACCCTACCCTAACCTACCCTAACCTACCCCACACCCACCCACCTCACCCCTACTAATCCCCACTTCCTACCCTACCACCCCACCTCCATCAACCTACACCACCCTATCTCTTTCAACTTATCTAAATTGTGTTTTTATCGAAAAATATTTTCATTAAACACATGAATTTTTTTTCGAAAAACATTTTCCTTGTCAAATTTGGCGGATTTGAAGTTTTCGCGGTGTTTTATAGCCGTCTAGCGACTAGACGGGGCCTAGGCGACCGAATTTTTGAACAGTGATAGCTATAAAGGATTTAAAACCCTTGATTAAATGAGAATAGAATGAAGCAATATCATGAAAAATCCGGATGTCGTGGATAGATTTAGGTTGACCAACTAAGAAATGCCTCAACTTAAAAGTTCACGAAGGTGATTGGTATGCTCCTCTTAATTCATGTTATAAACAAGAATGCCATCAAAATAGCGAACAAACTATCCAATGAAGGGCATAAATACATCATTCATTCATGAGTCACATAAATGTACTTGGCGCATTTGAGAGACCAAATGTCATAACAAGTCTCTCATAAACCCCACCCCTTGTTTTAAGGTAGTTTACCATTCATCACTCGGCATCATACGGAATTGATGATAACCACTACCAAGATCAATTTTTTAGAAAATAACAACTCCATGAAGTTGATCAAGAAAATCATCTAAGCAGGAAAAGGATTGCAGTAATTGATAATAATCTTAGTAACATCTAGTATCAATCTGGCATGACCCATTCCCTTTTAACCACGAGAGGGGCAGGGACAACACAAGGACTTTTGCTTTCCTTAAAAAAATTAGTCAAAAGCTCCTCAACTTGTCGTTGCAGCTTTTCATGCTCCTTCGACTCATTCTTTAGGCTGCTTTGTTAGGAATTGATGCTCCTAGAACAAAATCAATACAACGTTGAATGTCTCTCATAGGGAAAGGTGGCATTTCTTTTGGAAAAACATCTGCAAACTCAATAAAAAGTATTGTACTTCAAGTCCTAACCTTTTCACTCCTGCATCAGCTCATTAAACATCTTGGTAATAGGAGATTGTTGGCAAATTGGATTACCTTATATAGTGACTTCTTGTGATATTGCAAACACAATTAGTACGGTAAGTTGCATATTTCATTGTGGTTGTAGTGCATGGTGTTTTTTCTCAAGGGAGCTCTGGTTGTGGCATACAATATAGTAGTCATGGTCAGTTTTGAGAAGAAGAGTCGGAAATTGAGCAGGTTTTACAAATTATAGAAGGTATATTACAAGTTATTGCGTCATTCAGCATCTCTCACAGACATGTTCTTTTGAACGTTCTCTTTCCTTGTTTAACCAGATAATCACGAAGCAAAAAGCATCTGCGAAAGAAAGCTTAAACAGTTTACAGCCGTGTGGGTCCCGAGGTGGCAAAGGTTTTAAAATCCGCATTTTCGCCAAGTGCAGAGACAATTTATTGTCTGGAAGCTGGAATTAGTATAGTGGTAAGAATCTACTTCAATCCCAAACCATACTGATAAGTGATAACATGCCGCTTTATCGTTAGTATATTTAAATTTGAACTTTAAATAATGGAACCAACATTTTAGGCTTCCTTATTTGGGTTAATCTCAGTTTATTACCCCAAGGTTTACATGGTGTATCACTTGGGAGCCTATGGTTTCATTTTTCTCACCTAAAGCCCCGAACTTCCATTTTTGTGTCATTTTAGGGCCTAGACAACAATTTCGCTAAATACTTGACGAAAATTTTGCATGGTCCAATAAATGTCTATTTTTAATTTAAGAGAGTCTCTGGGAAGAAATTGCGTGTCAATAAAAAATTATAGGATTTATAATGACAATTATTTTCATAAATTTTTGAAAACAATCAATTTCACATTTTTAAACCGGACAAATGGAGTAAGATCAAGGTAAAAAGGAGAAAAAATTAAAAAAACAAGAATTTGGAATGAAAGAGAAAAGCAATTAATTTATATATACATATACATATACATATACATATACATATGCATGTACATATACATATACATACATACATACCTATATATATATATTTATACATATACATATACATATATACTGATAATATAAATAGATAGTAAAGTGCATACGAGGCGCGCGCACGTGTTGTTTGTTTATGAAGGAGACCTTATTGTTGTTTGTTCACATGCTTATTATTTTATTATTTTTCTTTTTTACCTTGATCTTACTACATTTGTCTTGTTTGAAGAGGTGAATTTTTATTATTTTTATCCTTATAAAATTCTTTTTTTAATGAATCCTTATAAAATTCTAAAATTTTCATTGAATTTGATGCATAAAAATATTTTCAGATGGTCACTTAAATAAAACATTGTTGACACATGCAAAATTTTCGTTAAAAATCTAACGAAATTCTTGTTTAGGCTCCAAATTGAAACAAGAATTAAAGATTGGGTCCTAAAGTGAGAAAATGAAACTGTAAGCCCCCAAACAATACACCATGTAAATTTTGGGGTAGTAAAGTGAGATTAACCCTCCTTATTTCAACGAAAGTAACTTGCAAAAAATAATTTCAGAAACTTATTTGATGGAGGTCACTTTCAAATAAAACAACTCTATTTTCATTAGGCTAACATATTGAAAATTTACCGCAAAATGCATATTTCTCCTTCTCATTTTTCCCTTTTTTCAAGGAAAATAATATATGATTAGAAGGAGAAAATACATACTGGACGAGTGTCCAGCCATAGGGGCACAGGAAAAAATAAAATTCATTACAGAATAAACATAATTGGGCAAAACAGTTCTGCAGGGTAAGGGTCTGGAGATGATGTCCAACACCTTGAAATACTCAACCCTGCTCTATTCAAATGTGGTAGCCAGACTTTTCACTTTATTCTGAAATAATCTTTATAGAAGACAAAATAAATACAAGCAAATAGAGAAAAAACTTAAATGCACTTGCATAATATTTTTTCTATTCCTTGAGAAAGGCAAGCCAACCTCTACTCGGATTTAAACCCTTTCACTAGACAGCCAAAGAGCAATAAATACTAAAATGAGAAAGAAACTGATGACCATTGAGAAGTTGTGTACCTGGGAGCCTGAACCAATGCATGGATCACTTCCACGTAAGCCATCAACAAGCTCTGTATACAACTGCTCTTTTGGAGTTGCTGCAGGTGCACCATAATAAGAGAATTCTACAACATCAACATCACACCACACACCACCAGGTCCCTGTGAAAGTAAATGGGATCAATCAGATACTCGCAACTTCAGGGTTCCAAACAGCCTACAGAAAATTTTGGAACCCGACAAGAGTTCAAATACTTCTACAACTAGTATTATTATGTCTACAATCACTATAGACAAACTCCCACTTAGAAACTCTGAGTAACATTAAGATGTTAAAGGAAAACCAGAAGCCTCAAAATTTTAAACCTCAAGAGCAGCTGGTAAACATTGGATGTGATTGAGCCAATTCCTGTGTACTTTTCGAGCAACAAAGACAAGAATAGCTGGTATATCTGTAAGCAAACCCCGCCGGATCCGAAACCCAATTGCCGTGCCAAGACTACACCTGCGTAATATTTTGCTGTGAAATGCCCTAATTGTCATGAGGTCAAGCAAAGAAGTAGCTTGCTGTCCAGTTGGCAGCCGGCCAAAAGTTTCAGGCAAGACACCCTTCTGAAGGTTTCCAAAGTAATTCTCCCTATCTTCTCTTCCGTCATTCAACCGGCTAGAAGTAGGCCACGAGAAGTATGCAGCATTGCTTTCAGAGAGCTGACCACCTGATGCGAAAGATTGTAATGGGGGACTTGATGATGGCAGATTCGTGTGATTGCAGTAGATTCTTTCCAAATCCAATGATGATTCATCTGATGGTGTTGATCCAGACTGATGAAACCTTAGATCCAGTCTTGCTCTGTCCATCCTTCAGATCTACACACACATACATGCACACCAATCAAACAAAATAAGGATCTCTACGAATATCCAAGAAAGTAAAAGAAAATAAAGGCCTTAAATGCACAAAACAAACTCTTTTTCAAGCAGTATCACTAGAATTTTCTTTTATTTATCTTCCTTATATTTTGGTTTATCTTTGTTAGAAAGTAAACATACTTGACAAACCAATCTCTCTCTCTCTCTCTCTCTAAATTAAGGCTGGCCAGGGACATGTCACGGTAATTAATTCATATGTGTGTTTCTGGAGGCACAAGCAAGTATAGTATATGATTGGGTGTGCTAGGAGATGGAGTGACTGTTAAACAGTGCAGAGATTTCTGTTGGCTGCTTAAAGGGGCTTCTGTGGATGGAAAATTGTGTAAAGAGTATCAACAAACCATGTTGGACCTTGATGAATGATGATGAACACAAGCAGATAAACACAGTTTAAAAAGGATATTTGAATCCATTTGAGTGTTGACCACGTCACAAAAGAATCAAGGTAACGAGAGAAATTGAGAATCTCACCAAGTCCATACAAGAATACTCCCTGGCATTACCCAAATCAAAGCAACCTAAATCCAGAAACCTGAGAATTTGCAGAATGAATTACTAAGAAGAACATCATAATCAGTTCAATGCATAAGACTACAGCAAAGAAATAGGCAGGCACAAACTTGAAAACAGTAAATTACTGCAAAAATCTAGACTATAATTTTGGATAGCATTCAAATTGTACATCGATCCATATTTGATAAAGACATAAATGATCTTTTAATTAAAATACGAAGAAAAAACGATAAAATGATAAAACCCCACTACTTGAAAAGTAACCCCACAATTTTCAATAACAACAATTGGGGTTTTCAGAAATGTGAATTAAATAATGGCAGAAACAAGAACAGTGTAAACAATAATGATGAGGAAACTGACAAATCAGCAATAGTGAAAGCTGTTTCTGCCGGCGGGAAATTGAAGGAGCTGCCTGAAGATTCTGCAGCAGGGACGGAATCATCTGACTAGATCATTAGAAAAAATCAAAAACCCACAAATCTGCAGGTCTGAGCGCCGCCGGTGGGGACAGGACGGTGGGGTGGTTGAATTGGGGGTTGAGAGAGAGAGAGATCTTTTTAGAAAGACTAGCTCTTATATCTGGAAATAATTTTACTTTTACTACTGAAGTTTAATAAAAATTAAAATACGGAGTACAACATTGTGCTTCCTTTTTGTTACGATTGGGGAGCGCTCCCGAGTTTAAATTAGGAGAGAATAGAAAGAAAGTTGAAGGAAATTTAAAATATTTTTCTTTTTGGTTGTGCTTTCGAGTTTTTTTTGGAGGGAAGTGGAAGGAAAGGAGGGAAATTTTTTTAAAATTTTTCTTCTTTTCAATTTCTTTCAAAAGTAGAAGGAATTGGAAAGAAAGAAAATTTCATTAAAGAAATTTTCTGATATACCTATTTTACTCTTTATAATAAAACATTTTTCTTCTTTTATTAAAGATAAACATGTAATTTAAACTTTTTTTCCTTCCTTTTTCCTTCTAAGCTCGAGAGCAATCAAGAGAGAAATTGAATTTTTCCCCCCTTCTCTTCTTTTCTCTTCTCTTTTCTTTTCTTTTCTTCTCTCCCTTAAAAATTCAGAAGCAGACCCTTAGGGCTCGTTTGGTAGGCTGATAGGATTAACTCGTATTAATAGTGAGGAGCTTATTAATCCAAAGATTAATAATATCACTTTTTTTTATTAATCCAAAGATTAATAATATCACTTTTTTTTTTAGGATAAATAAGAAGGGAATAAGAGGTGTTCAGATGCTTATCTGAGTTGTACTTTAGATAATTACTACGGTTACATTTAATCTACCAAACATACTTTTATTGAACTAATAATTATATTCAATCATTTATCGACCTACCAAACGGTCTCTTAGTGTTATATAAGTAGACACTTCATTTTTTCTGAATTGATAAACATTTATGTTTCAATATGTTGTATGAAACAGTGCAACAGACTAAAATATTAAGAGGGTCAACTCAGTAATACGAGAATTTTATTTTCTGTCAAAAAGGGCAAATGAAAAATGAGGACACCAAGGCTCCGTTTGTTTCACCGTAAAACATTTTCCGGAAAATGTTTTCCGGAAAATAACCTGTTTTACGGTGTTTGGTTAGCCCCCGGAAAATGTTTTTCAGGAAAATAACTCGTTTTCCATTGTTTGGTTTGCCTAAGTAAAACGTTTTCCAGGAAAACATTTTACGTCCTTCCTAAGTAAAACGACCTACCGACCTTGTCACCTAAGTAAAACATTTTCGGAAAATGGAGGCCTTAATGTACAACTCATATTACGCCCTACAACCACCCCACCGCCTATCCCACCCCCCCAAAAAAATTTTTTTTTTTAATTTTTTTGTAATCGCCCCCCACTTTGACTCTACCCCACCCCCACCCAAAAAAATTTTTTTTTTTGTAATCGCGCCCCTACCCCCTGCCTACCCCCACCCCCCACCCCCCACCCACCCCAAAAATTTTTTTTTTTTTTCGCCCCTACCCCACCTACCCCCACCCCCCCCCCACCCCCCAAAAAAATTTTTTTTTTTGTAACGCCCCCTACCCCCACCCCACCCACCCCCTCACCCCACCCCCCCCCCAAAAAAATTTTTTTTTTTTTTGTACCTCGCTCCCACCCCCCAAAAAAAATTTTTTGGGGGTGAGGGGGTAGGTAAGCGAGGGGGGAGCGATTACAAAAAAAAAAAAAAAATTTGGGGGGGATGGGGGTGGGGGGGTAGGGGAGCGATTACAAAAAAAAAAAAAAAAAAAAAATTGGGGGTGGGTGGGGTGGTGAGTGGGGGTGGCGAGGGTGGGGGCGATTACAAAAAAAAAAAAAAAAAAATTTTTTTTGGGTGGGTGGGGGGTAGGGGGGCGACAAAAAAAAAAAAAAATTTTTGGGGGTGGGTGGGGGGGTGGGGGTAGGCAGGGGTAGGGGGCGATTACAAAAAAAAAAAAAAAAAAAAAAAAATTTTTGGGGGGTGGGTGGGGGGGTGGGGTAGGTCACCTTGTGAAATATGAGTCGTTTTACCAAACACCCGAAAACATTTTACACCCTTCCTCCGTAAAATATTTCCTCCGTAAAATATTTTACGCTCTACCTCCGTAAAACATTTTACAGGAAAACATTTTACAGGAAAACATTTTACAGGAAAACATTTTCCAGAAAACGTTTTCCGGAAAACATTTTACGTCGAAACAAACGGAGCCCAAGTTTGGGATGATTCGTAGGATGGGACCCAAAGCTCTAAAACTAGCTGATTATTATGCCCTAGATGATAAAAACTACTACCTCCGTCCCACCTCAATTGATCCACTTTTCTTTTTGAGACGTCCCACCTCAATTGATCCATTCCTTAAATGGAAAGTTTTTCATATATTTATACCCTTATCATCTCCATATATTTACAAAAAAACCATTCATTATACCCACTTTAACTTATTATTCCTCCCACTCATTCTCTCTCCTATTAAATATTTTTAACTTTTACATTCTCTCTCCTATTCCCTACCACACATTTAACTTTTACATTCTCTCCTCTAATTTCTACCCTCTTTAATAATTTTTCTTAAAAACTGTGTCCCACCTCAATGGACCAATTGAGGTGAGATGGAGGGAGTAACAATTAAGGGTTTTTTTAATGAAAATATTCAATTTTTCAATTAAATCAGCATTGTGTTGTAAATATTTGAACGTAATTGAAATTAAAGTTACTCTTTAAGGAGTAAAATTAATATTTTAAACTTTAAAAGACCAAAATTAGATTTTTCACTGACTAAATTTTATTTTTTTAAAAGAGATATTTCACTAAATTATTATTTTAAAAGAATATTGAATAAATTATTATTTTTTAAAATAATAATTTCACTATTTTTTATCAAAAAAAAATCTCTAATTTATTTTCTAAAAAAAATTCACTAAATTAGTCTACTCTAAAATTATAATTTCTAGAATTATACTATCCCTCTCTCTTTATAAACCCACGTCATCTACTCTAAAATTTTACTCCTTCCGTTCCACTTCAAGAGTTCTACTTTCCCTTTTGATTCTTTCCAGACTAAAAGGCTCATTCCATAAATGACAAATTTTGAACAGTGTTACGAACATTTATACCCTTATAATCTATATTACAATAGGGGTGGATCTCAACCTCAACACAAAGAGTGGCCAGAATTGAGTTTCACAAAAGACAAATAGTGGTCAGGATTAAATCTAATAAACAACAACAAAAACCGTCACCCAGCTTCTTCTCCAGTCGATCTTCTCCACTTTCAAATCGGAACATAAATCGAATTCCTCCTGCAAATCGATCAAGAGTCATGGAATCCTCCTTCAATTTCGGTTACTCGACTTCCCCTTCTCCAACGGATCTTCTCCTGATGCAAATCGATTTGGATTTTGACAAATTCTTCTTTACCCAGTTAAGGAATCCTACTTCGATTCCTATTTCATTGCTTTTGTATAAATAATGGACCTCTCAGCAGCGCTCAACCCCTCCCTCTGCCTCAACTCAGCAGCACTCAACCCCTCCCTCTGCCTCAACTCAGCGCTCAACCCCTCACTCTGCCTCAACTCACCTGTGAACTCTCTCTAGGGTACATTCTCTTTTCTTTGGTTGGTTTATCATTGTTATTTCCTCCAGAATTTGAGTGCACTCCACCTGTTTGTGTGTTTGCTTGACCAAAACTTCGGCATATTTTTTTCCTATAAAAAAAAGCATTATCAGTAAATGAGGATTAATTCACTCCTCCAAGTCTCAATTCTGATTTGATGGACCCAAGCACACACAATTATTATGTTCGTTGATAATACTCCCTCCATCCCGGAATAAATGTCGCACTATCCTTTTTGTTTTGTCCCTAAGTAGATGTTACTTTTCCAAATAAGGCAATTTTATTTTTGTCTTCTGGCTACTCTTGATGAGTTTCGTGTGGAATGCTTTTGAATGTGCGCTCGCCCGAAATTAGAAATAAAGGAGTCGCCACGCCGTTTTTAAGAGGAAACATTGAAAACCTTTAAATGAGAAAATGGGTTCGGGGGTCAGGTTACGTGTTGGGAAGAACCGAGAGTTCACCCAACACGCCTCGTCCGTAGACGAGTCTTTCTATTGTTCAACATTCAAATCATCCAAAAGTGTGTGCAAAATGTGTGTAACAAGATATGTGTAAAATGCATAAGAGTGCTTTGTTTTATTAATCAACAAAGGGGAAATACAATTTGTAAGCCATTGACTCTGGGAGCCCACATCCCACTTTACATCGAGGATAGAACAGGCTACATTGGAAATATGACTTCTGCAGAGAGACAAATGGTGTCGCGTGACACAGGACATGCTTTGCATATTGTGTCGCGTGACACTAGTTGTCAATCTGCAGCAGCCTTACAAATTGAAGCACAGAATTAACAGATCTATCCTAATTACTCCAAATGAGTGTGGATATTGAAGATCTACACTCTATCTTGAGTGACAGGCAAACTAGAGTAGACAACTTACAACTGAAGGATGTTCCCCGCAGATGGTCACTATGTGTCGCGTGACACAGGACTCCACATGTCCAAGGTGTCGCGTGACACATCGTAACCGTTTGCAGGAACCTTACAGATTGAAGAACAGACCCAGCAACAACCAAATCAGAGCAAGTCAATACACCAATTCACAACAGATAACTACAGATCAACAAAGGATTGACCAAAGGAATGTGGATATGGGAGATCCACACTCCCTTGGCCGATAAGCAATGAATATTAAGAGATCACATTATGAACAATCAATTAACCAAGTAAACCGAATTTAAACAGAGAGATGGCAGTTGCCACCTGATAATTGAAGCAGATAGAGCTCAATTACCAGGTGGAGGGGGAAATCACAATTAAGCAAGTATGAAAGAGAGGGAGAGAGAGGTAGAGAAATCGTTACCCTTGTAGTCCTCAATCTCTACACCAAGTTAGGTGTAGAGACCTTCGAATCAGCTACTGGAACACTGAATTGAGCACAGATGGGGTGTTAAGCTTCAGATCTTCAGTTGGAAGAGGTTGAGTGAAGGTAAGTGGGTAGTTTGGGTAGTAGGGAGGTTGAATTGGAAGGGGATTGGTGTAGGTTTAGGTAGAAGGAGGAGAGAGAGGGGTTTCTGGTGCGAATTTGGCAGAGTGACCTTAGGAGGTGGAATCAGGATCCATTTCTGAGAGGGGGAGGGTCTTATTTATAGGCTGCAGTTAGTGGTCACCTTATGTCGCACGACTATACGTAACCACTTTCTATGCCTCGTTTTGTCGCGTGACACAAGGTGGCCTCAACCGCTTTTGGCGCCAAAACCAGTTTCTGGAACATTCGGGCCTAAATACCCAAAAGGTCCAAAAAGGTTTATTCCCAACAAGTCCCTTTGCATGAGTAAGGTACCAAAAGGTACTTCCTTTACGGGAAACTTATGAAATATTTCCGGAAGTCTCGGGATCGGCCGGGAATTTACCAAAACGCCCCTTAATGCAATTTTATTACATTAAAATGCATCTAAAAGGTTGCGAATTAGATTGGCGTACTTACAGAGCCCCTCGGCAACGTCACTTTTGGAAAAAAGTGGGGTTGTCGATAAAATAAGACCCAATCCCAATGAGCATCAAGGGATAAGATAACGGGCTAGAAGGGTGAATCGGGGAGTCTAATGGCTGGACCTTTCTGAAAAAGGATTCCTACGTATCCCTTTAAGAAGGGAATCAAGCCAAATCGTAGTTCGGAGATTACTAAAACTAACTACAAGCAAGAAAGGGGTAGAAATGTGTCTTTATACCTTTGCTATGCTTACCTGTGACTTCTTGAGGGCCTGCATCGCGGTTGGCTAGTAGCCGTCTTTAGTGCCAGGTTGTACGCCGGAGGGTCTCATGCTGCAACTGGTGTTTGCGAGTAGCTGCCGGAGGGTCTCATGCTATCGCTGTCGACGGGTTGTAGCTGCCGGAGGGTCTCATGCTGCAACTATCTTTTGTGGATGCCGGAGGGTCTCATACCACTTCTTCTGGTGCAGGGTAGTTGCCGGAGGGTCTCACACTACTGCTGCTGACGAGTTGTAGCTGCCGGAGGGTCTCATGCTGCAACGGGTCTTTTGTGGTTGCCGGAGGGACTCATACCACTTCTGTTGGTGCAGGGTAGTTGCCGGAGGGTCTCACACTACTGCTGCTGACGAGTTGTAGCTGCCGGAGGGTCTCATGCTGCAACTGTCTTTTGTGGATGCCGGAGGGACTCATACCACTTCTTTGGTGCAGGGTAGTTGCCGGAGGGTCTCACACTACTGCTGCTTCTCTTCTTCGTGGATGCCGGAGGAACTCATACCACTTCTTCTTCTATTCTGCTTGGGATAGGTGTAGCTGCCAGGGGTCTCACGCTACTTCTTTTGTTCTGTTCCTTGTTGTTCTTTTGTCGGTCTTTTTGCTGGACTGTCCTTGCTGATTGTTCATCTTTTCTTTTGTGCCCTTAGCTTTGCTTGGGAAGCTGGGGACTCTGCTCTTGTCTGGGAAATTAGCTTCTTTCTCGCTTGATAAGCCGAGGACTCTGCATTTCTGGGGAGTCGGCTTCTTTCCTCTTGGTTCGGTAAGCTGGGGACTCTGCATTCCTGGGGAGTCGACTTCTTTCTTTTCCTTTTGGGGCCGTGGATCTTGTTTTTGTTGTGCTCTGCTTGGGAGGCTGTTCTTCTTGGTGTGCTCTGCTTGGGAGGTTGCTTCTCTTGGTGTGCTCTGCTTGGGAGGCTATTTCTCTTGGTGTGCTCTACTTGGGAGGCTATTCTTCTTGGTGTGCTCTGCTTGGGAGGCTATTCTTCTTGGTGTGCTCTGCTTGGGAGGCTGATACGGATTTCTGCTTTTGATGGGCTCTGCTTGGGAGGCTATTTTTCTTGGTGTGCTCTGCTCGGGAGGCTATTTTTTCTTAGTGTGCTCTGCTCGAGAGGCTATTTTTCTTGGGTGTGCTCTGCTTTGGGAGGCTATTTTTCTTGGGTGTGCTCTGCTTTGGGAGGCTATCACAGACACGGGCTTTTTGCCTCTTCTCTTTTTGGACCTGAGGGCCAATCTTCGAGGTGTGGGACTCAGTTGATCATTGTACCTGCGAGGGAGGATGTGGCTGCCGGAGGGACCTCTACCACTTTTCAATGCTTGTTAGGTGGCCATTCACGGGACGGTCTTTGCAC
Source organism: Adenophora triphylla var. japonica (assembly GCA_022495995.1). Lineage (NCBI taxonomy): Eukaryota > Viridiplantae > Streptophyta > Magnoliopsida > Asterales > Campanulaceae > Adenophora > Adenophora triphylla. The sequence continues at coordinate 343,100 of JAFEMH010001630.1, read as the reverse complement.
CATAGGCTTTTGAGGTCGTCGAGGCCGGTGAGCATTATTGCCTGGATTCTGTGGCAGCTGGGGCTCTTTTCTCTTTGACAAGCATTGTTTGGGGGTTGAGGCTACCACTTGTCGACGTTTGCTGGGGAGATTGACAGATGCGGACTCTTTGTCTCGGTTTATCATGCAGAATAGGCTTTGGAGTCGTCGAGACTAGTGAGCCTTGTTATCTGGTATCTGGGGCAGCTGGGGCTCTTTTTCTTTGACAGTCACTGCTTGGGGGTTGAGGCAGCTAGGGCTCTTTCCGATGATGCTGGTGAGATTAGATGGCTGGACCTTTGGAGAAAGGATTCCTACGTATCCCTTAAAAAGGGAATCAAGCCGGTCGTAGTTCTGGGCCTTATGAAGATAATAGAGGCGAGGTCTGTCACCTGCAGGATTTGGAATCTCTGTCCAAGATTGTGATTCGAGGGGCAGTCCTCACAATCACATTACGATCACCTGATTATTGTACTCTGCGGGGGGAGACACAACACTCTAGACACTTTGCACTTTATTTAACCTCTTGCTTATGCATTATTTAATCTTTTGTTGCACAAGTCCATCTCAGCTGGGGAGAATAGGAAGTGGGGAGGGTTTTTGCACGGCTTGATGAGCAGATGTGTAGGTAGCCATTATGCTATGTGGGATTGTGTATGGAACGAAAGTGTTTATGATGGGGTGGACCCTCTCCCATGAGTGATGGTGTATGGATGATACGGTGCAGCTTAGGCAAGTCGGGGACGCTCCCGGGAGTACAGATTGCAGCAGGTCCATTGCTAGTGAGGACAAAGTGATATCGCGCGTCTGAGACAGCAAGCAGCAGAGGGGGGGGGGCAGAGAGCAATCCCGGCTTGGCGAAGCCCCAGTTGACAGTGTAAATCAAACCCGAGGGGAATTTGGTAAGGAGAGCCGGAGGGATACCTTAACCAAAGCCCCAGCTTGAGGCAATTCCATGCAGCTTCATCGCAGGCAGAGTCATTTTGTGGCCGAAGAGGCAACCCATCATTTCAAACCGCAATCAATCAGTCGCTGGACAAGACTCGGAAGTGTTTACGTGCAGGGGCATATCTTTCGAATGGTGGGAAATGAGTCCCAATTTTCTGTATGACACTCTCGCTTTAGGTTTGACTCTTTTGAGAGAGTATAAGCATCACAAGGTGTGGAAAAGTGTATGGAAGCCCCTGCTGACCGACACAGTGTTTAGCTCTATCTTCCTATTATGTAGAAAGAGAAGACTTGTCGAGATACTTGAAAACTTGTCTTATTCGTAATGATCACAAGGCTGCTTAAAACCCTTTATTGATGTTCGGGTTGCTCAACCGCCAAAGCCGATATGAACAAATATTTTTATCGATCCTGAGGAGAAAGCCCACTGATATCGAGAATCAAACTCGGAAGGATAGACAGTGTACGGGCATGGTCCTTGAGGATACCGGATTTTCTTAGATCTGTTTGTGATTTCGACCGAACCAGTTATGGTTGCCTACGTTCCCCTCCTAAGGAGGAGCTCAGGTCGCCGTAGTTCGGGTTTATCCCGAATGAAAAGAATGAACGGTGAAATTCGGGGACTTGAGGACTCTTGAAGATTATAAGAATTGAAAGGACATGTCCTCTTGGAGTGTCACTGGGAGACACAGATGTAAAGCCTCAGTGGGACATTCACGACAGGTATTTGCAGAGGAGAAATGAAATATGCTCACGTACAATGTCGAATGAACGGATGGAATTTGCACAATCTGCGCTTGACGGTCCTTTGAGCCGGGATGGTCTTGGCTCTGCTTTTAGCAATAATCTGTTTTAGATCTCGACGATATTGGAATGAAACTGCTATCCGGTAGGAACTGCGACTGGGTCTCGGGGTTTCGATCGGTCTTCGGGTGATTTTGGAATATCATGACCTCTTAAAACGAGAGGTCGGCTAGGCTTTTTGCTGGCTGATCCTCTAAAGATGAGAGGTTGGCTCTTGGGATGTGTTTAGGATTTCTAAGGTGAGGGAATACATGGTTGCATCTTCAATGCCTCTAAGAATGAGAGGTTAATCTTGGCGTTGGCTAAAGGCAAAGGTAAGGGTAATGGGAATGTCCTCTAAAATCGAGAGGACGGCTTGGGATCGGTTAGAGGTAATGGTGAGGGGACATCCATGCTGTCTCTTTATTCACTCTGAGACTCCTCTTGAGTAACAACCGAATCCTTGGACTTTTGCTTTCGAGAGAATCGCTGGGGACTAGGCTCTCTTTCTTTTTATTTTTTTTTGTATTTTTTTTTCAATTTTGTTCTTGAGAGGAGAATTTCAGCTAGTCCCCATGATGGATCATTGTTTTTCATCGTTTTTGAGCTTGGAGACGGTCGATCTTTCTTTGAATCACGGGAGCCTCAAGGATAGTCCCTCTTCTTCTGGCGATGGCTAAATGGGTTTCAAAAATGTGTCGATCTTGAAATGAGAGGGGTATTGTTTAGTGAGGGTAAGGTGATGGCTTTCCTATGGGTGAAAGGTTTCAACCGCAGTCCCTATCGGATGATCCGAACGAGATCAAGTCTTCATTTGCTTGCTTTAGGCTTACTTCGAGGAAGATCCGTGCAAACTCATCGAACAACGAGATTATGAAAGAGGTGTGAGCATATGGGACGCAAGATGGGGATATCAGTCGATTTTCTCGCTCCGATCAATTTAAACATTAGCCATTTCAAAGCGTTAGTCGGTGAGCAGTACAAGTGATCATTTGGAATAAGACCATTTCAATCGAGTGTAACGCAGGTGTGCTAGTAATGTCTCGAGTCTAGCAAGAATAGAAACAAAGATTTTTATCACTGCAAAGCAAAATTGGTCCAACCTGGACTCGACAGACTCATGTCCGACAGTGGACATTCTAGACCCTACGAGGACTGATCGACTGCATCAACTTCTTCAACATTGGATGGGAGGAGGAGCATTGTTGCCATTGGTGCGGTGAGGACCCTTCTCGATCTTTCTGTCCTTCATAAGTCGCCCTCCTTAGCTTTAACAATCTGGGCAAACAACCGGGCCTCTCGCTTGCGAGGAGGAATATCTTCAAGTGTAGCTCGCAACTCCTTGATGGACACACCTTTTACACTCTGTTGCTAACCCAAGGGATATGAATTTCCAGATTTGTGGGTCATAGTCTTCTCTGCACCGAGCATTTTGGATTCCGCATCAGATGGACGACTGCTCGGGTACTTGAACTGCTGCCGCCTCGGGAATGTGGACCAATCGAGCACCGGGAATGAGAGCATACACACAACTTGCTTTAGTCTTGCAGAGTTGAAGAAGTAAGAGCGTGTATAGACGGAGGGTAGAGAACTTTGAGATGGTACGGGAGAGGGAAGAGCGGGAAAGGAGACGGACTCGTGCAACACTTTATTAATCTTCAAGTAGAAATCGGTGTTTTAAGTCCTAGAGACGGTTGGAAAAGGCTAATCCTTTATTTCACGCAATCTAGACCTCGGGGGAACCCTAGGGACACATTATCCACAAATACACCAAACGTATTGGTTCAAAATTAATAATAGGCGATAATACCATAACAAAAACCAAAGCATTTATGGGACGAACGAGCAGACCCAATTTCTGGAGAAATTTTGGCAGCATAACGGGTATTCCTGAAGAATTTCAAGGAAAAATCTGGCATGACCTCTCGTCGGTGCACGTTGACAAAGCGACATGTTCTCTCGTTAGAACATGCCGCAGGAACGACATGTCCTTTCGTGAAATCATGTTGCGTTGGCAACATGCCCACACGTGCTAGGTTTTGAGGAAGGTACGAAAATCTATTAAAAATTTTGAAACAACTCATTTTAGTGTATTTGAAAAATGGCGTGTCAAAACCAACCGTTTTGGGTGAGGTTTAAATGTGTGGCGCCACCTATAACGCACTAGGGGAATGGTCTTGACATTAGGCGCTCAAGCGTAAGCGAATTTCATGGCCGTCCGCGATGTCGTCAATCGCACCCGAGGGTTCTAGATCTACGTGATGTAGTGTGCGGGATGGCTATCTTCCTTTATTTATGAAAATGATGATTTTTTTTATTATTATATTTATTTTTTTTATTTGAAAAGGGTGATAAAAGGAAAATACACACACACACTCCCACAGAGGTACAATAATCAAGGATCAATCAAATCTGATCATGGGGCAGCCCCACAATCACAACCTGCACAATGGAAATCAAATCCTGCAAAGTGGCCACCTTCTGTCGCGTGACACAGGATATCAAAGGTACGCTTTGTCGCGTGACAGAAGGATCCCCTTCCAGAATTCTGAACAAAGACCAAATCAGCCCCAGCCTCCAAGCACGATGCAATATCTCAGCCCCAGCACCAGCAAAACAGACAACAAAGATGGGACACAAGGGGGGAAAGGAATAAAGCAAAGCACGTAAAATGAATTTAAACACATAACATGTCACACAACAAAGCACACACAAATGAATGTAATTAATGTTGAACAAGCACGAAAGTCTGACCCACTTTTGAAAAACAAGTTTCAAGTCCCCAGCGGAGTCGCCACTGAATGTGCGCTCGCCCGAAATTAGAAATAAAGGAGTCGCCACGCCGTTTTTAAGAGGAAATATTAAAAACCTTTAAATGAGAAAATGGGTTCGGGGGTCAGGTTACGTGTTGGGAAGAACCGAGAGTTCACCCAACACCCCTCGTCCGTAGATGAGTCTTTCTATTGTTCAACATTCAAATCATCCAAAAGTGTGTGCAAAATGTGTGTAACAAGATATGTGTAAAATGCATAAGAGTGCTTTGTTTTATTAATCAACAAAGGGGAAATACAATTTGTAAGCCATTGACTCTGGGAGCCCACATCCCACTTTACATCGAGGATAGAACAGGCTACATTGGAAATATGACTTCTGCAGAGAGACAAATGGTGTCGCGTGACACAGGACATGCTTTGCATATTGTGTCGCGTGACACTAGTTGTCAATCTGCAGCAGCCTTACAAATTGAAGCACAGAATTAACAGATCTATCCTAATTACTCCAAATGAGTGTGGATATTGAAGATCTACACTCTATCTTGAGTGACAGGCAAACTAGAGTAGACAACTTACAACTGAAGGATTTTCCCCGCAGATGGTCACTATGTGTCGCGTGATACAGGACTCCACATGTCCAAGGTGTCGCGTGACACATCGTAACCGTTTGCAGGAACCTTACAGATTGAAGAACAGACCCAGCAACAACTAAATCAGAGCAAGTCAATACACCAATTCACAACAGATAACTACAGATCAACAAAGGATTGACCAAAGGAATGTGGATATGTGAGATCCACACTCCCTTGGCCGATAAGCAATGAATATTAAGAGATCACATTATGAACAATCAATTAACCAAGTAAACCGAATTTAAAAAGAGAGATGGCAGTTGCCACCTGATAATTGAAGCAGATAGAGCTCAATTACCAGGTGGAGGGGGAAATCGCAATTAAGCAAGTATGAAAGAGAGGGAGAGAGAGGTAGAGAAATCGTTACCCTTGTAGTCCTCAATCTCTACACCAAGTTAGGTGTAGAGACCTTCGAATCAGCTACTGGAACACTGAATTGAGCACAGATGGGGTGTTAAGCTTCAGATCTTCAGTTGGAAGAGGTTGAGTGAAGGTAAGTGGGTAGTTTGGGTAGTAGGGAGGTTGAATTGGAAGGGGATTGGTGTAGGTTTAGGTAGAAGGAGGAGAGAGAGGGGTTTCTGGTGCGAATTTGGCAGAGTGACCTTAGGAGGTGGAATCAGGATCCATTTCTGAGAGGGGGAGGGTCTTATTTATAGGCTGTAGTTAGTGGTCACCTTGTGTCGCACGACTATACGTAACCACTTTCTATGCCTCGACTTGTCGCGTGACACAAGGTGGCCTCAACCGCTTTTGGCGCCAAAACCAGTTTCTGGAATATTCGGGCCTAAATACCCAAAAGGTCCAAAAAGGTTTATTCCCAAACAAGTCCCTTTGCATGAGTAAGGTACCAAAAGGTACTTCCTTCACGGGAAACTTATGAAATGTTTACGGAAGTCTCGGGATCGGCCGAAAATTTACCAAAACGCCCCTTAATGCAATTTTATTACATTAAAATGCATCTAAAAGGTTGCGAATTGGATTGGCGTACTTACAGCTTTAGGAAAATTGATGAATTAAATGTCACTATAACATATTACCCAGTCAAAAGCTAAGAAGAAATAAAAGCTATTATGCATACGAATTGCATCTTCTTTTTTTTCCTGCCAAGAATGGTTTTGCTGCACCCCTAGTCTGTTCCCATTTAACATATATTCTCTTGCTATTTTCATTTATGCTTCTTTTGCAAAATTTGTGCAATGTCATTTTGCTAGTGATATAGGGACTATCTATAATGGGACGGAGTATGTTCTTCTTCTTTACATAAACTATGCATCTATTCCTTTTATACGATTAGTTTTCCTTTTTCCTGTTCTGAACCATCAGTCATGTAAATGTCAAAGTATATATACTCTCCTTGAACAGAAAAAAAACTAACCTTTTTGGGAAAAAAATCCCATATCAAACTACAACTCCAAAGCATCTATTCCAAAGGGTGGAAATATTGATTAGAATGTTCTAAGATCTCCAAAACTAATTAAAATCTGATTCATGGCCTACATCACGTTGTTCTTTAAATATGCAGTTCCCTCTAGCAGGTTTCATTTGAAAATCAGGGTTCCTTTCAAGTTTAAGGCTTTTGTTTGTGGCTTAACGCATAGCATGTTAAAATATGAATAACTTGCACCAGATTCATAGGCCTTATAAAGCTCTTTCCCCGGATATACATGTTATTTGCAGGCAGTATGGTGAATCACATTAACAACAATTTTAGTAATGTCCCTTTGATAAGCGAATATGTTATGGATTATCTGGGGTTCTAAGTGAAATGTGGATTTCACCACCCTCAAAAGCAGATATGCTTCTTGCCTTCTACTTCGATCGTAATAAACTAAGATCTCCAAAACTAATTAAAATCTGATTCATGGCCTACATCACTTTGTTCTCTAAATCTGCAGTTCTCTCTAGCAGGTTTCATTTGAAAACCAGGGTTCCTTTCAAGTTTAAGGCTTTTGTTTGTGGCTTAGTGCATAGCATGTTAAAATATGAATAACTTGCACCATATTCATAGTCCTTATAAAGCTCTTTCCCCGGATATACATGTTATTTGCAGGCGGTGGTGAATCACATTAACAACAATTTTAGTACTGTCCCTTTGCTAAGCAGATATGTTGTGGATTATCTGGGGTTCTAAGTGAAATGTGGATTTCACCACCCTCAAAATCAGATATGCTTCTTGCCTTCTACTTCGATCGTAAAAAGGGAAGTTTTTGGATGTGTCACACCCTCAAAATCAGACCTAAAGCAATGTAGCATATTTTCTTTTTAAACGAAAACTAATTAAAATCTTATTCAAAAGAAAATATGCTACATTGCTTTAGGTCTGATCTCCTTTGTTGTTTTGTTCTAACATATTATACCGATTGGTCAGACTGCCCAGATGTATGGATGGCTGATATATTTGCCAATTTCCTACAGAACATTAGTTAATTAATTTTGGCATTTTTAATCCCTAAAAATGGGATTATCTATATGGGATGGAGGAAATATCTCTTTTTTTCTTACCAATTCTCATGATTTATATGTTAAAGCAGGAATCAGACCCTCTTCGTATACTCTCAGAAACTATTTCTGACTTTTAAGGTTAAGGTTGAACTAGCTTTTCAAATTACATAGAGCTGAAAAATATTTATGAGTATAACTTTTGGAATGGAAATTATTAGAATTGTTCACAAATACACCATTTTTTTCGGGGGTGGGTGGTGGGTGGGTGTGTTTATATGTCTGGCGTAATATGTTTGCTTAATAAGCTGAAATGTTTTCTGCTGGTTTGTTCGGTTGGTCTAACATTCCCTTGGGCATTCAGACTTTGAAATGGAATCATGAGTTAACGGGTATATCCTAATTGATTGAATTAACTCCTTATGACATGGACTGACTATGTTCCTTTATCATGAATATCAAACTTAAATTACCTTGGCCATGGTATTGAAGCATTGCAACTTATCTTAGACATATTTCCCTTATTTTAGGTATTTCTATTTTCCAAATTACGCCAGAAAATCTGCAAGATTGTTCAATTAGATGGCGAAGAATTTACTCACAAGCTCTTAAGTGTTTTTATCCTTTCATTTTTTCTCTCTTTTAGTATTTAGTTGTTACTTCTAAACTATCATGTCTCACAATTTGTATTATTATTATTGTACACAAATTCACCAATTTTTTTGGGTGTGTGGGTGGGTTGGGGGAGAGTCACTTTTTAATTTCTTCTAGAATTATCTATAAATCACAGATTATATAATGCTAATTATTTTTCTTCTATTTCTCAAGTTTGGAAGTTCAACTCCATGGCACAACAACCATCAAGCAAGGAAAAAGAAATGGCGGCACCACTAGAGGTATTTTTTACATTGTTAGAATAAAAATACGTTTGATTAGAAAAAATAATATGGTGTTTCATGATTGTCCATGATTTTATGGTATTTCAAATATTATCTTCATGAATACTAGCATAATACTCTTAAAACCTTCACTTATATATACTTTATATTCACTATATCTTTTTATCTATTAAACTAAATATGTAGGAAGATTATGTAGAATTTCCCGAGGAACTAATTCAAGCAACAACCCGACAATGGGTTTTACCATCTTTAAATATGGAGGTAGGAGAAAGCTCTTCTTCTAGAAATTACATATCCACCCGAAATGCAATAAACATTGGTTTGGGCCATTCGAGACGTTCTATTGGACAAACAAGACGACAATTGCGTGAACAAGAGAATGCATCAACGTCTATAGCACTACGACATTCAACTTCCAATCAATCAAGTGAAATTGGAGACTTTACACGTAATGTAAGAGCTCAGGTTGAACTGTCAATAAGTGAACACGATACCCATTTGAATGCTTCAAACTTAGTTTTGCGATCTGCGAGACGGGCATCAAGACAAAGGACACGGCGATTACGTGAACAAGAGTATGCCTCTATGTAACTTAATTAATTATCTATTCATGTTTAATTTATATAAAATTAATCTTAAAAATAATCACTCGACTTTCCTAATGTATAGGTCAAAAATATTAGAAGACCATGATATAAATCAACAAATTTTCATTCAAAGTCGACATTCCCTTGTCAGAATGAACGTCGAATGTGAATACTGTAATGCATTACACTGGATTGATGAAAAATTGGTTAACTCTATTCCAACTAGTCCTAAATTTGGAACATGTTGCTCGAAAGGCCAAGTTAAGCTTCCCAGACTACGTGATCCTCCCACCATTTTTAGGTCATTATACGATGGTGATGACAATCGCTCTAAGTCGTTTTTTCAGCATATTCGACAATATAATTCTTCAAATGCATTCACAAGTCTTGGATGTGCAATGGATGAACGTGTCCTTATTGGTAGGGGTACTTACAGCTTCCAATACACGATGAGTTGCGACATCATACGGGTGCATTATTACCTCAACCAAATGCAGAGCCAGTATATGCCCAACTTTACATCTATGATCCCACAGGAGCATTGGATAGTCATCAACGTCGGAACCCAATGTTGGATCGAGATCTCTTAGGCAACATCCAACAATTTTTATTACAAAATAATCCATTTGCGCATCTCCTTCGTCAAGCATATGAAGTATTACGACAACAAAGTCAAGATGAGGCTGATCAAAATTTATCGGCGTATTTACACAATGATCCTAGAAGAGATCAACGGAGGTATAATGCACCTGTAAAATACCCGCATCCGATATTTTGACATGATTGATACCCATTAATGCACTATCGAGACCGAATCGAAAGTTATATCGACATCGAAATTGAAATTGAACAAGTCGAATGTACTTGAAACCATCGATTATGAGACACGTATAAGGTAGACTAATTATATTACCTTGCTTAGTATTTAAAAAATTGTGATCGTTAACTTTTGGTAATAGGCAATGGAAGGAGGAAGAGGTAGAGGTCGAGGAGGCCGAGGAGGCCGAGGGGGCCGAAGCGGTAGTGTCCAAGACTCTGCGTCTATAGGAGAGGGAGGCCAGAACCACGGCCAGCAAAATAGTAATGGGAACAACCAGGGTAAGACGAACTCGATGCTTACTGCTCTGATTCAGACGTTAACACAGGCAGTTGTGGGGATAGGTCAGATGAATCAGAATCAGACATTAGCTCAGGCAGTGACAGCAAGCCTTAATCAAGCCAATGCACCTCCACCACCTCCACCTGTTAGAGATCCACTGGCGCTATTCCAGAAGCGCAATCCAGAGCATTTCTCTGGTGCACCAAGCGAGAAGCCTGAAGAATGGATAAAAGGCATTGAAAGAATTTTTCGCACTTTGGAGTGTACTAGCGAGCAGAAGGTAACTTTTGCTACTTTTGTGTTAAAGGGGGAAGCCATGGTTTGGTGGGAGACGGTAATCCAGGCAGGTGCGGCTCGTGGGGTAACCAATTATACTTGGGAGATGTTTCTGGAAGCTTTTAATAACAAATTATATCCCCTGATTGTGAAGAATATGAAGATATAGGAGTTTATGTATCTAACTCAAGGATTCCTGACTGTGGAAGAATATTTGGCAAATTTTCTGGAGTTATCTCGTTTTGCCCCGAGGTTCTTTGATGATGAAGAACAGAAGGCTAGGAAATTTGAGGCTGAACTGAATTCGAAGCTGAAATACAGATTGGTACCACTAGAGCTCCCAATTCTAGCTCAAGTGGCAAATAAGGCTCGAGTAGTTGAGCTGGATGCGAAGGAGTATCAAAGTTCTAGAGACAATAAGAAGCGGGGAGCTGAACGCGATACGGGGAAGGAAAGCGGTCAGACTAGTAAGAATGGGAATGATAGTGGGAACTATAAGAAGCGGATTACTGAAGAAAATCGCCCTAGGGGAGGCCCTCCAGCTACCAATAATCGCTATCAGAACAGCAGGAACTATCAGGGAGGTCAAAATGGGTATAAGGGCCAGAATCAGGACATGGCTACACCAATCTGTCGTACTTGTAGGCAGAAGCATAAAACTGAAGGGTGTTACTGGAACACAACCTCTTGCTTTAACTGTGGTAAACGTGGGCACAAGATAAAAGACTGCCCGGAACTAGTGAAGACTGCACCGAAAGGAAATGAGGGTAAAGACAAAGACAAAGACAAGTCGAATGGGAAGGGAAGGGAGTTCACTATGACAGCTAGGGATGCTCGGGCTTCTAATGATGTGGTGACAGATACCGTTCAATTATGTAATCGAAATGTTTATGCTTTGATAGATTCAGGTGCTACTAATTATGTGATTTCTTCCTGATTGGTCAGTCATTTGAAATTGAAACCTGAAAACCTAGAGGTAAGCCTAGTAATTGATACACCCACCAATGAGGCCATTCAAATAAATTCGGTCTATAGATCTTGTATATTGAAAGTGGATGAGAGGAATTTGTCTATCGACTTCATTGAGTTAGACCTCCGGGATTTTGATGTCATTTTAGGTATGGATTGGTTAGCTGCATATCATGCAAAGATAGATTGTTTTAAGAAAGAGGTGGTATTTTGTATTCCTGGTGAACGAGAATTCTATTTTAAGGGGAAAAGGCCTGAGCGGAATTCAGGGTTGCTATTGTTCTTAAAGGCTCGAAAGATGTTGAAGAAGGGTTGTGAGGGGTTTTTAGCTTCTATTATTGACACTAGAAAGGAAGGCGTTAAGATTGAAATGGTCCCTGAAATTGTCACGGCTTGAATCACAAGTGATATCCAAGGTGATAACAGCACCAACGATAGCACTTGGGATGACACACACACACACTTCGAAAATAAAACAATTTTGTAAAAGAGTTTGCAGCGGAATAAAAATACCAAAATTGTTTTTCTCAAGTTATATAAATATAACTTGAGAGTGCCTCTTAGGCAAGACTTTATAATCACTATGAATGAAGTTACAAAGCCGAAAGTTCCCTATAGCTATATCTATTTTAAGCTCTATGGAACAAGAGATAAAGAACGGAATCCTATCCTAGCCTTCACACACCTTGATACCAAAGTAATCAAGTGCGAAATTACAAGGGAGAAAGGATTAAAAAGAACCAAACAAATAACTCTATCTCTAAGCTTTTCGAAGGTGTGAATGTGAAATAATTGGCATGTCTTCAAATAAACCTTCCAAGCTTATTTATAGTCTTCAAATACTTGAAGGCTACTCCAATAACAGCCTTGGGGCTGGTCTTGCACGTGGAGGAAGTGTAGGGAGAGTGGGTTAATTTGTTTCCACAATTCTAGCTCCCACTTCCTATTTTGTAGCAACCGAGTTGTTGAATCCTCAAGCCATGCTTCCACGCCTTGTACTCCCTTGCTTTATCATCCTTGTACCTCTTCTATAACTCAGCAACAACCTTTGACAAAGTCCTCATACATGTTGTTGTTGAATGCCAAAATTATGAATTAATACATAAAATGTATTAATTCATTTCTTCCAATTTCCACATGTGTCTAGCTCCTTCTTTGATGCTATTGCACCCTGAAATATAATCATAAACCATAGACTATACAGACCATATTAGCACGTTAGTCCATTAAATAACAAACAAGAAATATACAACTATATAATTTTCAGTCCAGGAAATCATCTGTGATATCACTTGGGAAATCATCTACGATATCACCTGCAGATTACACTAACAATCTCCCCCTTAGTTGGATATTTCTTTCCAAACTTAATGTGTCGCCGTCCCGTAGGATAAGTCTATATACAAATGTACAGAGCATAGACCATAGAATAATATCTCCACAAAAATTAACTCCCTTAATCAAGGAGCTAATCCTAAACAATGATTTATCATAATAAACTAATTTATTTCAAACTTTAAAAAGTTTTCGAAATAAACTAAGTAACCATTAAAACCATAACCATTGTAGCAAAATATCATCCAAAATTAGCAAAAAAAAACATCCTAGCAGATTAAGTTATTTAACAAACCACTAAAGTGTTTTAGCAAATATAAACAAAATAAAAGTAAATTGTTTAAGGAACCACCACATCACCAAAATAAAAACATTGTTTGTAGGACCACCACAAAAATAGTCACCCATATGATAGCGGCAACATAAACCTTCAGTTTATCAACCTTAAGGTTCAAATTTTCTTCTTCTTCAAACTCCTCTTCTTCCTCTCCTTCCTCCCCGATCTCCTTCCCTATCACTTCCACCATCACTTGGGCCAAAGATCGGTGGTAGCACCGCAGAGCACCACCTCCAGAAGTTCCAAGAAGCAGCAGATCCTCCCCCGTTTGGGAAGAAATTTCATCAATAAAAGCATCCGTTACCCGCTTAAGCTTAGCCCATCCCTCGCAAGTTCTCCTATTGCACTTGACTGTTTGTGCAGAAGTTGAGAACCGTAGCCTTTGGGATTGATGGTCCAGAGTTGCCCAAAAGATTCATCATGTTGTGCGTAATACTTGGCAAGATCGGGCCTCGCAAAAGTATGAGGGGCAACACTGGGGAAGCACTTGGGGTATCACGTGAGATAGCACCGGGAGGAGCAGGGGTTGTTTCATCGATTTGTTCCAAGGAAGATCTTTAGTATACCTTTTACCCTTTTTCGCTTGTTGATCAACGGTATAGTACTCGAGTTCAAGTGGTAAAAACATCGTAGGCTTCAATGGGCAAGGATTGAAATACCAAAACTTTGAAGATTAGAGAAGGATAAGGGAAAAAGCTAATGTTCACTTCCTTTTTCTACCCCATGAAGCTAAGTGTTTAAACACTAATCTTCCAAAGTTAATCCTTAAATTTTTACCCAATCTATACAACACATTCGCATGCTCCAAAGTCACAATAGGTTCATTAGTTGTAGGAAGCCAATTGAAGATGCACGGTTTGTGTAGTACGAGAATAGAGAGAAGATAATCTAGAAGCATGAAGTTTCTCTTTCAAAGGCCAAGACTGCAGCTTTGTTGTGAGTGAGCAATTTTACCATTTCATCTCTATTGACCCTAATGCTCTCATCATCTACATTAGGGAGGCCTAAAACTTTGTTAATCAGGGTGGAGTAAAAGAATAGACTCTTCCCCTAACAAACACTTTTCCATATTTAGCAGACCCTTCATCATCCAAATGAGCATGCAAATTGGCAAAGAAATTGCGAATAACACTCTCAACAAAATCGATGCATGATTATTAGCATTAATAAAATTCCCGTCCTTTAAAACCTGAACCACTCCTTCCTTTTCCAACCGACCCTCATCAATGTGCTTCTCTTTTAAAATCCTCTTACTTAGACTATTCAACCAAAGTTCCATATTTTCCTTTTTATAATACTCCAAAGTAAGAAAAGGTTTTGGAAAAGCTTTATCCTCTTCGGTTTGAGTAACCTCATCACCGTAATTATCACTAGAGGAATGTTTAGGAACAAGAGGGGGCAAGTGTTACCTCGTATGATATCCTCTTCTTGCTAGCACTTCTGGTAGCACTCACGCTTTGCCCTTGGCCTTCTTTTTCTGAAAATCAGAGAGAGTCTCCTCTTCATCACCATCTACCCAAGCATCAAATGAGTCCACAGAAGGCTCCTTTTCCTTGTTTGCTTCAAAGTTCTCGTCACTCACATGGGGTGAGAACACATCAATAGAGCTTTCTGAGACATCAACTGGATCAAGGGAGGTATTTGAAGTTGCCTTGGACCTGATTGATCTAATGCGGTTGGAAGATCTCCTTTTTGCGATTTTGGGGAGACAGCTTGGCAGTTGGGGCTTTCCTCTTCCTTTTTGGCTCGGCAGGGATGAGAGTCACTTTAGGAATGCCTTGATCAAACGAGGCATTGGGGCCAGAGGTAGGAACAATTGCCATTGTTGGTGGAGAAGAGCTTGGAGTGATCATTGGGGAAGTTTCCATGGCCACGCGAGATGCCACGGAAGGAGCAATGCTAGGTGAGATGTCCATTTGGTCCGTGTGAGATGGTTCGGCATTGGTATTGGATGGAGATGCCATGGAGATTTGAGGGATTTTTGGAACGTATTTTGACCTAGGTTGAGAAGGGAAGAAGACGCTGGAAGGGGGTTTTAGAGAGAGGTGAGGGTAACGTATAGAGAGAGAGACGGAGGAGGTTGAGAGAAAATAGGAGATTAAATGGGGAACAAAGTTTTAATTTGATTAGACATTTAAAAACCTATCTACCCCTATTTATTCTCAAACTAATCCCTATCCACTCATTTTTAAAACAAACCCTAACCACACCTTTTAAAACCTCAAAACTTTATTAAACAAACAACACGGTTGCAAAAAATAAAATAATAATTTTTTTTTTTTTTTAAGTAAAAACGTAAAAAACAAAAAATAAGTAAACTAAATAATTTGTAACTAAGCCCAAAACATTATATGCATAAATTAAATAAATAAGGGTTAGTTACTTAATTAAGTTTACCAAAAATAAAGAAAACTTGTTGAAGACGTTTTCAAAATCGTAAACTCTTTAATTAAAAAGACTTTCAGATTTTGAGAAATTAATCAACAATATTTCGAAAAAAATAAAAAACTAATATAGCACACACTAATGTGTTAAGGCAATGATGGTAACACGTAGGATAACACATATGATATAAAACCCCTTGATAAATATTTTTTTCGCTTCAAACACTTCGAGGCATAACAAGCTGAGCATTTTTCATGCACTTTAGGCATTATATGCCTATATATCATTTTTTAAGTACATTGCTTGTTAAACACGTCTCAATACACTTCTTTAAACAAGAAAGCAACGTAGTAACGAGCTCCGTGCTTCAAGTTATATTTCAAGTGTAGAGACCAGGTGATCTATGCCTTTCAAGTAGGGTACACTGTAGTAGCGAACTCCATGTCCCTAATACTTAGCATAAATCACCTCATACCTTCTCATTGGCAAGAGTACATCGTTGCAGCGAACACCGTGCCCCGAGCTCGAGAGAATAGTATGGATAAATGCCTTTGTCTTTTATTTATCAAAAAGAAAATATTAGTGACTTTGTCACTTTAAGCATATGAAGGGGAATGATATCGTACGTGCTAACCTAAATAATAACCTACCATAACAAAAAGGTCGGCATGTGCCACGCCTAGAACTAAGCTAGCTAGATTTAAACAAATAATAAAGTATATATTTTTTAAGTAAATAAGCAAAGAAAGAAGAAAAAATACACTAATATACAAGTGTTACCCTAAGTGATAACATCACCCGGGGTAGCACAGCACGAAACGTACTCGTAGATTACAAAGACCAAGAGATCTTTTCAAACTAGAAAATCTCTCGTGGTCTAAGGCCTCGTAAAGATGTCACCAGTTGATACTTAGTATCAATATGATCAATATTAATTAGGCCTTTATCTACCATATCTCTAAGAAAATGATGACGTATGTCAATGTGTTTGGTACGGGAATGTTGAACTGGGTTTTTGAAATGTTGATAGCACTCGTGTTATCACAAGACATAGTCAAAGAATTACTCTCTAGGCCATAGTCATCTAACATATGTTTTAGCCAAATAAGTTGTGAACAACAACTACCACCGCCACATACTCGGACTCACTGTGGAGAGAGAAACACAATTTTGTTTACGACTATACCATGAGACTAAATTGTTGCCCAAGTAAAAACACCCCCACTAGTACTCTTCCTATCATCCATATCCCCGCCCAATCCGAGTCACTAAAGCCAACCAAATTGGTATTAGTATCCTTACTAAACCAAATCCCTAATTCACTTGTTCCCGAAACATATTTAATTATCTTTTTGACGTAATTAAGGTGAGAGACTTTAGGATTGGCTTGATAACGTGCACAAACACACACGCCGAACATGATATCGGGACGACTAGAAGTGAGATAGAGAAGGCTACCTATCATTGAACGATAAAGAGTAGGATCAACATCCTCACCTACTTGATCTCTACCAAGTTTGAGAGAAGAACACATGGGGATTTTTGAACTTTTTGCTCCTTCCAACCCAAACCTTTTTACTAGGCTCTTTGCATACTTGCTTTGTGAAATGAATATTCCTTCATTTGATTGTTTCACCTGCAAGCCTAGAAAGAATGTTAACTCTCCAATCATGCTCATTTCAAATGTTGATGTCATAGCCTCTACAAAATCTTTTAAACACGTTTGAGAAGTAGAGCCATAGACTATGTCATCAACATAGATTTGAACAATGACTATTTCTTTGCCATGCCTTAGGATAAATAAGGTCCTATCTGCTTCACCTCTTGTGAATCCATATTCAAGTAAGAAAGAGGTTAAGCGACCATACCATGCACGTGGAGCTTGTTTCAATCCATATAAAGCTTTATCAAGTCTATATACATGGTTTGGTAGATTAGGATCTTCAAATCCTTTTGGTTGTTCAACAAAAACTTCTTCTTTTAAATAACCATTTAAAAAGGCGGCTTTAACATCCATTTGAAACAAAGTAATTTTTAGAAAACAAGCTATAGCCAAGAGGAGTCTTATGGATTCTATTCTAGCAACGGGAGCAAAGGTCTCATCAAAGTCAACACCTTCAATTTGGGTGTAACCTTGTGCTACGAGACGAGCTTTGTTCCTAACAATATTTCCTTGCTCATCTGATTTGTTTTTGAAAATCCATTTAGTACCAATAACATTTGTATTACTAGGACGTGGTACTAAACACCAAACTTCATTACGAGCAAATTGGTCAAGTTCCTCTTGCATGGCTTGTATCCAAAAATTATCTTTTAAAGCTTCGTAAATATTTTTGGGTTCTAAAGAAGAGACAAAACAGGAATATTTTACCTTGTGGTATGTGGTGGACATACACACATACCTTGCCATTTCACGGTCACTAAAATGTCCTTTGTTCCTTGTTTGTACCCCTTCACTAGCTTCTCCAATAATTTGAGAGGGAGGATGGTCTCTTCGATCCTAGCCGGTGGATCCCTTCTCAAGTCTTCATGCACATGATCATCATCCGACCGTTCATCCTTATCGCTTCTTTGGATTGGTCTTGGGTGATACCGGAGATGCTATCCCATCGGTGGCAACACTTTGGCCAAGACTGGGTATCACTTACTTGATTTTGATTCTCCAGTTCTTCCAACAATATTAATGGAGATTCCCGTACTCCATCACCGTAACACTTGCTAAATCATCAAAAACAACGTTAATTGATTCTGAATGCTTTTTAACCTAAGGTTATAAACCCTATATGCTCGACCGTCCCGAGCATACCCAAGAAATATAGCCTTATCACTTTTAGAGTCAAATTTAGCTAAGTAATCCCGATCATTTAGAACATAACACACACACCCAAATGTATGAAAATAATGAACCTTTGGTATCCTACCATTCAAAATTTCATAAGGTGTCATTCTAGTACCAGTCTTAGAAAAACCCTATTGGCCGTGTGACAAGCCGTGTTTATGGCCTCACCAAAATCTTTTTGAAATTCTTTTTGAAAATAACATCACACGTGCCATCTCAAGTAAGGTCCTATTTTTCCTTTCACCACCCCATTTTGTTGAGGTGTTTTAGGAGCGTAAAACTCATGTTTAATTCCTTTTAATTCACAAAAGTAAAGAACAATGAATTATCAAACTCCGTTCCATGATCGACCTTATTCGCATGATAAGAGCAGAAAACATGTTTTTGATTTTAGCATGTAAGACTTTAAACTTTTCAAAAGTTTCGATTTTTCTTTTAAAAAATATACCCAAGTAAATCTAGAAAAATCATCAACTATTACAAAAGTATATTTCTTACCTCCTAAACTGCCTACCTCAACTGGACCCATTAAATCCATATGCATTAATTGAAAACGGTGCGTTGTCCCTAATACTCCTCATTATGTTGGGTAGCACTATGGGTAGCACGTGTTTGTTTACCTTTTAAACAATCTTCACATATGATTTTTGTACTAATGTCCAGACTAGGTATACCTCTTATAGCTTCAAAGATTAATGAGTTTCACAATGTTACGAAAATGGACATGACTCCAACTTTTGATGCCATAAGGTAGCATCATCAACCCTCACAGAATGACACACTTGTTTATCCTCAACAAGATAATGCTTATTACTTGACCTAGTACTACCATAACACTAGCTTATTGGTACAATCAAAAACTTCACAAGTGTTTTTATTGAATTTTACTTCAAGGTTGTCATCACAAAGTTGGCTAATACTAATTAAATTAGTTACCAGTCCATCAACATGCAAAACATTTTTCAAGGCAGGAAATCCAGGTACATTTAATACGCCTTTTCCTACTATATTACTCTTGCCACCACCACCATATGTTACACTACCACCTTGAATAGGTTCATATTCCTTTAAAAATATTTTTGTTCCAGTCATATGACGAGAACAACCACTATCAAAATACCATGAACCTTCAACATTAGTTTTTAAGGCAGTGCATACAACATCACATATCAGGTTAGACTTAGGTTTCCATACTTTCCTACTTTGATAATTCTTCTTCTGACTGTAGGTGATATCTGACGTGCTAGGCAACACTTCAGGTATCACACAGGAACTGGACTGTTTCTTTAGAAGAGTTTTACAATCAATTTTCAAATGTCCAAGATGAGTAACAGTAGTTACATATTTTTACCTTGTCGAAGACTTATCGAAGATATTTGTTCAACATGATCTCTTTCTTTAACAAAAATTAACTTATCTTACGTATTAGACAAAGTAGATGTAATAGCATTTAAAGACTTTTGAAAACCCATACCGCGCCTTGAGTGGTTTGGACAACCCAAGAATTGCATCTAACTTGGTAGAACTCGTATTGAGTTTCTTGAATGTTGTCTCGGCAAGAGTAAGTTTGCTCTTGACTTTGTCCAAATTCTCCACATCCTTCTTTGTGAGTTGAACTTCCAATCTAGTCAAGCCATCGGTTAGGTCTTGAACCTCTTTGGACAGAGAGATCACCTTCTTGTTCTCTTTCTTCCATTCATCCACCAATTCTTTGCAAAGGTTCTTAAGACCACAAATGAGTTCATCCTTGCCGAACTCCTTCTCATCTTGTGAACAACCCGCATCCATGTTAACGTAACCCACAAAACAAACAAAGCATTTATCAAATTTAAATCGTATACCTGTTGATGATATCTCAGTGCTATCCCATTTTGGATATCACCTGGGGTATCACCGATGTAATCCGAGTCACAGCTTGTGACCAAGATTGCTGTTTGATCCGAAACTTCAGATTGATTGGTCTCCTCATCCTCATTGTCACCGAGAGAAACCCATAGGTTCTTTCCCATCTTCCTTAGAGTGTTAGCACACTCATTTGAGTAATGACCCCATCCAGCAGCAAGCATGACATTGGATTGTTTCAAGGTATTTTGGATCGATCTCGGATTGATCCGATGATGCTCTCCTTATGGGACCACCTTTCGAGTAGATGGAAATGTCCTCTTGGGCATTGAATTGTACACCTTGGCTTGTTGCTCTTTAGCCTTTACCTGCACATTTTCTTTGTTAAATTTTCTCACCATTGAGTTATATTTCCTGGTAAGTAAGGCAACACCGGCATCTTCACCTAATTCCTCAAAAATTTCGTCATCCTCATTAGTTGAACCACTAGAGGATTGAACTTTTAATGCAACACTCTTGCCCTTAGAAGCTTCACTTTGCTCGGCAAGGTTTGACTCAAAATTTTTTAAAATGCTCATTAAGGAATTGATATCCATTGTAGAAAGATTGTGAGCCTCTTCTATAGATGAAACTTTTATATTAAAACGCTCATGGAGAGTTCTAATAGCCTTTGAAACCAATTGTTTGTTTGTAAAAGGTTCACCTAAAAGTTGACACTCATTAGCAATGTCAAATAGTTTTTCAAAATAAGAGGAAATGGTATCACTTTCACCCATTCTCAACCTTTCAAATTTGCCGGTAAGACCTCTCGAGTTTGTTTTCACGCACACTAGAATCACCTTCACAAAACCTTTGTAAAATATCCCAAGCTTCTTGAGCTGTGGAACTATTTTGAATAAGTTTAAAAATATGCATGTCAACCCACTCAAAGATAGCATTAAGAGCTTTCTCATTATAGTTAGCTAGAGTGATCTCTTCATTCGTCCACTCACCTTCAGGTTTAACTCCGAACATCACCATCCTCATCAGAGGTAAGAGTGGAAGAGAGTACCCATGAACTATAGATCGCCATGCTCGAAGATCAATTGATTTGATATGCGAGCGAAGGCGAATTTTCCAATATGCATAATTCGAACCATCTAAAACAGGAAGACGTTTTTGGTTTGGATTTGCAGGATCAAAAGCCATGATAAAGAGGACCAAACACTTAGTATCGTCAAGTGAGAGGCTCGATACCAATTGAAATTGTCACGGCTTGAATCACAAGTGATATCCAAGGTGATAACAAAGACCAACGATAGCACTTGGGATGATAGCACACACACACTTCGAAAATAAAACAATTTTGTAAAAGAGTTTGCAGCTGAATAAAGACACCAAAATTGTTTTTCTCAAGTTATATAAATATAACTTGAGAGTGCCTCTTAGGCAAGACTTTATAATCACTATGAATGAAGTTACAAAGCCGAAAGTTCCCTATAGCTATATCTATTTTAAGCTCTATGGAACAAGAGATAAAGAACGGAATCCTATCCTAGCCTTCACACACCTTGATACCAAAGTAATCAAGTGCGAAATTACAAGGGAGAAAGGATTAAAAAGAACCAAACAAAGAACTCTATCTCTAAGCTTTTCGAAGGTGTGAATGTGAAATAATTGGCATGTCTTCAAATAAACCTTCCAAGCTTATTTATAGTCTTCAAATACTTGAAGGCTACTCCACAATAATGTTTTCTGGGCTGGTCTTGCACGTGGAGGAAGTGTAGGGAGAGTGGGTTAATTTGTTTCCACAATTCTAGCTCCCACTTCCTATTTTGTAGCAACCGAGTTGTTGAATCCTCAAGCCATGCTTCCACGCCTTGTACTCCCTTGCTTTATCATCCTTGTACCTCTTCTATAACTCAGCAACAACCTTTGACAAAGTCCTCATACATGTTGTTGTTGAATGCCAAAATTACGAATTAATACATAAAATGTATTAATTCATTTCTTCCAATTTCCACATGTGTCTAGCTCCTTCTTTGATGCTATTGCACCCTGAAATATAATCATAAACCATAGACTATACAGACCATATTAGCACGTTAGTCCATTAAATAACAAACAAGAAATATACAACTATATAATTTTCAGTCCAGGAAATCATCTGTGATATCACTTGGGAAATCATCTACGATATCACCTGCAGATTACACTAACAGTCCCAATCGTAAATGAGTTCGTAGATGTTTTCCCTGATGACTTACCGGGAATACCGCCTGAGCGAGAAGTTGAGTTTTCTATTGACCTGGTCCCTGCAGGTACGGGTCCTATCTCTAAGGCACCCTACCGAATGGCACCTGCGGAACTTAAGGAATTAAAAGAGCAGTTACAAGAGTTATTAGAGAAAGGCTTGATAAGACCTAGTGTCTCGCCTTGGGGTGCTCCCGTATTGTTCGTGAAGAAAAAAATATGGGTCTATGAGGCTGTGCATCGATTATAGAGAGTTGAATAAGGTGACGGTGAAGAATAAGTATCCTTTGCCAAGGATAGATAATTTGTTTGATCAGTTACAAGGAGCTTGTTAATTCTCCAAGATTGATCTTCGTTCTGGATACCATCAATTGAGAGTGAGGAAGGAGGATATTTCCAAAACAGCATTTAGGACCAGATATGGACATTATGAATTCTTGGTAATGCCTTTTGGGTTGACGAATGCTCCGGCAGTCTTTATGGAGTTGATGAATAAGGTGTTCCAGGAGTTCTTAGACCGATGTGTTATTGTGTTTATTGATGACATTCTGGTTTACTCGAAGACTAAGGAAGAACATGAGGAGCATTTGAGGATAGTACTGCAGATTCTTAGAGAACAGAAGTTGTATGCTAAGTTCAAGAAGTGCAAATTTTGGCTGGAGGAAGTAGCTTTTCTGGGGCATGTAGTATCTAAAAGTGGTATATCGGTGGACCCGTCGAAGATTGAAGCGGTGGTGAATTGGGAAAGACCGACCACAGTGACCGAAGTTCAGAGTTTCTTGGGGTTAGCTGGTTATTATAGGCGTTTCGTGGAAGGATTTTCCAAGATATCATTGCCATTGACAAAATTGATGCAAAAGGATGTTAAGTTTGAATGGACAGAGGAATGCGAGGCCAATTTTCAAGAGTTGAAGAAGCGATTAGTGTCTGCGCCAATTCTTACTCTGCCATCAAAAGAGGAGGGTTTTGTGATTTATAGTGATGCTTCATTGAAGGGGTTAGGTTGTGTTCTAATGCAGAATGAGAAGGTGATCGCCTATGCATCTCATCAGTTGAAGAGCTATGAGAGAAACTACCCAACTCATGATTTAGAATTGGCGGCAATAGTTTTCGCTTTGAAGATTTGGAGACATTATTTGTATGGGGTACATTATGAGATATATACATACCATAAAAGTCTGAAGTATATTTTTACCCAGAAGGAGTTGAACATGCGTCAAAGAAGGTGGTTAGAGTTACTAAAGGACTATGATTGTAATATTTCTATCATCCAGGAAAAGCTAATAAGGTGGCTGATGCTTTAAGCCGTAAGAACCGAGGTAGTTTAGCGGCACTGTTGGCAAGGAAGGAAAGTGCATTTGAGGACATCGAACCTGTGTGCCTAGAAGTGAAGGTTAGCAGTGAGAGAGGTCGTTTAGCCCATTTGAGCGCGCAACCAGCATTGTTAGAAAGAATTAAGGAGGCTCAAGTAATTGACCCGGAGTTAGTAGAGATCCTAGATAAACTGAAAGATGGCGAGTCATCTGAATTTAAAGTTGGGAATGACAATATGTTGAGATATCGGTCAAGGATCTGTGTTCTAGATGATGAGAGTATTAAACGAGAAATTCTTGAAGAAGCTCATTGTTCTAGATTCGTAGTGCACCCTGGTAGCACGAAGATGTACCAAAATGTGAAGGATACGTATTGGTGGATCAACATGAAGAGAGATGTAGCAGACTTTGTGGCTAAGTGTTTGGTGTGCCAATAGATAAAGTGCGAACATCAGAGGCCGGGTGGTTTATTACAGTCATTACCGATTCTTGAATGGAAGTGGGAACACATTGCCATGGATTTTGTGGTGGGACTACCAAGGACCCTAAAGGGTCATAATGCAATTTGGGTGATCGTTGATAGGTTGACCAAGTCGGCTCACTTATTAGCTTTCAAAATTACTGATTCCATGGAAAAGTTAGCCAAAATGTATGTTGATGAGATAGTTAGACTTCATGGAGTGCCAGTATCGATTGTGTCCGATAGAGATGCTAGATTCACATCAAAATTTTGGGGAAGTTTACAAAGAGCATTGGGGACTCAATTGAACATGAGTACCGCATTTCACCCGTAGACAGATGGATAGTCAGAGCGGACTATTCAAACACTTGAGGATATGCTTCGGGCATGCTCATTGGATTGGCGAGGCTCTTGTGACGAACATCTAACCTTAGTGGAATTCGCGTATAATAACAGTTTTCACTCTAGTATTGGCATGGCACCGTATGAAGCCTTGTATGGTAGGAAATGTCATTCGCCAACTTGTTGGGACGAAGTGGGCGAGAGAAAGTTATTGGGACCCAAATTGGTTCAAGTGACTACTGAAAAGATCCAATTGATAAAGAAGAGATTATTGACAACACAAAGTAGACAGAAATCATATGCAGACAAACATTGTCGTGAACTTAAGTTTGATGTGGGAGATCATGTATTCTTAAAGATATCCCCTGCGAAGGGTGTTATGAGATTCGGAATCAGAGGAAAGCTTAGTCTGAGGTATGTCGGACCCTTTGAGATTCTTGATCGAGTGGGAGAGGTGGCTTATAGACTGGCATTGCCGCCGGCTCTGTTGGGAGTCCTCAATGTTTTTCATTTGTCCATGCTACGAAAGTATGTCCCTGACCCAAGCCATGTCATTGAATTTGAACGGTTACGTTTTCGGGCGAATCTGAGTTATGATGAAGAACTGATTCGGATTGTGGATAAGAAGGACCAAGTATTAAGAAAGCGCATCATCCCATACGTGAAGGTTCAGTGGAGTAACCATACTGTTCGAGAAGCTACGTGGGAGCTTGAAAGTGAGATGCGGGAGAAATACCCTAAATTGTTCATCGAATGAGGTACGTCAAGTTTAGAGGACTAAACTTATTTTAAGGGGGTGAGAATGTAATATACGGGTATTTTTTGATATATTATAATAGAAAAAAACAAATAAATAAATTATTAATTAATTAATGTAACAGTTAAATTTTGGAAATTAGGGAGCCATAAATTTAGAGAGTCAAGAGCCATGGAATTTAGAGAGTCAAGAGCCATGGAATTTAAAGAGTCAACCCAAATAACTCCTATATATATATAATACTGTTCCTTGACTTAAACCAAAAAAAAAATAAAAACTCGCTATCAATATTGTTGTTCCCGAAATTGTGAGAGGCGGAGTAGTGTGGCAGAAGAGAGAAGGTGAAATTGACTGTCAATTCCAAGTAACCTCTCAAGTCTTATTAAGGTAAGTACTACAATTGCTTTATTGTCTCCTAACAAGTATGCATATAGAAAAGAGGAGTTGGATGTGTGTATGGAAGGAGGACTTTCTATGATAATATTAATGTTAAATGTTTATGTATGCATGGTGTATGTATATGAGAGAGAAAGAGATGGGTGACATGGGTCAAGTGAGAAAAAAAATAGAAAAGAAATAGACAAGAAAGAAAAGAAAAGAGAGAGAGAAAGAGAGGAGAGCCGAGAGAGAGAGAAACATGAGAAAGAGAGGAGAGCCGAGAGAGAGAGAGAGAGAGAGGGTAAAATAGTGTCTGAGTGAGTCAGATTGAAAGAAAGTTTGAAAAGAAAAGAAAGAAATAAATTGAAAGAAGAGAGAGGGTACAGAAGAGAGAGAGATGAAAGGGGAGGTGTGAGGAGAGAGAGAGAGAGAGAGAGAGAGAGAGAGAGAGAAATTGATCGAGAGAAAAGAAAAGAAAGAAAAAGAAAAGAAAAAGAGATAGAGAAGAATCAGGATATGGATATGTGGTGTGAGAGAGTGATTGTGACATGTCTATGTATATATGTATGGACATTGAGAAAGTAGGTTGACTTTTGATTTGTGATTTGAGTGGTTAGAGGAGGAAAAAGAAGGAGAAATCCATTGAATAAAGTTAGGGACTGTTTAACATTAACAAAATTGGTAAATTGTCCCTCAGATATTAATAGAAATCAGATAATAGAAACAGTTCATGGATTGTCATTAGCAATAGTTATCAATGGGATATTGAAACTAGCTTACAGCATACATCTTTTAGAAGGAGTCAACATTATTTACTGTAATTCTTTAAGTTAAGTGATATAATTAGATTATGACTAGCAATTATTATATTTTATTGTTATTAGATTTTGGGAAGCGAAATTAGGAGCGGTCAGTTCCGGTGCTAGCTAACTACGATAAGGTAAGGAATTTACGTCTCCTAGTCCTATTGTATATCGTTATTTATTGACCCTCCGTTCCTAGAGTAATTATTGTTTGACCGTTATGGCTGGTAATTTTTGATTGGAACTCACTCTAAGCGTTTCCGTCAGTTAAATTAAATCTGACTTTAAATTGACATTGAATTATTGGTCAATTAAAGAACCTTATTGATAAAAGAATGATCACTTAATGACACCCATTATTTGTGGGTTAATATTAATGTACTATTGATACCTGGTCATGAGTGTTAGTTCATGACATGCCTATGTGGCATTAACCATCGATATCGACACCACTAAAATTGTGGTTATATAGGTTATCCGGATAAACCGAAACATTGATACATCGACTATTGTACCCCTTCGGGTTACTTTTGAATATTGATTTGATGAGAAGAATATTAAGTGATCATAATTGATTTTACGCATTATCGAGTATTGAATTGTGCCATGATTTCCTTTCTTTGTATTAAGAAGAAGATTATTGTTTGGATTTATTAATTTGTCCGTTTCATCGAAAATTGTTTATTGATACACTCTTTGAGGTCAACCCTTCTTTGAAATCGAAGGGGCAACGTAGGACTTTACTGAGCTTAGTTCGCTCACCCTTTCTCTAATTCTATTTCTTCAGGTTATAAGTAGGAAAGCAAGGCTTTCAGTGGAGACATCTTTGAGGCGGACCAGAATAATTAAAGTAGTGATTTTCATATTTTAAGTAGACTTTTATTGAGTTTGTAATAAATGCCATAAACGAGTTTCGATGGCTACTAGCCGTTAGTAGTGAAAAACAATTGTTACGCTTCCGTTATCTATTTTGGTTTGTGGTTAGATGTACTAGCCGTGGAAATTTAAATTGTAGTTTGTGACCGTTAATCCTTTATTTTGGGGAACGGATTTATATTATTTAAAGATATTATGATACTCGGAAATTCGGGTCGTTACAGCACTAATTGTAGATGAGATTGCAGTAATCGTGCCTGGTAATGGTACTGAGGCAAGGAGATCAAGAGATATCGTTCTACACTACAGAGGAACACAAGGCTTGATGCGTATAAGTGAATCACATCCGGCATATGCACCATTTCATTACATGCTATTGTTCCCTTATGGCGAGCTAGGATGGGAATCATCCATGAGTCTTTGGGATTTGGACAGAAATGTTCCGAGTACTAGAGAGAGAAATCGTCTCACAATGATGGATTACTATAGTTATCGATTATTTGAACGAAAAAACGAGTATTCCATAATTTTAAGAGGTAGAAAACTATTTCAGGAATTTTTGGTAGATGCATGGGTTGCAACAGAGCAAAATCGTCTTTCCTATATCAGAGAAAATCAAGAGTTATTTATTCGTTTTGATCGGTATAGGGATCTCCAAGAAATCTTTGACAAAGAAGGTCCAAGCCCCGATCAAATTGGAAGAAGATTTATCCTCCCATCTTCTTTTATCGGTGGGCCTAGACAAATGTATGAAAATTTTCAGGATTCTATGGCTATTACACGTGCGTACAAGCATCCAGATATTTTTTTTAACTATGACTGCCAACCTCGCATGGCCAGAAATTAATGATGCTCTCCTGCCTAATCAAACAGCAGTTAATCGACCAGATTTAGTTGCTCGCGTTTTTGAATTGAAGAGAAAACAATTGATGAAAATAGTAAAAAATAAAAGGGTGTTTGGAAAAATAGAAGCATATGTTTTTACTATAGAGTTTCAGAAAAGGGGATTGCCTCATATGCATGCGTTGTTTTTCCTCGCAGAACCGGATAAGATCAGAACGCCAGAGCAAGTTGATCAAGTTGTATGTGTTGAGTCACCAGATCAAGAGAGTAAGCCCGCACTTTTTGACACAGTCACGAGATGCATGATACATGGACCATGCGGTGCAAGAAACTTAAATGCACAATGTATGGAGAAAGGTTTTTGTAAGAAAAGATATCCAAAACCATGGGCCGAAACAACTTCTATCGATAATGACGGTTATGCGATCTATCGTCGTCGCGATAATGGAGTAGTTATCGAAGTGCGAGGGAAAGAGGTTGATAATCGAGATGTTGTACCTTACAATCCTTATCTCACTGAGATATTTAACTGTCATATTAATGTAGAGGTGTGTGCTTGATTGACATGTGTAAAGTATATTCATAAATACATATACAAATGTCATGATCGAACAACAATTGTTCTGGGGAGAGGTGATGAGATCAAACAATATCTTGATGCGAGGTATATTGGTCCACCAGAAGCTGGATGGCGACTATTTGGCAACACTTTACATTCATAAGTTCCTAATGTTGTTCGATTGGATCTCCATCTACCGGGGGAGCATAATGTTTCGTACGATTCAAGACTATCACGAGACGAGAGTGTTGTGCTACTGACATAAGAGCTCAAGATTTAACTTACCAACAAATGCCAATGTATTACACAGGATGAGTAAGTATTGGAAACAAAGACATCAAAATCATCAGAGCAACACAATTGGAAGAACATATTTTGCAAGCCCCTCAAGTGGTGAGAGGTTCTTATAATTACTGTTAAAGGGCCAACATCTTGGGAAGAATTACGAATGTATAATGGTGTTCGATATAATACTTTCAAAGATGCATGTGTTTCCCGGGGTCTTCTTGAAGATGATGAAGAATGGAAGCAATGTTAGGAAGAAGCATCAGTTATGAAGACTGGATTCCAATTGAGAAGATTATTTGCACTTATTCTAACTCAATGTTCATCGTTACGTCCCGATGAGTTGTGGAATGAGTTTGCAATGAATATATATGATGATCTTCCTCACAAACTGCGCACACAATATAAAATTCCAAATCTGAATGAAAATCAAATATCAGATTATGGTTTGCATCTCTTGAATGAAATATTACAAGAATCGGGAAATGTTTACAAGATTTTCCCTCAATGCCCCTCCCCCTTCAAAATTGGACACAAATGATGGGCGACAATAGGCTATTGTGGGAGCATAGACAACTTCAAAATGATGATCGCACTACTGGTGCAGAAGATAATGTCTCTCGCTTGAATGCTGGTCAACGAAAGTCTTTCGACGTTGTGATGTCGTCGGTGTTTCAAAATCAAGGGAAGATTTTTTTCTTGAATGGGGGTACAGGAACGGGAAAATCGTTTTTGTACAACACAATTGCATAAATGTGTCGAATGCGGCGCAATATCGTGATTGTGTTGCATCATCCAAAATTGCCTCATTATTGTTGGTAGGCGGTAGAACTGCACATTCTACTTTTTGCATACCTTTGAATGTGTTAGAAGACACGATGTGTTCATTCACAAAACAGTCAATTCATGCCAAACTATTTAGAGAGACAAAATTAATAATATGGGATGAGGTTCCTATGCAACATCGTCATTGTGTTGAAGCCGTCGATCGCAGCCTTCGAGATGTTCGTGATAATAATAGCCCTTTCGGTGGAATTACTGTTGTTTTTTGTGGTGATTTTTGTCAAACTTTATCTGTTGTACCTAAAGAATATCGTGAGCAAATTGTGGGATCAACTCTTCAAAAATCATCGATTTGGAAAAACATATACGTCTTGACTCTATCAGAGAACATGCGGCTCGATCGAAATGATTTTGCGAATGTTGAGTTTGCAACATATTTGAACGAGGTAATATTTACGCATTTAAAATAAATCTTTCTTTAATAAGCATTCATAATTAATGTTAAATTAATTTCAATGATAGGTGGGAACCAATCCAAATGAGACAATCGAACTCCCGACTACTATTCGTAAGTGTAAAGACGTCGATGAACTAATAAGAGAAGTTTATCCAGAATTGCATATAGCGAGGACTTCCACTGCACGGTTCTTAACCGATCGAACAATTCTCTCCCCACACAATGATGATGTCAATTATATAAATCTTAAAGCATTAGAGATATTTCCCGGTACTATCAGAAGTTATCTATCAGCCGACAAATATGCGGATGATAATACAAGCAATCCGATCGTGGCAAATCGATACCCAATAGAATATTTGAACACATTGAATCCTCCCGGTATTCCCCCTTCAGACTTGCAGGTTAAAGTTGGTTGCCCAGTTATTTTAATGAGAAATCTTGCACCAAGGGATGGTCTTTGCAATGGAACAAGATTAAGGGTCGTTCGGTGTGGACGACGTATTATTGAGGCTGAAATCCTTACCGGAGATAAAGCAGGCAACTTGGCATTTATACCAAGAATTTCTCTTACACCCTCGGCTTCTGAACTTACTATTCCTATTACAAGACGACAATTTTCAATTAGGTTGTCCTTTGCAATAACTATAAATAAATCACAAGGTCAATCAGTTAAATTTGTGGGCATTGATCTTCGGACGCTGGTGTTTACTCATGGCCAACTATACGTTGCGTTATCTCGATGTACTACATTCAATAGGATAGTGGTCCTCTTGCCCTCAAAAGATGACACAGACACCTCAAATATTGTTTATCCTGAAGTTCTTTTTTAAGGTATTGACTTAAGTGTTATGGTAAATTGTTAATATATTTACATAAAGTGTTATGGTAAGTAGTTACTATATATTTATTAATTTAAAACATGTTTCAAATAGGTTCCCACACGTTCGACAGAAGATTTACAAGATACTCAACCTTCGATTGATTCTTCACAATTTACTCCACCCCCCTTGACTTATGACAATATATGGGATGACCCAATTTTTGTGGCGGAAGCGGTATGTTTATTATATATATATATATAATCGAATATAATGCATCATTTATAGTTAAATAAATGTGGTTGTGAAATTACCCGGATCGCGCGGACTGCGGCGAGCGCCTTTCACACTTGGGCCTCGCTTCGGAAAAGAGAGAGTCGCCACGCCGTTTTGTATTATGAGCCTAAACTTTGAAAAAGGCTGGTTTGAAAAGGATCGTTTTGATTGGTAGCCAAAACTTAAGAAAAGGCTTCGAAAAGGAGGTCATTTTTATTAGGAGCAAAAACTAAGGAAAACGCTATTTGAACAGAGATTGTTAGGTTCGGAGGTCACGTTACGTTTCAGGAAGAGTATATTGAGATCACCCGAAACGCCTCGCATGACGAGTCTTTCTACCTTTCTCGAAAAGTGTACGTGTGTGTGTGTTCGTGTTGCTTTTGAAAATGAGCTTGAATGACAAGCTTTAATCTTGGTTTGAATGACAAACGTTGATTTTGGTAAAAGAGCGTTTGAATGACAAACATCGGTTTTGAGTTTGAAAAGGAGTTCGAATGACGAACTTTGGTTTTGAACCGGGCATTACGATGTTACACATTTTGATGAAAACCATGGCAAGTAAGTGTGATGTACCCGATTTTTTTGAAATCAAACGGAGTCGCCACGCCATTTTTGTTTTAAGGGCCAAAACTTTGAAAAATGCCCGGGATTAGAGATTTGGGTTCGGAGGTCACGTTACATACCGGGAAGGACGTTAGTGTGCACCCGAAATGCCTCGTAAAACGAGTCTTCCAAGCTGAAAATCATTTGTGTGTGTGTGTGTGTGTGTGTGTGTTTTGGCCAAAATAAGTTGAAACTCAGAAAAATAAAAATTGGAAATTCTTTATTAGACTTTGGACAGATCCCATGATTTTTGGTGTGATTTTTGGGTAGAGTTTTGGTACTCAAAAGATTTTTGGAAGTTGAAGAACACTTCTGCCAGAATGAAAAAAGGCAGTGGACACTTGATTTTGAAATAGATTTAAGGGCTTCAAAACTTCATAATATGAGAAAACTCAGAGAATGAAAGTTGTTCCAGACACCTTAAATAAGATTTATGTGAAATAATTTTACATTTTGGAGAAGATTTGAGGACGCAAAACCTTCTGGAAATCTCAGATATGAGATCTGGACTCCCAGAGACTGGTGATCTGACCTTCAAAAGAAAATTTGAAAAAGGGATTTTTACTCACGCAAAAAATAAAGTAAAAATATGTATGGAAAGCTCTGGATGTTGTCTACAAAAAGTGTTTTGTAGTCAACACCAAATTCCAAGTTTATCTGTGTCCAAAAATTTAGACCATGGACTGGGGTCTTAGAAGATTGCTACTGGACAGCAACTTCTCAAGAAGGAAAACATGTTTTTAAAGGGGGTTTGGCATCCATGCTTGTCCCCATTTCCCTAGGTTTTGATTAGTGATCACTTGACATTTTAGTGGTGAATCAACTATATCAAACCATCCTTGGGGTACATTAGGACTAAGCACTTCATTTGCTTGGGAAGGGGAATTTTATCCTTTGAAAATGAGATTTGATGTGTGAAAATGAGTTTTAGGGTTTTGAAAATGTGTTTTCTTTGCAAGAAAGTAAGAACACTTTGAAAATAATGTTGATCCTTGTAGAAGATCATCCATGGAGATGAACTTCCATGGTGATCTTCTTGGATCTAAGCAGGGGCGGAGCCAGGGGGGGGCAGGAGGGGGCACTCGCCCCCCCCAGCGGCGGAAATGCAGTGGAAAAATTTTTTTTTTGCCCCCCCCATATTTTTGTTATATATGTATATATATAATTAACTTCAAGATTAATATCAGTGAGTGGTGTGGTTCAGTGGTAGAAGGGGTGAAGTTAAAGCCTTTGGTCCATGTTCGAATCCTGCTACCTACATTTTCAATTAATTTTATTTGTCTTCCATCTTTGCTATTCTTTCTCTTAACAGTTTTGTTTTTCTCTTTCTCCTAATTTCCTCACATTTTTTCAATCTTAATTAATTAGTTAGGCTTTTCCCATTTTTTTTGTTTTTGGTCTTTCTTCCTATTATCCCAAGTTTAATTAGCAAATTTGATTTTCTTTTTTGTACGAGTAATATATTTTAATAAATTGTTTGCGTTAAATACTTCAACATTATTTCAATCGTTCTTTGAATTATTTACTTTTATCATTTTTGTTAACTAAAATACATTGTATTTCATGGATCCGACCCATTTTTTACTTGTCCGACCCGAAAAAAAATTTTCGGGGGCGCTGCCCCCGAACCCCCGTGTAATCTTGCCCCCCCCTCGGCCAATTCCTGGCTCCGCCCCTGGATCTAAGGCAAGAAGATGAATGAACTACATTTTGTAGTTTGAAAATGCATGCATGGATGAACTTTAGGGTAAGGAGAGGGAGGTTATACCTATCTTCCTTGTGTTTTGTGTTTGAAGGTTTGAATGTAAGAGTGTTTAAGGCTTGAATATGAGAGTGTTTGAGTGTGATTTTGGTTGAATAGTTGAGAAAAATGTGACAATTCTAGAGAATTCTCACTGTTTTCTCACTATTTTCGCCAAGGTACAGTTACAAATTGTGTTTCTTCTCCCTTATTTTTGAGACTGGAGGGCTCAATTTATAGCCCTCTGAAAAATGCAAACTCATCCGCGCGGATAGGACCTTGAGCGTGCACTGTTCATTAAATGCCGCCTGTGCTTTGGACAAGAGGAATATTTTTCAAAAAAATCAAATTAATGTACCGCTTTTTGTTCCAGCCATTTCTATTTTTGGTTTTTCTTATTTCTTTTGCTTTTTTGATTCCTTTCCTTGGTTTATCCTTAAATAACAATGCCCACTTTGCCCTTGCTTTGTTAGAAATGTTAGGAATTGTTAGGAATGTTATAACTTTCGTTAATTTTCTAACGAAAATACTAACAAGCTCAAATTGGAGCACTTACAATAGCCCCTCGGCGACGGCGCTTTCGAAGGAAGCGGGGTCATCGATAAGAGTAAGGCTCCATATTTGGCAGGATGATCAAGTGATCGAGTGGCTGAACCTATTTAATAGGCTACCTGCGTATCCTTAAGAGGAATCAAGCCGGCCGTAGTTCGGGTCTTTGACCCTGGAGATGATGGCGTTTTAGGTGCCTCGAACCTGATGAGCGAGTTCTGCAGTCGGTTGCTGGAAAGAAACTCTGCTGGGGATAAAAGATGACCATTTTCGGTCGGATGGCTATCCGCTCTACCGGGGATAGGAATGACCATTTTTGGTCTGATGGCTATCCGCTCTGCTGGGGATAAGAGTGACCATTTTTGGTCTGAGGGCTATCCGCTCTGCTGGGGATAGGAATGACCATTTTCGGTCGGATGGCTGAACCTAATGATAGGCTACCTACGTATCCTTAAGAGGAATCAGGCCGGCCGTAGTTCGGGTCTTTGACCCTGGAGATGACTATTTTGAGGTGTCAACCTGGAGATGATGACCTTGAAGATGGCGTTTTAGGTGCCTCAGACCTTTGGAGATGGCGTTTTAGGTGCCTCGACCCTTGATGATGATGGCTTTTTAGGTGCCTCGGACCTTGATGATGGCGTTTTAGGTGCCTCGAACCTTAGAGATGGCGTTTTAGGTGCCTCGAACCTTGATGATGGCGTTTTAGGTGCCTCGAACCTTGATTTGAAATGGCCTTCCGGTGGACTTTGTCTGCTGCCGAAGGAGAGGGTGACCGTTTTGGTCGGGGGGCTGGACCTAATGATAGGCTACCTACGTATCCCTAGTGGGAATCAAGCCCTTTCGTAGTTCGAAATTTTCTCGAAATTTCGTTGACTTTTGGGATTCCGTTAACTTTGCTCGGGATTTGGTTAGCCTTTGCTGGAAAAATCAGACGAATTCGTCGGGGAAATCGGTCTTATGTTTTACTGCCGGGGAATGATTTTGATGAAAGATACGGGATCTCGTTATCTTTCTCGGAGAGATCGGACTTACGTTTTACTGCCGTGGGTGATTTTGATGAAAGATACGGGATCTCGTTATCTTTCTCGGGGAGATCGGACTTACGTTTGACTGCCGTGGGTGATTTTGATGAAAGATACGGGATCTCGTTATCTTTCTCGGGGAGATCGGACTTACGTTTGACTGCCGTGGGTGATTTTGATGAAAGATACGGGATCTCGTTATCTTTCTCGGGGAGATCGGTCTTACGTTTTACTGCCGGGGAATAATTTTGATGAAAGATACGGGATCCCGTTATCTTTCTCGGGGAAATCGGTCTTACGTTTGACTGCCGGGGAATAATTTTGATGAAAGATACGGGATCCCGTTATCTTTCTCGGGGAAATCGGTCTTACGTTTGACTGCCGGGGAATGATTTTGATGAAAGATACGGGATCTCGTTATCTTTCTCGGAGAGATCGGACTTACGTTTTACTGCCGTGGGTGATTTTGATGAAAGATACGGGATCTCGTTATCTTTCTCGGGGAGATCGGACTTACGTTTGACTGCCGGGGAATGATTTTGATGAAAGATACGGGATCTCGTTATCTTTCTCGGAGAGATCGGTCTTACTTTTGACTGCCGTGGGAATGATTTTGATGAAAGAAACGGGATCCCGTTATCTTTCTCGGAGAAGTCGGTCTTACGTTTGACTGCCGGGGAATAATTTTGATGAAAGATACGGGATCTCGTTATCTTTCTCGGGGAGATTGGTCTTACGTTTGACTGCCGGTGAATGATTTTGATGAAAGAAACGGGATTCCGTTAACTTTCTTGGAGAAATCGGTCTTACATTTGACTGCCGTGGGTGATTTTGATGAAAGATACGGGATCTCGTTATCTTTCTCGGGGAGATCGGTCTTACGTTTTACTGCCGGGGAAGCTCTTTTGAAGAGGGGATTAACTTTGGTTAACTTTGGTTAAGTTGAGGACTAAACTGCAGAGTCCTGGATTTTTAAAGGGCAAAAGGGTCTTTTTGACCCTTACAAACCTATCCGCGCGGAGGAGGTTGAGAATCAGATTGGTCTTAATGAGGGCCAACGCCCTTCCTCTTCCCCAGTCCATTTTTTGAATTTTACGAGAGGAAAGAGAGAGAGAGTCGCAAATCCGCCATTTTTGGCTATTAAGCTCCAAAATTCTTCCATTTTTCTTCGATTTTCAAGCGATGAAACACGGGGGAGGTGCTTTTCAGGGCCAAGGACGTGGCCCGGTCGCGGAGAGACGATTGGAGCTTGTCCGAATGAGGAGACATTATACTCTTTCGCAATCGATTGAGGAGGAGAATTATCCCGATGCTTGGCAACATTGGGCTTCTGATCCGAGTCTCCGAACGGTATCCTTCGAATCTTTTCATTCCCTTTGTCGATTTTTGCTTGAAATTGAATTTTGGGTGATTTTTGATTTTTTTTTTTGAAAATTCGAATGATTGATGTTCTTGGCTTTGAATCTTGATTTTGATGCTTTTCATGTTGTAATGAGTATATGGGTAACTCAAATGTGCATTTTGCTTGGAAAAAGAATTGGCATTTTCGCCATCTTTTTGTTTTGAAATATGAGACTATGATGAACAATTTCCCGAATTTGGGACGGACTTTTGTTGCAATGTAGGATTCTTGCAATGTTGATATGAATGTGTGCATGCTCCCCTTTTTTTTTGTAAAGAAGTATGATGATTTTTTTTTGAAAGACGGAACGGATTTTTCCTCCCGTTGGATGAATGTATGCATGTTATTATATGAAAATGGGACGGAGTTTTTGCTTCCGTTGACTCCTTGTATGAATGTATGAATGTAGGATCTTTTGGGATGATGGATGATATGCATGTATGCATTTTTTTTTTTTGAAAATGAGACGGAGTTTTTACTTCCGTTGACTCTTTGTATGAATTTTTTTTATGAATGAATTGGGATTTGCTGAAAACTGTCTTTTTTGAGAAAAATGGGGCTAGGTTCATTGCATGCCGTTATGCTGCCGAATTTTCTTCAAAACTTTGTGTTGCGTGATGCATGTATATGCTTTCTTTTTTTTTGTGCAAATGCAAATGCAATTTTTTTTTTGACATTTTCTTTTTTTTTTTTTGTTTTATTGCAGGGTGGAAACAACTACGTGACGGAGCAGTTGAATAAGATGAAGACTCGAGGATCAGTGGAGTCTGTAGTTGACCTGTGGGACCGGCTTCCGAATGCGGGCCGAGGAGCTTTGGTGAGTCCGAGACAGATTGTCATTGAGACCGGGCTTTGGGAGTTCATTGAGTGCTTGAGGGGATTGGTTAAGTTCCCTAAGAGAAAGGGCCTGATGTTCACTTTGGCGCAAAGATTGGTGGGATGCGACCCACACGTTTCACTTCTTCCGGGGCGAGGCTACGGTTACGCCTTCGCATTACGCTGCTATCACGGGTCTGTCCTTTAATGGACGCAGCATCGAGTGGCGGGACGGCTACAGCGACGCGGACCTGCAGGCTCTTCTGGGCTTTACCCCTATTCCC
This sequence comes from Adenophora triphylla var. japonica, assembly GCA_022495995.1. Taxonomy (NCBI): domain Eukaryota; kingdom Viridiplantae; phylum Streptophyta; class Magnoliopsida; order Asterales; family Campanulaceae; genus Adenophora; species Adenophora triphylla. Next base: position 305,333 of record JAFEMH010001630.1, on the reverse strand, counting down.
AAAAAGGGGATGGGGATGGAGTATGCCGTGGTTTATGGGAAGATTGTGGAGACCATCGGGAGCTACGAGGCTGGGGATGAGAGGATAGGCGCTGAGCAGATTGCTAGGGCCTTTTTATGGTTTGCTTTCTCGAGCACTCTTTTTGGACACGCCGAGGGGACGGCGGTGTTTGCTTTGCTGAGGAGTTTGGAGGATGTGGAGATGGCTGGAGATATCTCGGGGAGAGGCCGGCCGGCAGAGCTTTACTTTGCTCTTGATAGATACAAAGGAAGGCCGTGAGCTCCTTTCAGACCGCTTCGAGTTTGCTCTGGAGGTATAAGCTTTCTTTTTTTGCTTTCCCTTTTTTCTTGAGCACACACTTTTCTTTTGCACTGGATTTATTTGATCTTTACCTTTCGCAGGTATGGGCGTTGGAGTTTTTTCACGTCACGATGTGGCGACAGCCGGCGGAGTACGTCGGGGCGTATCCGGCCATGCGCTCCTGGTCCAAGCATGCCCGAGAGAAGATAAGCTCCAGGGGGCGTACGACTCTCAGATATGGGGACTGCCTGCCTTTGACAGGGGCTGAGACGGATGAGGGGATGATATTCTATCCCTGGGATCGTTTCGAGGTGGCGCAGCTGAAGGGCGCTGAGATATGGACTGTGCAGCGGAGGATTCTGAGAGGTCTGACTTGCGACGTCTATTATCTGGGAGAGAGGGTGACGCGCCAGCATGGCGTGAATTCGCCTTTGATGACACCGGTGGAGCCTCCCGCCGATATGATGCACCCGAGTGATAGATCTGCGACCTGGGATGATTACCGAGCCGGCCAGCACTTCTCGGCATTTGTGGCGATTGAGCCGTATCCAGTATTTGTCTTGAGGAGGCTGAGGACGCCCCAGGTTCTGGATAGAGAGGGGTTAGGGGTCCCGCGGTACCCTCGGACGGACTTTTCCTATGTCCAGGATGGGGTCCGTTTGAGGGTGCAGATCCCTCAGCCTGAGCGGCTTCCACGAGCTTTCCGGCCTCGTCCGGGTATGAAGGTATGGCTTTTCCTTCCCACCTCCTTTCTTGCTTCTGTCTTTTCTTTTCTTTCCTGTCATCATTTTTTTTTTGCTTCAACTGTTTCTGACGCTTTTGCTTTTGTGCAGTTTTCGGAGGTGGTCGTGGAGAGGCTAACGAAGCAGGTGATCGGGGCTAAGAGATTTATCAGGAGGATGGTTGCTTGCGGGGCTCCTCAGGCTAGAGCGAGGCGACCACGGCCGGCGCCTGTCAGGCGGGAAGTTTCCCCTATTCCTTCAGAGACTTCTTCTGAGACTCCTCTTTCTCCTCTCCTTGATCCTCGCGCGGTACTACCTTCGGACCACGTCATTCTCGGAGATCCTTACGGGCAGGGACACGTCTGGCAGCATGGTGGATCCTCTTCGCACGTCCAGGAGTCTGACGCCTTCACCTTCGGATATGATTTCTTCGCAGATCTTGGCTTGCCCTATCAGAGCGTGCCGGTTGGTCCTGACGAGCCTTCTTCCGGGGACGAGGACGATTCTGAGCCCGAGATCTTCAGGGCTCCTGATGAGGCGGGCCCGAGCCGCAAGAGGGATCGGGGGCAGACGTCGGCCACTGGGGACTCCGATTGATTACTTGAGATTGAATCGATTTTTGAGATTTGAGATTTGTACAGATACAGCTTATTTTTATGCACATTTTTTTTTTGCTCTTTTTTTTTGGGATGTAATAATTTAGGATTTTATTTTATGAATGCAATGCAGTATGAATGCAATGTTGCATGAGCCTTGGTTTTTTTTTGGCAAGGGTGTAGATGTTTGGTGCATGGACTGGTTTGGACAGGCTTTGGCTGGGACAAAATATTCCTTTGGTACAGCAGTTTGGACTGTTGCAAAGATTTTTTTTTTGTGACAAACTCATCCGCGCGGATAGGACAGGAATCTGACACTGTCCTTTAATTTTGCTTCAGATCTGGTCTCACTTTATTTCAAATTCAAATACCTTCTTCAACCACCAGTTCAAACAGCTATTTTCGGGGAGAAGGAGAGAAAAACCATGGAGAGAATTGTGAGTATGAGAAATCCACCCAAATTGTCCCAAAATTCTCAAATGCAATTCTTCACCAAGTTTAAAGAGTGGTCTCGGGAGATTATGCATGAGAGGAGGTCATTCTTTGAAGAAAGGTACAAGGTGAAGTGTTTATGGTCTCTCAAGGAATTGATTCCGGACTATGATCTTTTGAGGGCTTCTTCCTCATTTTGGGACACTAGAAGGCATGTCTTTTGCCTTTCTTACAATGAGGTTGTTCCGACCGTGGAAGAATTCCGGGCTTTGCTTGGCGGTCCGGAGGTGGAAGAGATTGCGGTTCCTTTGCCCGGAGGGGCCTCTTTCGTTGACAGATTGTGCAACCTCCTTCATCTTTCCTCGGAGGAAGCGCAAGGTATGATTTGTGGTCCCGATCAATTTGATATTTTTGGTCTCCCAGATAGATTTAGGGGCTTAGGCTTGCTTGATGATGCATATTGGGATGCCTTTGTACTTTGCATGTTTGGGACCTTGTTCATGGTCTATTCTTTTGGGATATGTCATCGGTCTCTGCTGGATGTAGTCGTTCATTGTCGCTGCGTAGATGTTGTACCTTTGATCTTGGGGGAGACTTTCCATGCTCTCGATAGGGTCAAGCTACGAGAGACGGTATATGCACAGGGGTAGGCCGTTCCTCTTGACTCTGTGGCTGATGGAGCGCTTGGGGATTCTTCGGGAAACTCCTGATATGATCAAACCTGGACATTCGCCAGGAGAGGGGTTGCTGTAGATTTTGATGACCAGGGCTCATGGGAGCGTTGGATGGCTGGTCGCCAGACTGAAGATATCAGATGGTCGGTGCTTCATTGGCGTGTGGAGACTCGAAGAGTACTTCAGGATGGATCTCCCGTGGTTATGCTTCCGGGGCTTTCTCACCCAGCCTTTTACATTCCGGCTGTTCCGAGACGTCGGCTTGGAGCAGGTTCCTTTGGAGGACTTTGATGATATAGCCACCAGGGTGGTGGCTTCCGTTTCTATGGATGATCCTTCGGTATTTTCCTTTCTTTCCCGAGCATGGAGGTATGACGTCTTTCCTCCTCGGGTTATCCTCAGGCGTCCGAGACCGGTGTTCTTGACCACTTGGTACTTGGATTGGTACGAGAGGCATTTTGGAGAGACTTAGATGGCTATTTTGAGACGGCGTAAGGCCATTGTGGGTGCGGAGGACCTGACAGTTTCCGAGAGGAGGAGGGCCGAGGCTAGGGCCAACCCTCATGACAGGAGCGGAGACGCTGTGACCGACTATGAGGCTTATGTCAAGAGACAGGAAAGGAGGACTCCTATGCTACCAGCTAGGCCAGGAGATGAGAGATGATGCTAGGGCTACCAAGGCCCTGACAGAGGCTGGTTTGATAGATCTTGTTCCTATACCAGAGCTTGGTAGGAGGAAGACCGACATTTTTCCTGTTCAGAAGAAGAAGACTCGAAGGGGGAAGAAGAGGGGAGAGGCCAGTTCGAGTGGCATGGAGTGACTCTGAGGTTTCCGAGTATCCCTTTCTTGTCATGGCGTACACATTAGTTTGATTATGCATCTTAGTTTTCTTTTAGCAGGTTGCCGCTGGTAGGAATGAACCGGCTTAGACTCATCAAAAGTTTTTAACTTGTAATGAATATTTGAATTGCTTCAGAGTTTTTCGAGACACTTTCATGGTCTCGATCAGCAGTATTGATGTCGATTTTGACTTTTATTTGTGCTTTAGACCGAACCGTTTCCGCCGCCTACGTTCCCCTCATTTTGAGGAGCTCAGTCTTCGTAGTTCAACCTCGGTCGATTTTTTGTTTTTTTTTTGTTTTTTTTTTTTTTTTTTTTTTTGGTGCAACCCCGTTTTTTACCTAGGCCGCCCTTTTCGGGTTTTCAACCTAGTTGGGTATTACTCTTTAGCACTCTTTTTTCTTTTTTTTGACTCGGTGTTTTTACGCGTAGTATCTCGCGCAGCCTTGTCACCATTCACTCGGGTGTACAAAGGGATTTCCGTCGAGGTCCGCAAGTTGCATGAGCTCCTCCGGAGAAGATCTTCTGACGATGTATGGCCCGACCTGCACAGTGCTCCCATTTGCCGAGGGGGTTGATACGGACTGGGGGCTTCTCTTTAAGACGAGATCACCTTCTCGGATTTCCCGATGCTTTACTTTCTTGTCAAAGGCTCGCCATTCTCCTTGGTAGGCTCGGATGTGTTCCATTGCTTTCAATCGGCGCTCATCTAGCAGGCCAATTCATCATGGCGACTTTGGAGCCATTCTACCTCGTTGATCCGGCTTTCCAACAAAGACACGGAGTGAGGGGATTTCCAATTCGATTGGGAGCACGGCTTCCATTTCGTATGTGAGGGCAAACGGTGTTTCCCCAGTTGCCGTTCTGACTGATGTTCTGTAGCCCCAAAGTGCCAGGTGTAGCTTCTCGGGCCATTCTCTGCCTCGGACAGCCATTTTCCGGATGATGTTTTCCAAAGTCTTGTTTGCTGCCTCGACGGCTCCGTTGGTTTGGGCCTGTAAGGAGATGACTTGTGACGGGTTATTCTGAATTCTGCCAGCAGCCTTTCACATTCCCCTTCAAAGTGGGATCCATTATCGGAGATGATTTCTGCTGGCAACCCGTATCGGCATATGATGTTCTCTTTGATGAAAAGGGCTACTTTCCTTGAGTTGAGGACTTTGTAGGATTTTGCTTCAACCCACTTGGTGAAATAGTCCACAGCTACCAGGACGAATTCGTGGCCGTTGCTGCCTGGTGGCGCGATTTTGCCTATGACATCAATTCCCCAAGTGACGAAAGGCCAGGGGGTTGTCATGCAGTATAACTCATGAGGAGGCAAATGATTAAGATTTGAGTTACGTTGACATTTGTCGCAGCTTTTGACAAACTGGATGTAGTCGGTTTCCATGGAGATCCAAAAGTACCCCATTCTCAGTATGATTTGCATCAAAGCTCGAGCATTCATGTGAGGGCCGCAGGTACCACCATGTATTTCTTTCATGAGTTCGGTAGCCTCTTGTTTGCCGATACATCGCAAGAGGGGGCCTTGATAACGCTTCTTGTATAGCATGTTTCCCAAAAGAACATATGGGAGGCGAGTCGCTTCAGGGCTGAGAGACTTTTTGCTTTGATTCCTTCTTTATATTCCCCATCTTCATTTTTGAAGGAGGCTTCTCCATTCTTCAGGTACTGGTAGATCTGAGTGTACCAGGGATCACTGGCCGATTCGGCTTCTGCTTCGATTTCAAAGCAATAGGCGGGATTTTCTCTTCTCCCGACTCTGAATGGTTTGACGGACTTCCCTTCGGGTATTTCAACGAGGGAGGCTAGCGTTGCCGTGAGCATCCGCAAATCTGTTGCGATCTCTGGGCAAGTAATGAAAGCTGATCTCCTTGAATTGAGTTACTAGGTCTTCCATGTAAGTGTGATATTTCTGTAGACCCGGGTCCACGGTCTTCCATTTGTTAGAGACCTGATTGATGATGAGGGCAGAGTCACCATACACCTCCAATTCCTTGATATTTCTTTCAAGGGCGGCTTCCAACCCGGCTATGCAAGCTTCATATTCAAGTCGTTGCTTGGTGACCTCGAAGTTCAACCTCATCAAGCTATGGGGGTGTGTTCGTCGCAGGGATCGACTAGAAGCATTCCTATTCCGTTCCCCTTTTGTTTGACGCTCCGTCGAAGAAGAGTTGCCAACGATTTTCTCCTTCTAGAGCAAAGATTCCATCATCGGGAAATTGAGGTTCGTCCTCGGGACTCATCACTTGGGAAATCGCCAAATGTTCTGCCATTATGCGTCCTTTTACGGATTTCCTTGAAACATAAGTGATGTCATATTCGGCCAAAAAGAACGACCATTTTGCCAACCTCATAGAAATGGAAGGCTTGTCAAACAGATATTTGATGGGGTCTATCCTTGAGACAAGATGTATCGGGTGAGACTGCATGTAGTGTTTCAGCTTTCCCACTACCTGCACCAAACCTCGCGCAAGTCTTTTTCACAAAGTGAGTAATTGAGTTCGCTTCCCGAAGCTTTCGCTACGAAATAGATGGCGTTTTCGACCTTGGAATCTTTCTTCTTCTTGAGCTAGCATAGCCCCAATTGCCGTATCCGTGACGCTTAGATATAGCAATAGCGGCTTTTTCTGATGTGGTGGGGAAAGAATCGGGGGATTCACGAGGTATACCTTGATCTGTTCAAAAGCGAGCTGACATTCTGGAGTCCATTCTGTGTAGGCATTTTTCTTCATCAACTTGAAGATCAGCTCGCAGATCGAGGTCAGCTGATTTACAAAGCGGCTTATGTATTGCAGCCTTCCCATGAAGGATTTCACTTCGTTAGTGTCCTGGGGCGGCTTCATTTCAACTATCGCCTTGATTTTCTCGAGGGTCTACTTCGATTCCCCGTTCGTCACCATATATCCTAGCACCTTGCCTCGTCTTACACCGAAGGTGCATTTGGCCGGATTCAGCCTCATGCCGTGTTCTCTGAGGCGGCCGAAGAATTTTCTCAAATCAACAAAGTGTTGGCCATCTCGATCCTCCGGGAGTGTATTATCATGTCATCCACATAGACCTCAATTTCTTTGTGGATCATATCATAGAACAGAGCCGTAGCTTCCTCTCGGTATGTAGCCCCATCATTCTTTAGTCCGAACGACATGACCGTGTAGTGCAGGTGCCCCAAGGGGTTGTGAAGGCCGTTTTGGCTTGATCTTCTTCTCGCCATTTTGATTTGGTTGTAACCGGCAAAACCGTCGACGAAGGATTTAACTTCATGGTTGGCCGTGGAATCTACCAAAATGTCGATGTTTGGCAGGGGAAATCATCTTTTGGATCGGCTTTGTTCAAGTCTCTGAAGTCTACGCAAAGCACCGGATCTTTCCGTTGGCCTTGGTCACCGTTACTATGTTGGAAAGCCATGTAGGATATTCAATGACCCCGATGAACCCCGCCCGAGCATCTTTTCTATCTCCTCTTTCACTTGTAGGGACCATTCGGGCTTAATTCTTCTTAGCTTCGCTTCTGGCTTGACTTCTAGGTCGAGCGGTATTCGATGCTCAACTATGGAAGGATCGAGGCCCGGCATATCTTTATAGGACCATGCGAACACATCCACGAATTCTTTTAGCACCAATTAGGGCATCCCTTTCACCCCTTCGAAGAAACTACCAATCAAGGTCTCTTTAGGCTCTTCCAGCTCCCAAATTCACACTCGTCAAAATCTCTTCGGCAGCTGGGCTCGATTTTCCTCTTTCCTGATAACCCGCTTAAAGATTTCTTTGATATATTGTTCATTTAATGTGTCTCGCTTCTTCATCTAGTGAATCGTTATTAACTCGTTTTTAGATTATTAGTTAATTCATCATTAGTTAAAGTGGCAATTAAGGGATACTCGTAAAGGTTCGTCATTTCATTGAGAATAAGAGGGAATACAAAGATTGGCTACAATTTCGTGGTCTTCAGCGTGAGGCCATCTGACGACTCGGAAGACTCAAACTCAACAATGAGAGACTCAGAGGACTTTACAAAGGTTGACACAAAGGGACGGGGACCAATCCAAGTTTGGTGATCATTTCTTCTTTGGTCGCGGACGGGCCCGAGAGAGTTTCCCAATTCTTTAGCGGCATTGTCAGGATCTCATGACTCTGGGGCCGTCTCGTTTCGTCCTCCTTTCTCGCCATTGCTATCATCCCTTTGTCCGAACCGTAGATCAATTGTGTTTGGCGCCCGAAAACCGAGCATGTGGATGTAGGGATCTTCCTCAATTCCGGGGGATTCTATCTCGTCACAATCCGACCGCTCAATCCGTATGTAAGGACGTATCGCGTCTCGGTGCCGCTGGAAAATCTCATGTCCCATACTCGAGCGGAAAGGCTTAGCAGGCAATTCAGCAAGGAGGACGTCCCACACGACGTTCATAGATTCGAGTTGAGTATGACGATGCTTGTCGATCTTTATCATGAAAATTTCCTGGCTTGGCAGGTGGTCGAGAGTGGGTTTGAAGAATGGTGACAAAGCTGTGATTAGGGACCGGGGGTTTGTGTGCCCGTATCATGGCGGTGTTCAATGTTTCCTTCCAGTATGCCTCCAAATGTTGGAAATGACAATTGAATTTGATGAATCGGACTTCTTCGGAGTCTGCTCGCTTGAGTGCGTTGACATAGTTGGCATCACCGGATTCTGGGGGATTCTGATGAGACTTGCCCCGATAGTCCCTTGGTCGATTCGGAGGAGGTAGCCCCGATGTCTGGCTAAGAGCATGCTTAGTGACGGTCTCGGCTTCGTTCCCTATGAGGAAACTGTCACCCCTTATGACTTCAAGGTCCCCTTGTCGGTTAATGAATTTGACGCATTGGTGAAGGGTGGAGGCTATGGCTTTCATGTGATGCAACCAAGGGCGCCCTAATAGGGCTGTGAACTCGGATGGGATGTCCATTACATGGAACTTTGCTGGCACCATTTGGGTTTCGTACCAGAGTTCCAGAGTTACTGTCCCCAGGATGGGACGAGATGAGCCGTCATAGGCCTTGATAATCCGGGTAGATGGGATCATATGCCTTTCATTGATGCGCAGGGCTCGCATCATGCTAAGGGGAAGGACATTAATGGCCGATCCATTATCCACCAATACTCCAGGAAGCGATACGGTGTTGAGCTTAATGGTGATGTACAAAGCTTCATTGTGCTGGGAAACATCTCTTGGCAAATCTTCGTCGCAGAAGGTGATCATGCTACCATATAGGCGGGGATCATAGATTTGGTGCTTGTCTGGAGAAAGAGATTCATCAAGCCAGTCACTTCGTGCCTTTTTCTTGCGAGGTAGAACCTTTGCTGAAGCCCCTGGGTTATACTGAGGCCTTTTGTGGCGGTTGCCATCTCCAGTCAACATGTTGATTGAGTGGGAGCGCCAAACTGGCGTTGGTCTTTCTTCGTCGATGTACACTCGGGAGCTGGACAAACTGAACTTTGGCTGATCCCGCGGGGTAGATTTCTGATTGGCAATGAAGTTACCCAGGTCTACAGTATTCTGGTGTCCGAAGGTCTCAACTCTATCGCTGGCAAGGCTTTTCGGCTCTTCTACCCCTGTTTGCTTTGGGGAAGATTGGCTGGAGTAGAGTACATAGTAATCAAATCCCCCAGATGGCTCCCCGAGCGTACCCACACTGGTATCACCAGCCTCGAACCTCTCTTTCAATTTCTGCTGGGAGGAAACTTTCTTCTTCTTAGGAGGACGGTCCTCGTGTATCCAGTCTTGATAGTCCCTTTCAAGGCAGTCACAGATATCCCACCAAATGTGTTCTACGGCTGGTGGTGGATTTGGGACCTCAGGTTGAGCGTTGCTGGAATGACTTTGAGTTGAACTGGTCCGGGGAGATCTGTTGTTGGGCTCATCTGGAAGCGAATGGTTGGACTCTGCCGGATAATGAGAGGTATTAAGATCCAGGGGAGCAGGCACATGCTTGTCCTTCAGGGTAGCCCCAGTCAGTTGGGAGATTGTTAATGTCCCAAAGTGGCGTGTGGCCTCTTCAATCCGTGCTTGCCGTCTATTTCTGGTGTTCCTCCAAGGCTTTGATGGCTGACCATATTTCTTCCACTGTTTCCCGATCTTCATTACCTATGCTGATATCTGCGGGATCATCACTTTGAGAGGGGACAACTGTCAGTATGTCGAACTCTTTCGTCCCTGACTGCTGTTGGAATGATGGCCTTTTGGACTGCTGTTTGGGGGCCAGTTGCCCTGTAAGCCGACGGGCAGGAGTCTCGGCGGTGGATACATAGGAATCTTGGGGTAGCATCTTGATGTATCCGGGATGATTAAGAAGGGGAGGAGAACCTTCTTCCTTCTTCGCGGTAAAAGTGCCATCGAAATTGAGACTGATAGTCAAACCATGACTTGCGACAACCCCCAGAAGGTCGTTAATCTGAGCCTCATGTCGAAGTCTCATCTATTCTACCAACTGGATCCAATACTGGTCTGTCTGAGGGATTTTGGAGGACGGAGCAACGTGGTCCCCATCATTACCGGCCGATGCGTACATTCGAAACCCGGAGTCGGAACAAACGGCGAAGCCGATGACGCGCTGACTCTTCCCAACTAATCAAATGGTGACCCGGTGTCCGGAACCAACCTTTGTGAGGAGCCGCGGGGAAAGACACGAGGGTTCGATGTCCTGGGAATTGAAGGAGGGTAAGTGTTTGGGCTTTGGGGCTCATGCAACATGCGCTTATTTGTTCACGTTTACTTAAAACATGTTTTATTAACCTAATCGGTTGGAAAAGATTTCTCTTCTTTTTCGCAAACTACTCGGGATCCCGGATCAAGTGGGCCCCGTCACTACGTCTATAAGCCCCTCGTATTCCACTCCGTATTTCGACCTCCCAGGGTGGACAGCCCCGGCGAGGGTCCTATAGGGCAAGCGGGTCCCACCGACCGAAAGAAAAACGATCCTAAAAGTCTGGCGGGTAATCGAGTCTTAATGAGCATTCGATGTAAATTACGGACAAAGCTGACGTCAAAAGTCAAGATCATGTCCGAGGGCTCGACGAAAAGTCGGCATGATTTGGACTGATAAATGTCCACAGTTGATCTTGACTTGTCGTCAGTTAAGCCGTAATTAGGCATGGAATAACCATTAATCCTTGATGACTCAGTGTCATGCTGGGAGTCTGTGTATAATTTGTGCCAGTCAGAGCCAAAGTCAAGGCGCCGGTCAATATCTTGGTCAAAGTCTCGCGGCGGAAAACCGCGAACTTCGACCGATTAGGGTCCCCGAAAGATATCGAGTCGGTATGCCGACAAAGGCTTGAAAGGAAAGGTCTATACACGTACAGTGGCATGACACACCAAACTAAAAACCAACCGGTCTCTGACAAAGTGTGTCACGGACAAGTGCATGGTCGACACGAGGCTCCATGGGATGTTTGGGGTAGTCCCGTGCTTGCACCGAGAGGCGTAATAAGACCAAACGGGCCGCGACAAGGATTTCCCCGGGTTAGGGACGTAGTGTGCAGTGTAAGGTCACGTGCGCGTAGTGTGCAAGCAGTCTATCTTCTTTTTCTGAGTAAAATAGAAATTTTTTTATGTGTCTTAAAAATATGATGCATGATTTTTTTTTTTGAAAATTTTCTTTTTTTTTTTTTGAAAATTTTTTTTTGAATTTTTTTTTTGAAATGAGCACATAAACACATAAGCACAAAAATTCCGACAGTTAGGGACATGATTCCGACAGTCAAAATTTTGACTTTTTCCGAGGCGGCCAAAACAACACGAAAATGTGCAAAAATCGACACACACACAACAAATGATTTTTTTAAATGCCGGGACGGAAGCTTGACCCTCAAAAGTTTTTTTTTTTTTTTTGAAAACGATGATACCGGTACGTGGGATTGTTAAACCACAATTTATCCCCGACTCGTGTTAGGAGGCGATAACGGGAAGTTTAATGGTTTTCACCAATATACCAAATATCATTTTTTTTAGAAAAAGCTTATTTGTCCCCAGCGGAGTCGCCACTGTGATGCACCCGATTTTTTTGAAATCAAACGGAGTCGCCACGCCATTTTTGTTTTAAGGGCCAAAACTTTGAAAAATACCCGGGATTAGAGATTTGGGTTCAGAGGTCACGTTACATACCGGGAAGGACGTTAGTGTGCACCCGGAATGCCTCGTAAAACGAGTCTTCCAAGCTGAAAATCATTTGTGTGTGTGTGTGTATGTGTGTGTGTGTGTGTTTTGGCCAAAATAAGTTGAAACTCAGAAAAGTAAAAATTGGGAATTCTTTATTAGACTTTGGACAGATCCCATGATTTTTGGTGTGATTTTTGGGTAGAGTTTTGGTACTCAAAAGATTTTTGGAAGTTGAAGAACACTTCTGCCAGAATGAAAAAGGCAGTGGACACTTGATTTTGAAATAGATTTAAGGGCTTCAAAACTTCATAATCTGAGAAAACTCAGAGAATGAAAGTTGTTCCAGACACCTTAAATAAGATTTATGTGAAATAATTTTCCATTTTGGAGAAGATTTGAGGATGTAAAAGCTTCTGGAAATCTCAGATATGAGATCTGGACTCCTAGAGACTGGTGATCTGACCTTCAAAATAAAATTTTAAAAAGGGAGTTTTACTCACGAAAAAAATAAAGTAAAAATATGTATGGAAATATCTAGATGTTGGCTACAAAAAGTGTTTTGTAGTCAACACCAAATTCCAAGTTTATTTGTGTCCAAAAATTTAGACCATGGACTGGGGTCTTAGAAGATTGCTACTGGACAGCAACTTCTCAAGAAGGAAAACATGTTTTTAAAGGGGGTTTGGCATCCATGCTTGTCCCCATTTCCCTAGGTTTTGATTAGTGATCACTTGACATTTTAGTGGTGAATCAACTATATCAAACCATCCTTGGGGTACATTAGGACTAAGCACTTCATTTGCTTGGGAAGGGGAATTTTATCCTTTGAAAATGAGATTTGATGTGTGAAAATGAGTTTTAGGGTTTTGAAAATGTGTTTTCTTTGCAAGAAAGTAAGAACACTTTGAAAATAATGTTGATCCTTGTAGAAGATCATCCATGGAGTTGAACTTCCATGGTGATCTTCTTGGATCTAAGGCAAGAAGATGAATGAACTACATTTTGTAGTTTGAAAATGCATGCATGGATGAACTTTAGGGTAAGGAGAGGGAGGTTATACCTATCTTTCTTGTGTTTTGTGTTTGAAGGATTGAATGTAAGAGTGTTTAAGGCTTGAATATGAGAGTGTTTGAGTGTGATTTTGGTTGAATAGTTGAGAAAAAGGTGACAATTCTAGAGAATTCTCACTGTTTTCTCACTATTTTCGCCAAGGTACAGTTACAAATTGTGTTTCTTCTCCCTTATTTTTGAGACTGGAGGGCTCAATTTATAGCCCTCTGAAAAATGCAAACTCATCCGCGCGGATAGGACCTTGAGCGTGCACTGTTCATTAAATGCTGCTTCAGACTTTGGACAAGAGGAATATTTTTCAAAAAAAATCAAATTAACAGCCAGTTTTTGTTCCAGCCATTTCTATGTTTGGTTTTTCTTATTTCTTTTGCTTTTTTGATTCCTTTCCTTGGTTTATCCTTAAATAACAATGCCCACTTTGCCCTTGCTTTGTTTGAAATGTTAGGAATTGTTAGGAATTGTTAGGAATGTTATAACTTTCGTTAATTTTCTAACGAAAATACTAACAAGCTTAAATTGGAGCACTTACAGTAAGATGCGATCAACGAGTCACTTTGTGACTTGGACGTTGAAAGTAAATACTATCAACAAATCAAACGGTTTGGACTTGTAAATGACAGTATTGAAATTGCGGTATCAACGAATTGAACGATCTGGACGATAAAAGTGCGATAGACGAGCCAAACGACTCGGATTTGTAAAGATGCGAATCAACGAACCTAATGGTTCGGACTTGTAAAGAGCGTAAAGTAAATAGCAATATCAACAGATCAAGTGATCCGGACTTGTAAATGGCAATCACGGATCAAACGATCCGGACGGTAAAAGTGCGATCGACGAACCGAACGGTTCGGACGATAAATGACAAAGTAAAAACGGGACTCGATCTCCGTTTTAACCCAAAATCACTTCTCTCAAGGGAGAAAAAGATGATAGGGGGAGGATCATCTCGAGACCCGTAGACAGCATTTCGTCTACATTTTGAGAATTTTGATCGGATCGAAAGTAGCGTATGACGCGTAAAATAAGACAAAGGGGTGTTTAGAGAGTGAGAGTGTTACCAAAGGCTAGGTGTTGACTCTTTTCCTTGGGAGGACGTATACGTATACGAAAAGGTGTTTGAAAGGTGTTTGGCTTGGAAAACGTGGTTTTCACGCAAATCGAGGTGTTTCCGAGGCAAACCTTGATTTTGAATCAGGCAGAGTTTCCCATTTATTTGGTGTTTAGAAGCCTAAGAATTTGGGCAGAGTTTCAACTTGGCTCGGTTTAGCCTGTGTTTCTTGAGGATTAGAATCCACCGACGAGTAGCACGAGGGCCCCCAAAGAGTGGAGAAATACTAGCCTTTTTACTAGGGGTGAAGGAGGAGGTGAATTGGTGAATGAAAATGAAGGAGGAGGGGGAGTATTTTTAGGAGGAGAAGGAGTGGAGAAGGAGGTTACCTTGGACTGGTTTGGACAATTTTTAAATATCGAACAGTGCTGGAAGGGTTGCTTAGGCTGATTATTTATTCTGTAAAACAGGTCGAACGGCCTAACCTTTAATTTAAGGGGCATTTTGGTCTTTTGGCCTTGAATTTGATTGACATTGACACGTGAAGGCTTGTTTGGTTAAACCAGTAAAACAGGCCGGCTGGCCAGTTCTACAGATTGACTATTTTCCCTAATTAAATTAGTTTTATGTATAGATTTTGTTCTCGCGTTCGATTTGATATGCGGTGGGCCCAAAACGGAGTTCGTACGAGGAAGTTATGACTTCCGGAAGGTCGAGACTCTCAGAAACAGCAAATCAAACCCCGGAAGACCCCGAAAATTGTGTATTTCGAGGAAAGTGGTACTTTTACATGTGAGAACGTGTTTTGAGTACACTTTGGAATTTGGATGCATGGGGCAGTCCTGGGAAGTCTCGTTGACTTGGAAAGGGGGAGTTAACTGATTCCGGTTAACTTGGAAAGGGCCAGTTAACGAATTGTAACGATCCGAATTTGGGTACTCACAGGTTGATATCTTTTTTTTATAAGTCCAGGAAGAATGTGCTAGAAGAGTTGAAGCTGAAGCTTTAATATCCGATCATGTCATCGAAAAGGAAACAACAAATTAGTTTATTACTCTCAAGCAAATAATTGATGTTTTTTCTATATTTTTTATTCTCTTAATAATTTATGATTGATTTTCTTCGAAACAATTGAGGCATGGAAAGATTCCTATTTATTTCCCAAATCTAAAGATTTTGTTTTTTGATTGGTTCATTCTTTTTTTATTCTTAGAGATGCTCTCATAAATCAGAGGAGGCTTTGATCATTGATCAATCCTTATCTACAGATTAAAGAAGGCAAAGCCTCAATAATGTGAGTTTTATTCTTTTCTGAAAATGAGTCAGAATGAGATATTCAAGATTTTCTATGTGTTTTTTCTGTACATAAAGAGTTCATAGCAAGAGTCTATAGATTTGTACATTGGTGGTCAGTATATTATTTATAAGCAGATATAGTATACATTAGTCAATGCATAATGATTTCGGAAAAATGTGTTCTCTCACCTGTTCTTTATTTTAAATTGGGTATTTACTTCCTATGATAAAACTCGGGTGATATTTCATTTTTTTATTACTACTCAGTACTAGCTTCCAGATTCACCGGAAAATACATGTGTTTTGTGAATTGGAGCTTATATTATGAAATAACGATCGATAGGTTGGAACATTGAACTTTGAAGTGTTCATCTTTTGAGTAAGTCTTCATATTGGTCTGCTCCC
This sequence comes from Adenophora triphylla var. japonica, assembly GCA_022495995.1. NCBI lineage: Eukaryota > Viridiplantae > Streptophyta > Magnoliopsida > Asterales > Campanulaceae > Adenophora > Adenophora triphylla. The sequence continues at coordinate 289,829 of JAFEMH010001630.1, read as the reverse complement.
CATTTTTTTTATTTGAGGGTCTACTGTGGTGGGCATTTGGGGGGAGGGGTGTGGAGAGTTGAGAAGCAAGTAATTTTCTATACGTGCATACAATATGTGAGCATTTCCCAAAGGTATGAGAGTAATGGAATCACAATCAAGACCAAAAGATTTTGAAGATGCCACAAATTGTTTACCAAAATCCACCTTTTTTTATTTTGTATGAAATTAGCTTTTCAAAGTTTATGTAGCAGGATAAAGGTTCTTCAGTATTATGTGATAGTGCAGCGCATTGTTTGGCTTCACTATATATGTAAAGTAAATTGTTTACGACATTTTGTGGAATGGCTATTTCTGACTTTGTACAAGAATGGAGGGTTGCAATCACTACAACCAATCCCCCCCCTTTCCCACAAACACACACATGCAAAAGGGCCAATCCAAATGGGGCTTAGAGTGCTGGTGGAATTAATTCATCCTCAAACTTAGGTTGTAAAGGGTCTGAATAATGGATTCAATGCATAAGCTGATTTGGCTTGCTTTGATCTATTTAAGAAAAAATACAACTGTAATAATTTTGACCCCTTATTATCTTCATTCATTGTATCATTATATTCTTATACCAGACGAATAAATATTATAAATAATTTTGTACAGTTGATTGTATATTTTTTCTAATAAACACTTTTCAAACAAACAATTTTAGTTTTTAAAAAGAAAATATGCATTTATTTTGAGACGGAGGGAGAGGTGCATGCGCATTTTTTTAAAGGTTTCCCCATGGTACCTCATGAAAATCATTAATTTAGCTTACACATCTTTATAGAAGTATTTGTCATTTATCTTAGACAATGTATTGTTTACACACACACGGATAGAGGTGACAAATAGTTGACGGTGAATTATAGACTGGTTTGAGATTATGAGAAAGACAGTATATGATGGGGGTGGGGGTATGAGGTGGAGTACTGTCCTGTGCGATCCGCACAGGGGGTTAGTACTAGTATAAATATATTTATAAAAAAACCTTTCATTATGCCCTTATAATGTTAATATATTTTAAAAAAATCAATCAAAAAAAGATTTTATCATAAATGTTTTAACTTTTACATTCTCTCTCCTCTAATCTTCTACCCACTTGCAATTCTTTATTCATTTTTTAAAAAATTTCTTAAGAAGCGTGAAATACTACCCTAGGACCCTTGAAGTGTGACGGAGGGAGTATTATATGTTGGAAATGGATAACGGAAAGTTAGGTTTAACTTAACGTTGATCTAGTTTCTAACGGAAGTTCGTTATGTGTTAACGGAACTAGTTACAAATTGTATTCTACATTTGTTGTAGATTACTAAAATCATTGAATATCTCAAAACCATTTAGGGTGAATGAGAATTAATGACAATAGTCTTTTGTAACTTAACAAGAAGTTAGTTAAAAGGTCAATTTGATCGTATAGATCAAATTGGGTTTGAACAGTGTTTTTGGGTGATGAGTTTTTGGCTCAAACTGATCAGAACGAGTGGGGACTCTGAGCACGAGTCGTGAGCACGAGTGGGATTCTGATGACCATTTGCTCAAATCTGATCAGAACGAGTGGAATGCTTGGGAACGAGTCGTGGGCACGACTCGTGCCAATTAGCACGACTCGTGCCCTTCACAGCTGTTCGAAAGTTTGCACCTTTTCAAGGGAAAAGGCACAAAACCTTTTGACTCTCCTTATATACTTCCCCCTCCGAATTTCAATTCACTCATACTGTATTTTATACCCTTCCTACCCTCTAGTGAGATAGAAAAACATACCCAAATCATTGGCATCTTGTTGCATCAAATCTTTCAAAGTCCAAAGTTCTAAATAGTGATTAGTTCGTAGAGTTACCAATTTGGAGTGCTCCTATTGGTGATTATAAGTCGTTTTATCTCACGAGAAGTTTGCCATTTAAACCGTAAGCACCTGTGCGGGGCAAATACTTCTTACGGAAATTGTGCTACACAAGACTCGACTTCCTAAATTGTTCTTCCCAATTTCCGTTAGTTTCTCTGTCAAGTTTTTTCGTTAAGTTTGAAGAAGCCACATAAAAATTCCAACAATCGTAAGAAGTATTTCACGCTTCTTCAAGATCTTCAAGATGGCAAATGAGAAAGACGTCTCCTCCTCCAGTCAAGGGAATGTTACGCCTCCTTCTCAAGGTGACGCCACGTTCAAAAATGCTACACCGTCTCACCCGGTTCATGGTAAGAAACCTCCTTCACGTACAACCTCAAGGGTTGCATCTCTTAATGCTCTCCATCCGTCTCATGTATTCGTACATGCGGAAAGACCGAGTATTCTTACCGGGATGAACTTTAAGAAGTGGCAACAGAAAATGTTGGTCTATTTGACAACATTAAAATTGGTGGAATTTCTTTGGGAATATCCACCATTGATATCCGGCGAGGATGAATCCAAAGCAAAGAATGAATTGGATACTTGGAATCACAGCGATTTCTTGTGTCGCAATTAAATTCTTAATGGCTTGGATTACGCGCAATACAAGGTGTGTTGTGGCATAAAGACCGCGAGAGAACTTTGGGATTTTCTCGAGATGCACAATACTATGTGTATTGTGACTAAAAGACCGCAAGTGAACTTGGTGGAAAGAAGTACCGGAAACAAGAGAAAGAGCACCGGGAAAGTGAAGAGGACTGCCAAGAAGGTTAAAGGTGGTTGTTTTAATTGTGGCAAACCCGGGCATATGGCTAGGGAATGTCGACATCCTAGAATCAACAACCAAGGTGGAAACCCTCTTCAAGCCAATGTGAATGAAGATGGAAATGTTCCATTGAACTTCGAGCAACTTAGTCTATCGGGATAAGTTTGAACTGACCAAATGTGGTTATTGTGTTAGTAAAGGGTACCTTGTAGAAGGACTCCTTAACTTGAATTGTAATTGTTCTATCCGCCTAAGTGCGAAGAATAAAATTTCAAATTTTATTTACTTGGTTTGAAGTGTTCCAATTATTTGGCGTGTTCAATTAGGTCGTGTAAATTTAAATTCACTAAGTCGACGAGTTAATTTAAAATTACTACCTAAGATGAAGTTTGATTCGCAAATCAATTGTGATTTCTTTTGTAGAAATCAGTTCAAACCAGAGATAGTAAAATGATTGCATTTGATAATGCAAAAGTTCATCCTTTGGAAAAGTAAGAGTAAAACCTTAAAGTTTTAAAGTAAACAATAAGGTTTGTGATTCATCTTAATTAAAAAATTAAGAATTTCGTAGTGATAGAGATGGTTAGTATGTAGTACCGTTTGAAAAATAATTGTTGGGACGCTGACACTTATTTATCAAACGAATGCTTCTTACACACTCAAATCAATTGAATCACAGAAAAAAGGAAAGATAGAACTTTTAAGGAGATGGTGAACTCCTTATTGATAAGTTCCGTCTTATGTGGGTATACCTAGCATAGGTAGAAATATCTAAACCTAAAGAGGTTAAGATAGGACCCAAAAACCATGGATTACGTTTCCATTGGCAATGCAGTATTCTTCAAACAAGGAAAATGGTTGAAGAGACCTCACTTAAAAACATAGTTATGACTATGTCGTCGGTTCATCTCAAGAAGATGAAATACATTGTAGATAACATGGTTATTACAATTAAATGACTTCACATAAAGAAAATATTAAATATGAATTAGGACATTCATAAAATATTTGATATGTGGAGGTACACCTCAAGTGTGGGGGGTACAAGCGAAATACATAAGTTCTATTGATATGAACTTCTAAGTATTAACAGAAACTGTTAAAATGTTAACAGTTAAAAGAATGGATCATCATATATTTGGAAGATTATTTGATGATAAAAACTCCTAACGAATTTGAAGTGTTCGTAAGCTGTTTTATAAATACCTAAACTGTGGGGGTATTTGGCTAAAGTAGAAATACTTAAGCAAGACACGTTATATTCTTTAAAGAATATACTTCCTTGAAATGATAGGAAATGTATAAATTTTAATAAGAAAATTTATAAAAACTGTAAGTGGTATACAGTTGAAGGACAAATTCATCCTACTCTATTAGGAAGATGGTTGATCTTCCTTATGCGAACCGTTGGGTTGCAAAAACTAGATGTACCAAGGATGAAACTTTTAAAATGTTAGACTCTTAAATTCAACAAGAATAATTTTCAAGAGGTCTAGTCTAAAGAGTGAAAAGTACTTTTCTTGATAAAAGGATCTTGAAAGATAGTCTCTACAGACAAATAGAATCAAGGAATGCAGTATTCTTTGAAAAATATCTTTCCTGCTAAGGACAGGAAATAAGGTAAATTCTCAAAAGAGAACATATGAATCTACAAACGGTCCATCTCAAGTAGAAGATGAAGGACCTAGACGTAGCAAAAGGGCAAGAGTGGAAAAGTCTTTTGGTCCTTATTTTCTATCATTTATGTTGGAAAACGAATCAACAACTGTTAAGGAAGCGTTATCTGGTCAGGATAGTTCGTTCTGGAAAAAGCTATTAACAGTGAGATAAAATTCATAATGCTTAATAATACTTGGGAATTGGTAGATCTCCCTCCAAGTTGCAAACCATTAGGTTGCAATTGGATTCTTAAAAGAAAGTATAAAGCTTATGGATCTGTTGATAAGTATAAAGCCAGGATAGTTGTCAAAAGGAAATGATGATTTATGCAAGATTATCCCATTAACACAACAGAGCGTTCTATGTCGCACAACCGTGTTGGATCTACTTGTGTATTCATATGGACTAAAACAAGCAACTAAACAGTGGCATGAGAAGTTCGATAGAACTATGTTATCAAATGGATTCAAGATTAATGAATGTGACAAATGTGTCTACGTTAAAGGAACATTTGAATCATTTGATACCAAAGAAATGTTAAAGGAGAACTTTGACATGAAAGATATGGGATTAGCCGATGTCATATTAGAAATAAAGATTTCTATAACATCAGAAGGAATCGTCCTATCACAATTCCATTATCTTAAAAAGAAAGTACTTCGAAAGTTCAAATAGATTCTTGAGAGGTATTCTCTGTAAAGTATATTCCTGAAAAGTAGACTCTAAGGAGGTCAAACCACTTAGAGATTTGGGAAATCGAAACGGTACAGAGATAATAACCACTTGAAGAAAGCGACCGATAGATAGAAGAATTTGATCACTCGAAGGGACTGATCATTCTAGATAGACTAAAGGTCTAATTGTAATTGTAATCAATCACTGGAATAGTATAATCATAGTACTTGGTGTACTTAAAGATATACTTATGATTAAAGATTACAATTCCTATGTAAGTTGAATGGTCTTGGAAGATATTCCTTCGTGGAATAAGCTTGTGTCTACATGACCTAAGGCATTGTGACGACAATGAAAAAATAGGAAAAGGTGTAGAACGTCATGGTAAGTCTAGACATAATGGTCTTAGACACACTACCACAGTACAATTGATCTCAATATGCGACTGTCACAACTAGCCATGTGAAGTCAAAATCGGATCCGTCTACCTAAGGGTAGTAATAGAGATCAAGCTTGTATAAAGCATTAGGGGAATGGGTTTAAAACCCACAATAAAAGAACTTATAGCGGACACTCAACCTTGAGAAATGGAGATCCCAGGCCCTTGGTTCAATGAGACAACCAAGTTATAAGTTCTAGTAGAGTTACTTGGAAACAACAACTCGGTTTATTAACCTAGAGATGTTGAATACTCATTCCCAGAATCCAAGTACTAGCACATGCAGCAGTGGTAAGGATAAGTTGAGAAAACTTTTAATGATTTCTATACCTTCGGGTGGAGTAGTGCATGATACTCCTTATAGTGAGAATCACCTATATAAAGCGAGAGGTAATTAAGCCGCCTCTAAATGAACGCTTATGAATGAGATACGGTCCAGGGCCGAAATGGACAAAACCGTGAGAATGAAAAACTATTAGAGCTATTATTATGTGAGTATTATTGTCTTGGTATACAACCTACGATCCTTTGGTTCAAGCGACTCGCTACCAAATGGCTAGTATATCCGATAATATTTCACTAGGGAAGATTCAAGGCCACAAGCTATCTATCCCGATGTAATAATAGTTCGCCGAAACTTTGGACGAAATTGCATACATGCATTAATTGTCATTCATGTGGGGGATTGTTGGAAATGGATAATGGAAAGTTAGGTTTAACTTAACATTGATCTAGTTTCTAACGGAAGTTCGTTATGTGTTAACGGAACTAGTTACAAATTGTATTCTACATTTGTTGTAGATTACTAAAATCATTGAATATCTCAAAACCATTTAGGGTGAATGAGAATTAATGACAATAGTCTTTTGTAACTTAACAAGAAGTTAGTTAAAAGGTCAATTTGATCGTATAGATCAAATTGGGTTTGAACAGTGTTTTTGGGTGATGAGTTTTTGGCTCAAGGCGATCAACGAGTGGGGACTGCGAGCACGAGTCGTGAGCACGAGTGGGATTCTGATGACCATTTGCTCAAATCTAATCAGAACGAGTGGAATGCTTGGGAACGAGTCGTGGGCACGACTCGTGCCAATTAGCACGACTCGTGCCCTTCACAGCTGTTCGAAAGTTTGCACCTTTTCAAGGAAAAAGGCACAAAACCTTTTGACTCTCCTTATATACTTCCCCCTCCGAATTTCAATTCACTCATACTGTATTTTATACCCTTCCTACCCTCTAGTGAGATAGAAAAACATACCCAAATCATTGGCATCTTGTTGCATCAAATCTTTCAAAGTCCAAAGTTCTAAATAGTGATTAGTTCGTAGAGTTACCAATTTGGAGTGCTCCTATTGGTGATTATAAGTCGTTTTATCTCACGAGAAGTTTGCCATTTAAACCGTAAGCACCTGTGCGGGGCAAATACTTCTTACGGAAATTGTGCTACACAAGACTCGACTTCCTAAATTGTTCTTCCCAATTTCCGTTAGTTTCTCTGTCAAGTTTTTTCGTTAAGTTTGAAGAAGCCACATAAAAATTCCAACATTATATATCTCTTCTTTTTTTATGCTTGTAAGGTGTGGGAGGATGAATGACGTGGATTTTTTAAAAAGAGGGGGAGATATAATTTTAGGAATTGTGATATTAGGCTTTATTTTTGGGAAATGTTTTTTTTAATAATTAGTTGAATAATTTAATTAAAAGAAGTCAAAATTTTACAAAAAACGCGTTTTGTGTGAGCTTAAGACAAAACGGGTTTCGCGCTAGCTAATCTCCGTTAACTCTATTCCATCTCTACTCTCTCGACTTCGATTGATTTCTCCTCCCAATGCTATCTCTTTGAAATTCATACCCTTTCATGAAACTACCTACTGGTTCATCATATTCAAAGAACAACGCCTTAACAAAGTGAGAAAAATTACCTTGCAAAACTGGATAATCACACCGTTTGGGTCGTCAGAATCAATTGAGCTTGTCGGATTTGAGGGAGGCCTGACCAGGATTCCTTCTACGATCTAGATGTTTGAAGATGAAGCTTAAGTGGTGAGAAAGAGGCTAATTTGGCTGGTGGAGGCCGACTCTGTTTGGGAGGGAGCAAGAGGTCGTCTTTTGTTGAAAGGGTCGGGGAGAAACGACGATCCATAAAAAAAGGAAGAAAGAACAGCGCTCAAGAGAATTTTGGAGCTGGGTGGGCTGAATTTGGCGTTTTGTTATTATTAAGTTTACAGATAAAAGATTGTCGGTGCACGTATAAAAAATTTCAGCGTCATTGAAAAAAATGTCAATGCACGTATAAAAAAATATTTGTGCATGTCTACAAAAATGCCTGTGTAAAAGAGTGTCGGTGTTAATGTAAAAAAGTGTCAATATTAGTGTAAAAAATTGTCAGTGTAAATAGTGCCGGTGCATATATTAATAAGTTCAGTATTAGTGTAAAAATGACAGTGTAAATAGTGTCAGTTCATGTATTATTAAGTGCTAGTGTAAAAGAGTACCAATGTTAGGGTAAATAAGTGCCGATGTTAGTGTAAAAAAATGCCAGTGTAAAATAGTGTCAGTGAATGTATTATTAAATGTCAATATAAAAGAGTACTAGTGTTAGGATAAATATTGCCATTGTTAGTATAAAAAAAATGCCTGTGAAAACGAGTGTCAGTGCATATATTATTAATTGTCAGTGTAAAAAGTGTCAGTGTCAGGGTAAAACAATGTCAGTGTTAGTGTAGGGAAGTCGGCGAGCAAGGGAATTCAGTGTATGCGTGTTTAAGTGTTAGCGACACAGAAATGGTTTTTCCTTAATTTTAGAAAAAACTAGTTTTTTTTTTTATAAAACCAACTTTTAAAAAAATTAAAATTATTATTTAAAAAATCAATTTAGAGAAATATTTTTGAAAAAATAATTTAGTTAGTAAAAAATCTATTTTTAGTCCTTTAAAATTTAAAATATTCATTTTACACCTTAAAGAGTACATTAATTTCAATTAAGTCCACATGTACACCGCACATGCTGATTTAACTGAAAATCTAACATTTTCGTCAAAAAACCATTAATTGCTAGTTTTCGTCATCTTTAGTCCCTGATCTGCGAGTTTAGAATTTCAGGCTCTATCCTACGAACGACCTCTAAACTTCAGGCCCTTATTTTTCATTTACCCCACTTCAAATCATAAAACTTACCACATTGGTGTTCCCATTGGAAATTGAAAAAAAAAAATATAATATTTTTTAGTAAATTAGACTAACTTGTCATACTCATATCAATTAAATCACTTATTATTTTCTACCCTTCTAATATTCTCAGCTCTACTCTCCATACTCATAGCACCTTACTATTATATACTCCATACATCACATAATAATAGTTTCAACATAGCCGTTTTCATACGGAACCATCTGAACGGATTTGGGAAATACAACGCACCGCAGTAAAGAAAAAAAATGCGTACAACTTTCTTATCTCCCTCAACGCAAACAAATTTCTTCTTCTTCCCGAATTTCATGTACCTCTTCTTTCTTCAACCTCTCTCTCCCTCTCTCTCCTTATGCAATTTTGTTGAAGACATCTAAATTCAAATTTATGTTCGAAATCAATTTTGGGGTAATATAATCGATTTCCAGGCCCGTTCTCTATCTTGTTTATGCCTAAATCTAACCCAAAAGGGGGGAAATCAAGATCATGTAGTGGCTGCTTCCAAATGTACTCCGATGACCATCCTTGTAGCTCCCCCGGAAACTTGGACTATGTACGTTTCTAGGGTTTTGAATTATTAAAAACACTGACATTGTGTAATCTGTGAAAATCAAAACTGGGGTTCGTTGCCTCAAATCCCAATTTGGGGTCTATTATTTTCTTGAAATTGAGGTTCAATTGAATGTGCAAAGACGGTAAAACACCAGCGGCTGAGGTACGCAAGATAAACATAAAACGAGAAGAAGAGGGAGATGTTTGTAACGGCCAACTCAATTGCATATCATTTCATGCATTGCATTTTTTATGATTTATTTTGTGTTAGTTTTTAACATTTTAGTGACTTATTTGATATGTTAAAATATGTTAATAAATTGATTTGAGTTAGTTAATGACTAATTGAAACTAATAGGAGTTAATTAGTTTATTTTGTATTTATTAAAATTTAATTAAAAACTCATATGAATTCAATAAGGAGCTAAAGTGTTAAAGTTGAAATTTTATGAGTCAATTAACTAAAACTTATAGTAAAAGGGTTTGTGTTAATAACTTATTTTATGAGGAGCTTATGTGAAACTTCATTTATATGAAATGAATGAGGCTTATATTGAAGTGTCTGGACACACTAGGTCGAAGTCTCTAGTTCTGTTCCTCGTATGTCCAGACTTCTACTTCTTTCTCTTCCTTCCCGTTCTATTCTACCGTAGGTTTTTAACCATAACTTTTATCATCGCTTTTAATCTAAACCTCATTTCTTCAATCCGACTAAGCCATCATATTAGGGAGTCGAGTAGATCATTTCTACCCGATTTTACTTGAATATCTTTCTTATAATTTTGACAGTATTTAAGTTATTATTTCCCCTTTTAATTATAGTATTATCCATTCATGATATATATAATGATTCTACTATCAAATATTGAATTGTGGATAGTTATAGTACTAATTATTTTTTTGCTAGTATATAATTTTGTAGATATTTTAACTAGTTAAATTGGTCTCATTAATATGAATTGTTGCTAATAATAGTAATTTTGGGGCGGTGCAGTAGCGATACCGAAACTAATAATTATTTCACAAAATTAGTAATAGGCTCAACGGAGTCGTAAAGAGTGTAATAAAATTATGTCGAGCTAGAAAATGAGTTTCTATAATAAATTAGGTTCTATAAATTTATAATTGAAATTAAATATAATTTTGATTTATATTACAAAAAACAACGCAAAATATTTGCGGGGCACAACAGACTTATAAAGCGTATAAACACAAAATAAATGTGAGTAGGTATAATATGGCCCACGTTAACAGTTATTTGGAGTCTAATGCATGCAGAATCGTTTATGACTCGATTATGTTATGGTGGACACATTATGTGACTTGGTGTTGATTTGTACTCGCATATATTGCGTAAAATGTGATTGTGCAACAAATGATTACATTGTTGGTTTAGGAAAGGTTCACCACTTTGGGGCCTAATTTGATATGAATTTGTCAAGTACCTACTATTTTAGTCGAGTTGGCTTATGTGTTTCGGGGGTATGGTGACGTACGGTTATTACCTGTACTGGGGTTACGTAATAGCCGTAGGGCCATCATATTTGTGGTCGTAACCCCTACTAATGGCCATGGTAGGGGAATAACTCCCATTATTATACCAATAAGCGTGATTTTGGCTAGCTATATATCGGGCAATTCTAGATCGTAGTGACTGGAGTCCACTCGATTTGATAATGGATATCAGATCATTATGGTACTGCATCAACAACATTTAGATTGATATGTGTACTGCAAAAACAACCAAAACATCGGTAACACCAGTTCAAAATGATATGGAGAAATAAGGCCGGTGAATACAATCGGAGGGAGAACCTCGATCATGTATCATTTGCTATGTGTTTAATTCAGCATTATGTGATGCATGATGAGTGAAATAGCCTCTCATTTATGTAATACGTGCTAAATAATGATAACATTACTTATTAAGAATGCTCTGGTTCTTTTATTATATTACTTTATGCATGATAATTTCATGTAGTTGCATTAGTAACTTGTTGGGTTTTGACTCACCCACGCTTCCTTGTTTATTTGTTTTCCTTAGATTACAAGCGAGCACACTGAGATACGACTTAGCAGGGATCTCGGAGCATGTTATTTCTATTTTGGGTAGTTGCTTTATGGAGCTTTTACATGTTTATGCCTGTGAGGACGATGGTTGTATTGATTTAATTAAACTCTATATTTTGAGTAGCTTAGTATAGTTTTTGTGATGTAGTGGTTGTTAATATTTTAGTGCTAGCATGTGTATATATGCCTAGGTAAAGTTATATATAACTCTAATTTATCTTGTGCAATAGTTGAGGCAATTAGCCTATGGTAGTTTTTGTTGTGTTGTTCTACTAGTATAGCTCGTGTTATACATGTTTATGGGATTTAGTTAGTTTTACACCAGGGTTCACGCACCTGATTCCTGGTTCCATATAGGACCTCGAAACTTGAGTTGCATCAATGTTGACGGGGACGGGGATGGTTGTAGCAAATTTTGGAGACAAATAAGTATTGTTTAGTGTTTTAGCGGGGTTTTTTGTTATTTTGGTACACACTTTCGGATTATGAAGATGAAGAGAGATGTGAAGAAAGAGGAGATAAAGTTTGTTTTTCGCCAGAGAAAGGAAGAGCGGTGTATTTGAAAGAGAGAGAAAGTAGATTAGCATTTTTCATATTCATACCATGACCTATTTTATTTACATGGACTTTATGATCTTATATATAAAGTTTCACACTTCAAATTTTAGTTAAATCCATTTTATAGATAGTGTTACTTAGACTTTAGTAGGTTAAAAACTTAAAGTGTTTTGTCTCAAGGAAAGACTGAAGTGACCAAACTTGCGGTCGACCATGCGGCTGACCGCATTGCCTTCAGCAAACCTTAATGGAATAGAGACTTTGCGGTCGACCGCATCATATATGGTGGACCCCACTTTCTCAATGTCCTTAGCCAAATTGAAGTCCTTGAAGATTAAGGGCTAGATCTTGGTATAATTATCTCTTACCACAACTAAGAGTTAACTCAAAGAATTATACCATTGTAAAGTTCACTAAGAGAATTTCAAAAAGGTGACAACTGTTGTCATTCGTACAAAGACGTACCACCTTTCCACTAACCTCTGCAACATGAAGATATAAAGGAAATGTGCTCCAATCAGACATCAACAACACATTATCCTTAATGTTTATTCATTAAGGATTTTCAATGGCTACTTGATCACACATGGGTATAGATAGACCTTGTGTTCAAGCAATAAAGATTGCTAGAGATATTGTTGTTGAACTCCTCAAGAAATTTTGAAGCTCATACTCAAATTTCCAGAAAACTTTGTGAAATTGTCACGGCCAGAATCACAAGTGATATCCAAGGTGATAAAAGTACCAACGATAGCACTTGGGATAGCACACACACACTTTAAAAATAAAACAATTTTGTAAAAGAGATTGCAGCGGAATAATAACACCAAAATTGTTTTTCTCAAGTTATATAAATATAACTTGAGGATGCCTCTTAGGCAAGACTTTATAATCACTATAACAATGAATTTACAAAGCCGAAATGTTCCCTATGGCTATAACAATATGAGCTCTATGGAACAAGAGATAAAGAACGAAATCCTATCCTAGCCTTCACACAACTTGACACCAATGTAATTAAGTGCGAAATTACAAGGGAGGATGGATGAAACGAACCAAACAAAGAACTCTATCTCTAATGCTTCGAAGATGTGTATGAAATTGGCTTTTACTGGCATATCTTCAAATGACTCATTCCAAGCATATTTATAGTCTTCAATTACTTGAAGGCTACTCAAATAAATAGCCTGGGGCTGCATTGGACGTTGAGGGAGAGTGGGGAGAGTGGTTGAGTTTGTTCCTCACTTCTAGTGCCCACTTCCTCAAAAATAGCAACCGTGTTGTTTGATCATCAAGCCAAGCTTCAACGCCTTGTACTCCCAAGCTTTATCTGTCTTGTACTCTTTATTAAATCAGCAACAACTCCTTGACCAAGTCTCCACACATTTTTAATTGTTGTTGCCAAAGTAACTCATGTAAAGATTTTATGCATAAAATAACATTTATGCATAAACCTTTTTCCTTCCAAATTCCCCACGTTTCTAGCTCTTTCCTTGATCATATTGCAACCTGAAATATGGACATACACCATAGACTATACAGATTATATTAGCACATTAGTCCATTAAATAATAAATAAGAAATGTACAACTATGTAAATTCCAGCACAGGAAATCATCTGCGATATCATCTGGAATCTGGGAAATCATTTACGATATCATCTGCAGTTTATACTAACAATCTCCCCCTTAGTTGGATATTTCTTCTCAAACCTAATGTGCTGCTCTCCTGCAATGTTAGTCCACAAACAAATATACAGAGCATAGAAACAAAGTATAACATCTCCATGAAAATTAATCTCTTAATCAAGGAGCTAATCTAAACAATGATTTATCAAAATAAACTAGTTTATTTCAAAATTTAAATTTTTTTTGAAATAAACTAAGTTAAAATAAAAACCATAAACCATTGTAGCAAAATATCATCCAAGCTAGCAAAACAACCTAAGGATTAAATATTTAAACAGACCAACTAAAGTGTTTTGCAACCAACATAAACAAAATAAAAAGGAAATTGTTTAGGGAACCACATCACATCACCAAATAAAAAGAAATTATTTTAGGACACCACAAACCAAATCCACCAACAAGTTAGTGGCAACATCAACCTTCAGGTTCAACAACCTTCAGGTTTCAGTTTTCTTCTTCTTCTTCTTCAAACTCTTCTTCTTCTTCATCTTCCTCCTGATCTCCTTCCCTATCACTTCCACCATCACTTGGGCCAGCACTGGTGGTAGCACCAGCTCCAGAAGTTGTAGCAGCAGCAGATCCTCCCCCTGTTTGGGAATAAATTTCATCAATGAAAGCATTAGCAGATCCTCCAGAAGTTGTAGCAGCAGCAGATCCTCATCAGTTGATACACTGAAGGATTGAACTTTTAAAGCAACACTCTTTCCTTTAGAAGCCTCACTTTGCTCAGCAAGGTTTGACTCAAAAATTTTTAAGATGCTCATTAAGGAATTGATGTCCATAGTAGAAAGGTTGTGAGCCTCTTCTATAGATGAAACCTTCATATTAAAACATTCAGGAAGAGTTCTAATAGACTTCGAAACCAATGTTTTGTTTAAATGTTCCCCTAAAAGTTGACACTCATTAGCAATGTCAAACAATTTTTCAAAATAAGAGGAAATGGTATTATTTTCACCCATTCTCAACCTTTCAAATTTGCCAGTAAGACCTCTAAGTTTGGTTTCACGCACACTAGAATCACCTTCACAAAAACTTTGTAAAATATCCCAAGCTTCTTTAGCCGTGGAACTAAATTGAACAAGTTTAAAAATGTGCATGCCAACCCACTCAAAAATAGCATTAAGAGGTTTCTCATTATAGTTAGCTAGGGTAATCTCTTCATTAGTCCACTCGGTGTCAGGTTTAACCTGGATATCACCATCCTCATCTGGAGGTAAAAGTGGAAGAGAGTACCCATTAACTATAGATTGCCAAGCTCGAAGATCAATTGATTTGATATGCGAGCGAAGACGGATCTTCCAATATGCACAATTCGAACCATCTAAAATAGGAAGAGGTTTTTGGTTTGGATTTGCAGGATCATAAGCCATGACACCTAGACCAAGCACTTAGTATCGTCAAGTGACCTGCTCTGATACCAATTGAAATTGTCACTACCAGAATCACAAGTGATATCCAAGGTGATAACAGCACCAACAATAGCACTTGGGATAGCACACACACACTTTGAAAATAAAACAATTTTGTAAAAGAGATTGCAGCGGAATAATAACACCAAAATTGTTTTTCTCAAGTTATATAAATATAACTTGAGGATGCCTCTTAGACAAGACTTTATAATCACTATAACAATGAATTTACAAAGACGAAATGTTCCCTATGGCTATAACAATATGAGCTCTATGGAACAAGAGATAAAGAACGAAATCCTATCCTAGCCTTCACACAACTTGATACCAATGTAATCAAGTGCGAAATTACAAGGGAGGATGGATGAAATGAACCAAACAAAGAACTCTATCTCTAATGCTTCGAAGGTGTGTATGAAATTGGCTTGTATTGGCATATCTTCAAATGACTCCTTCCAAGCATATTTATAGTCTTCAATTACTTGAAGGCTACTCAAATAAACAGCCTTGGGGCTGCATTGGACGTTGAGGGAGAGTGGGGAGAGTGGTTGAGTTTGTTCCTCACTTCTAGCACCCACTTCCTCAAAAATAGCAACCGTGTTGTTTGATCATCAAGTTCAAGCTTCAACGCCTTGTACTCCCAAGATTTATCAGCCTTATACTCTTTATTAAATCAGGAACAACTCCTTGACCAAGTCTCCATATATTTTTAATTGTTGTTGCCAAAGTAACTCACGTAAAGATTTTATGCATAAAATAACATTTATGCATAAATCTTTTTCCTTCCAAATTCCCCACGTTTCTAGCTCTTTCCTTGATCATATTGCAACCTGAAATATGGACATACACCATAGACTATACATATTATATTAGCACATTATTCTATTAAATAATAAATAAGAAATGTACAACTATGTAAATTCCAACACAGGAAATCATCTGCGATATCATCTGGAATCTGGGAAATCATCTACGATATCATATGCAGTTTACACTAACACTTTGAATCTTGAAATACTTCATCTTCAAGCCTTCAAGAAATATTCCTTACCCAGAAACTCTCAATCCTTGTAACCACAACAAGATTCATCAAGATCTCAATACTTCAATTATAAAGAGCTCTTGATTCTTGAACACACACACACCTCTTGAATTCAATCATATTGATTGTATTAATTGGGATACACTGGTTATAGACTAGGATTAGCTTCATAGAAAAGATAGTCAGATTTGAGATTGATTCTAACTTTGTAATCCCTGAAACAACTACTCAAAGATCTAAATATACTACCTCACTTAGAAAATCCAAGACTAACCATCTTGGTAGAGGACGTAGATCATTTACGATTGAATCTCTCCAAATACCTTGTTCACACTTTCTGCACTTTACTTTTATTGTTCATAAGTTTGCTTATTATTCTTTGTGTTTGATCTTTATAGGTATCCAACCTTATTGTGAATTGTGTTTATAGTTGAACTCTGCCTTAGCACCATTTTCAATCTTGCGGTCGACCACACTTAACCCATTTACGGTCGACCACACTCACTTTCTTGACCGCACATTTATACTTAGAAACTTCCGCTGTGCATTTTGATATCTTGGAAGTTGGTTTTAACTTGACCACACTTTCAGCATAGTAAGCCAAGGTTGAAATTTTGGAAAGGGTTAAAAAAAATTATACAACTATTCACCCCCTCTTGATGTTTTTCATACCCTTGTTGCACCTTTGGGATCAACAAGTGGTATCAGAGCAAACACCTTTATAAAACTATTCTTTATTATTCAAGCTTAACAACTTGGATGCCGATTCGTTATGGCAACTTCAAAAGTTATGGCACCGATTAACTATTCACACATTCCCATATTGGATGAAGACCACTTCGATATCCGAAAATCTCGGATCATGATCCATTTGGAATCAATTGATGAAATGCTGGTTGATTGCGTAACTAATGGACCTTTCGTACCAAAGAAGGCCAATCCAAATGCAGCTACAACACTGTTGTTCCCGAAATTAAATAGCTTAAGGCAAAATGGATTGATGAAGAGAAAAGATTTGTTGCATTGGATAGCAAAGCCAGATATATTATTTTCAGAACCCTAACTGTATCCAGTTATCAGAAGGTTATCAAGTGCACGACCTCAAAGCAAATGTGGGATGCTATTGAAAGCTACCTTGAAGGTTATGCGTTGTGCAAGGAGAACAAGAAGTTTGCGGTTGAAAGGAGATATATCAGCTTCAATAGACGACCGAATGAAACTCTGCGTCAAACCTATGACCACTATGTTGAGGTAGTAAATGCTTGCTTATCTCTTGGTAAAGTTTTAACTGATAAAGAAATTAATATGACATTCATGGCTGCTTTGGGATCCAAATGGATGCACAAAGTAACATCCCTCGAATACACTAAATATTTGAATACTTGGACTCTCAGTAACTTGTATGCAAATCTTAAAGTCTATGAACTTTAGATCATATTAATGAGGTTGAAGGGAAAGGCAAATCACTTTCTATGTCTGTTGTTGACCATGTAGAGAAACCCTCTAAGCCTACATCAGTATCTATTATTTCAATTTCTTCTCTCATCGATATGGATGATTAGGATTTTGCCATGTTTGTAAAACGTTTTAAAAAATTTCGTAAAAATTCAAAATCGTTTTCAAAAGGTAAACCTCCATCAACATATTCTAGAGTTAGTCACCTAAAGAAAATGAGTGACCTTGTCTGCTACAATTGTAGAAAGCCCGATCATTTTGCTTCTGAGTCTCCTCAACATAAATATGAATATTTGAAAAAGAAAACTTCTCCTTCGAATTTTTCTCGACGAAAAGGGATGGTTGCTAAAGAAGAAGAGAACTCAAAACAACTTGCAACTTGGATCGAAACTAATTCTGCTGAAGAAAGCGATGAGAATATGGAAAAGGTAAATCTCTGTCGTGTTGCTAACGATGCTTCTAGTGATTCAAAAGACGATGGTTCTGTTCAGTCGCCCAAAATAGATGATGAGGTTGTCCCTAGGAGAACCAAGATTGTGGCTAGTAGTGATGACTATAGAAACTTTGAACTCACTCTTAATTACAATATTGGTAACTACTCATTTTCACACCCTATCTTTACATCAAAAAATGAAACAACTTCAAAAATTGTATCTACTCCTATTGTTGCAAAAAGGGTATTTCTCCCATAGAACAAGAAGAGATGTTTAAGATAACTGAAATGGTGGTACAAAGGTTTGAAAATGTTAAGAAAGCTCTACTACTATCAACTGATGATTTTTCTCAGCTCAAGACGGAGAAAATGTGCTAAGGTCTGAAATTAAGCTTTTAAAAGACCAAGTCAAAATCATGACTCCTCTTGCTGATTTAAATATCACTCTTGAAACTAAATTTGATGCACTCATGATAACAATTTTATGAATGCACTTGTTGGTCCCAAAGGTGCAACAAGGTAATGAAAAATAGCTAGAGGGGGGGTGAATAGTTGTATAAATTTTTTCTAACCCTTTTCAAAAATCAACCTTGGCTTACTATGCTGAAAGCGTGGTCAAGTAAAAACCAACTATCAAGATAGTAAAATGCACAGTGGAAGTTTCTAAATATAAAAATATGGTAGTGAAAATGAGCGTGGTCGATCGCAAATGAGAAAGTTTGGTTGACCGCAAGGTTGAAAAATATGCTAAAGCAGATTTATACTATAAACACAATTCAAAGTGTGGTTTGAAAACAATGAAGATCAAACACAAGAATCAATAAGAAAACTTAAGAATAAATAAAGTAAAGTGCAGAAAGTGTTTGACAAGGTATTTGGAAAGGTTCAATCATAAATGATCTACGTCCTCTACCAAGATAGTTAGTCTTGGATTTTCTAATGGAGATAGTATATTAAGATATTTGAGTTGCTGTTACAAAGATTACAAAGTTGAGAATCAATCTCAAATCTAACTATCTTTTCTATAAAGCTAATCCTAGAATATAACCAGTATATCCCAAGTAATGTAATCAACAATATTGATTTCAAGGGGTGTGTGTGTGATCAAGATGTTAGTGTTATGCCCTATGCCTATAGTTGATAGACTTATATGTTGACATTATTTATTATTATATAAAAAGTTTATTATTTGATTATTATATATTTTACATGTTTATTGTAATAATCTCCGTCTCTGATTATTAAGTGAATAATTAGTATAATTGTTAATGGATAATCATATGATGATTATATGCATAGAGATGCACATTAAAATTATGGGTACTTGTTAGTGAACAAGTGACAGGACTTGACCCGTATGAGATTTATGTCATGGTCAAATGTCATAATTAAATCTCATATGGTCACTTCATTTAGTCCCTAGACCTAAGATTATCATGACCTTACATATGATGAAAGTTATGTTTGATTTTAGTCAAACGATATCTTAACACGATATTTATAAAGGCTATCTTTGGCATGATCGGATTCATGATGGGAAGGATGATAAGTCAAGATGGAATTTGTCCCTCGAAAGAGAGATGTTTTGCTTGGGCCCCTCGATGAGTGATAATGATGAAAGTGTATGGTCATACCCCAATGCCATTGGATTATCATTATACTCAATATCGAGAAAGCATTGAACAAATACAAGTTGACGTGGACCATGACTTGTGTTCAATATAACATCGTGAGACAAAGGGAGAAATGGAAAGTGTACCATTGGAAACGTGAACTCTTACATTATATTAATTGGGTAGACATAATGGCTTGCTAGAGTTCGCTTATGTTTTATGAGGGTCGATATGATCGGGCTCATTGCCAACATAATATAATACTATTGGGTCACACACAATTGGAATGAATTGGTTAAACAAAAGGAAAAAAATTGAGAGTTCCTGATCTGGCAAGAGTCATCGCGCGACAGATCTTGCCCAGAGGTGGCAAGAGGTCGCGCGACAAATCAAGCCACAAAGGCGGTTTACAGACTGTTTCCTAATACGATTAGGACACAAATACTAATACTAACGTAGTATAAATATGAGGTCTGTAAACCCTATTTGATAGCCGAATTTTCTAAGGAAAAATCACAATAAAGATTTCTCAATTTCTTTCTAGGGTTTAAGGATCTAGCAATCCTCAAGAACCATTCTTGGTTCATTCAAAGGTGTGGATACTACTAGAGGGTCTTCGCTCGTATGACGATCAAGGCCTAGAGTTCTAATCTGAAGATTCAAGTTTTTGAAGATCGAAGTTTGTGATTCAAAATTACTTTGATAAATTGTTCGATAGCTCAAGAACGGAAAGCAATTAAGGTTGGTAAATTCTATTTCATAGGAATTCAATTTAATGGTATAGAACGGATCTTAGGGCTCTTGGATTTTGTGTTATTTAGATGCTAATTCCGCTGCGCATGGACCCATAAAACCCAACAGTGGTATCAGAGCCCCGTTCGTATGGCTAAGTTTGAATTAACATGCTAGAAAAGTGATATAAATTGTTTATATGTTCCTTGCATGTTTTGTATGCGGTAGAATTTTAATTGTTTGTGTGAAACAATATGAAAAATTGTTTTCTGTTCATATTGAATTAAATCTGTTAAAAGGTTGTTTTATATGATTTAATTTCTTTATGATTGGAATTGATTGAAGTTTGGAAAAATCTGTAAGTCTGGCAACGCTTGTCACGCGACAGAGTTGGCCATGGCAACTCTAATCACGCGACAAAGTTGGCCATGGGCAATTAGAAGGGCTAGTCTGGTCGTGCGACGGATCCGGCCTTCTAGAAGTTTCTGTCACGCGATAGACTTTGCTCTGTCACGCGACAGACTTTGCCAAAGCTGGGCAGAATCAGTTTTCCTACTAATCTGTGATTATGTTTATAATTTGATATGTTTTTGTTTTAATCTGGTTGCTGTAAATTTCTGGAAATTAAATTTAAAGGGCTATGCTAGATTAATTCATTGTTTATGCATGCTTAATTAATTTAAATGTGATTTTATTAATTGTTGCGATGCATGAATTATATGTTCTTATGTGTTAAGAGCTTTGTTAGATGTTTAGTTGAAACATTGAATTATAATTTCCTGAATGTTTAAGTTGAAACATTAATTTTTTTTTCTGATTGTTTATGAGAAACAAGTCAGTTTACGCAAAATTTGAAGAAATCTGATTGTTTTTGAGAAACAAGTCAGTATACAAAGTATTGATTATGTTGCAATCAAGCTGATATTGTGATTGTACATGTCTAGGAGAGTTCTGTCGAAGGAAAGATTTGGTACTTAAGTAGTCCTTGTGGCTCACCTATTTTTCTGGGAACTTACCTGGTGTACATTATGATTATCTTTGTTGATATGCTTATAATCTGCTTTAAAGAACCTTCATTGAACTTTTAAGTTCTTTATTCCAATCCATGATTAAAACACTTGAGACCACTCGGATAGTTGTGGGTGGGCTTGCCATAGCAAGGTACTTTGATTCTATTCGTTTGCGAGTAAGATGAGGAAATAGTGGTTCCTATACGTTTAAAGTGGATGAACTTAATTGGGTTATCAAAATGATTTTGGACCCAAGGCATAAGATGAGATTAAAATATGCTTAGACATATGATGTCTTAAATAAATCTCATAAAAGATCTAAGAGTCATATATGTGATATGATTGATGTTTCTACCTAATTAATTTAGTTTTGAGCGGTTTGCCATAGCAAACTTGAAATTAAATTAAAGTTGGATCTTAGCCCACTAAATGTATATTATGCTTATTTGCATTGGAAGGTGTATAATTTAGTAGGAGCATTTATTTTCATGTAAATGCATTATACTTCTCATATAATATGTTTGCTTATATGTGTTCATATTTTATGTATATCTTTTTGTAGAATAAATGGCATCAAACAATAATCATCTGTCACTGCGATCTATCCTTGAGAAGGAAAAGTTGGAAGAGAATGGTACAAACTATATGGATTGGATCTGTAGCGTGAGAATTATTCTCAGGCAAGAGGAAAAATTGTACGTTCTCGAGGAACCTGTTCCACCTGAACCTGCTGCCAATGCTACTAGGGCAGTGAGGGATCAATATCTGAAGCATAAGCGTGATGCTACTGATGTTGGTTGCCTCATACTCTCCGCCATGTGCAAGAACCTTCAGAAGGATCTTGAGCACTTGGGGACAGTTGATCTAAACAATCAACTGATGGAAATGTTTCAAGTTCAAGCAAGGCAGGAATGGTATAACACATTTAAAGCCCTAACCTCATGCAAGATGAGTGAAGGACAAGCTGTTGGTCCCCATGCTCTAAAGATGAAGGGCCACATCGAGCATCTTGAGAGGCTCGGTTTTCCAATTAGCCAAGAGTTGGCTACTGACATGATATTGAATTCATTGCCCGAAGGTTTTAGTAATTTCATAATGAACTATAACATGGGGGCATGAATAAGAACCTTTTCGAGCTAATTCAAATGTTGAACACTGCGGAAACCAATATCGTCAAAAAGAAAACCGATCAAGTGTTGATGATTAACAAAGGGAAAGGTTTCAAGGGTAAAAGAAAGGCAAAAGTTACTAACCCTAAGGCAAGTGTTGCCAAACCCAAAGAGGCTGCCAAACCCAAAGAGGCTAAGCCCAAGTCCCAAGAGGATGCAGTCTTCTTCCATTGCAATGAGATTGGACATTGGAGGAGAAACTGCAAGAAATATCAGGAAGCACTGAAGAAGAGCAAAGGTGTTGCCTCGACTTCAGGTATCTTTGTTATAGATATATTCATATCTACTTCTAGTTCTTGGGTATTGGATACCGGATGTGGATCTCACATTTGTTTAAATGTACAGGGTCTAAAGAACAGAAGGATGCTTGAAGATGGTAAAGTGGACCTACGTGTGGGAAATGGAGCAAGAGTTGCTGCATTAGCTGTAGGAACTTATGAAGTTACTTTACCTAGTGGACTAATACTTGTTTTGAACAATTTTTATTACGTTCCAGCTTTAAGTAGGATATTATTTCGATTTCAAGTTTGGATAACGAAGGTTATAATTTTCTTGTATGTGATAAGAAGTTTTCTATTTACAAGAGTGATATGCATTATTGTACTACTAGTTCATTCAATGGCCTTTATATCCATGATATTGAAAATCGTGATAATGATATCTATAACATTAACAAGAAATCTAAACCCAATGATGTAAACCACACTTACTTATGGCATTGTCGTCTTGGCCATATAAATGAGAAACACATTTCTAAACTCCATAAAGATGGATTTTTAGACTCACATGATTATGAATCATATGAGATATGCGAATCTTGTTTACTAGGAAAGATGACCAAGGATCCATTTACCAAAACTGGTGAAAGGGCGGGCGACTTATTAGGCCATGTACATACTGATGTGTGTGGACCTATGAGTAGCAATGCTAGGGGAGGATTTCAGTACTTCATTACATTCACTGCTGATTATAGTAGATTTGGATATGTTTATCTAATGAAACATAAAAGTGAATCGTTTGAGATATTTCAAATATTTCAAAATGAGGTGCAAAATCAACTTGACAAAACTATTAAAGTACTTCGATCCGAACGAGGTGGCGAATATTTGAGCCAAGAATTTGACAGTCATCTTAAGAGTTGTGGAATCGTTTTAGAACTCTCTCCACTCGGAACACCACAATGGAATGGTGTGTCTGAAAGGAGGAATAGAACTTTGTTGGACATGGTTCGTTCAATGATGACTCAAGTTGAGCTTCCTTTATCCTTTTGGGGACATGCACTAGAAACTGATGCTTTCACTATAAACAGAGTTCCTACCAAATCAGTTCAAAAGACCCCATATGAGATGTGGCATGGAAGAAAACCTAGTTTGTCTTTCATGAAGATTTGGGGTTGCGATGCATATGTCAAGAAGTTAACTTCTGACAAGCTAGCACCTAAGTCTGATAAATGTGTTTTCGTGGGTTATCCTAAGGAAACCAAAGGATACTATTTCTACAACTGAAACGAGAACAAAGTGTTTGTTGCTCGAAATGGTACCTTCTTAGAAAAGGAGTTTCTTTGCAAAGGAACCAGTGGGATTAAAATAGATCTCGAAGAAGTTCGAGAACCCGAAAATAACATTGAACCAATGGTAGAAACTGAACCAAGTTCACAAGGAGTTGTGGAACTGGTTCAAGATGCACAAGTCCTTCGCAGAAGTGGTAGGTCATGATCCGAGCCTAAGAGATATAGATTTCTTGTTACGGAAAGTGATGAAGTGGAGTTCATCGAAAATGATGAACCTACTTGCTATCAAGAAGCGATGTCCTCTCCTGATTCGAAAAAATGGCAAGAGGCCATGAAGTCCGAATTACAATCCATGGCTGATAATCAAGTTTGGAACTTGATTAATCCACCCGAAGGTGTAAAAACCATAGGGTGCAAATGGGTCTTCTAGAAAAACACCGACATGGATGGGAAGGTGCACACCTATAAGGCTAGGCTTGTAGCTAAGGGATATAGGCAGATTCATGCTATCGACTATGATGAAACCTTTTCACCTGTAGCTATGCTCAAGTCTATTAGAATTTTAATTGCCATAGCCGCATATTATGACTATGAGATATGGCAAATGAATGTCAAGACAACTTTCCTGAATGGGAAGTTACTTGAGGATGCATACATGATACAACCTGAAGGTTTTGTCAGCTCAAAAAATTCTAATAAGGTGTGTAAGTTGCAGAGATCCATCTATGGATTGAAGCAAGCTTCTAGGAGTTGGAATCTACGTTTTGACGAAGCAATCAAAGAGTTTGGCTTTATCAAGAACGAAGATGAACCTTGTGTATACAAGAAAATTAGTGGGAGCGTAGCACTATTTCTTGTGTTGTATGTCGATGATATCTTACTCATTGGACATGACATTCCTGCACTACAGACTGTCAAGTCTTGGTTGGGAAAGTGGTTTTCAATGAAAGATATGGGCAAAGCCGCATATATCCTTGGTATCAAGATCTATAGAGATAGATCTAAAAGGATGATTGGTTTAAGTCAAAGTACTTACATTGACAAGGTTCTTAGAAGATTCCAAATGGAAAATTCTAAAAGAGGAAATTTGCTAATGTTGCATGGTGTATCTCTTAGCAAGACTCAAAGTCCTAAGACTAATGATGAGCGAAAGAGAATGAATGGTATTCCATATGCTTCGGCAATTGGGTCTATCATGTATGCTATGTTATGTACTAGACCCGATGTCTCGTGTGCCCTAAGCATGACGTGTAGGTACCAATCGGATCCCGGCTAACCACATTGGATAGCAGTCAATAATATCCTCAAGTACTTACGAAGAACTAAGGATGTATTCTTGGTCTTTGGAGGAATGGAAGAAGATCTTGTTGTAAGAGGTTAAACATATGCTAGCTTCCAAACCGACAAAGATGATTACAGATCGCAGACAGAATTTTTGTTTACGCTGAATGGAGGCACTGTCAGTTGGAAAAGTTCCAAGCAAACTACCGTACCTGATTCTACAACCGAAGTAGAGTACATAGCAGCATCTGATGCAGCTAAGGAAGCTATTTGGATCAAAAAGTTCATTAGTGATTTGGATGTCGTTCCAAGTATCAATGATCCTATTGAATCACAAACTTCAAGAACGGAAAGCAATTAAGGTTGGTAAATTCTATTTCATCGAAATTCAATTTAATCGTGTAGAACGGATCTTAGGGCTCTTGGGTTTTGTGTTATTTAGATGCTAATTCTGCTGCGCATGGACCCATAAAACCCAATAGAAGATTCAAGAGCTTTTTATAATAAAGGTATCATAGCTTGAGGAATCTTGTGGTGGTTACAAGGATTGAGAGATTTCTGGGATAGTAATATTCTTTGAAGGCTTGAAGATGAAGTGTTTGAAAATTCAAATAATTATGGAGATTCTGAGATTCAACACTTCTTTGAGGATTATAACAACGTCTCTCTTTTCTTTATGGCTTCATCACAAGGTCTATTTATAGCCAAGTAAAGTAGCCGTTGGAATTTCTTGTTGGGCAAGCATCAAAGACAATGTGCTGTTGATGTTTGATTGGAGCACATTTCCTTTTTGTCTTCATGTTGCAGATTTAGTGGAAAGGTGGTGTGTCCTTTCTACAAATGACAATAGATATTACCTTTTTGAAATTCCCTGATTAAACTCTGCAACGGTATAATTCTTTGAGTTAACTCTGAGTTGTGGTCAGAGTCAATTATACCAAGATCTGATCTCCAATAATCTATTTGGCTAAGAACTTGAGAGGGTGCGGTCAGCCAAGGATATGCGGTCGACCGCATGAAGTGAATTAGATCTCTGAGGCTTGCCTTATGCTGTGCGGTCAGCCGTGTGGTCGACCGCAAGGTTCAGATCCAAACTCCTTATTGAGCCAAAACACTTAGAAATTTTATCCTTCTAAAGCCTAAGTAACTATACTATAAAAATGGACTTATCTAAAAAATTGAAGTGTAAAACTTCAAACATAAGATCCTATAGTCCATGTAAAATTAAATAGGTGATGGAATCAATCAAATTAAGTAATAGGAGGGGTTTATAACAAGCATACCCAACAATCTCTCCCTATTTGATTGAGACCATTTCCTGCTATAACAAAGACTAATTCATTGTACTTGGTAAAAATATGTTCAAAAGATTAAGTATGGTAACTCATGTACCAAGTCAATGCACACACTAAGCCTAAGTTATAGGTTTCTAACTTCCAATAAAGATAAAATAAATTTACATAGAAGAAGTAATAAACGAACACTTAGTGCAACATTTAGTGCATTCAATGATGTTATCATCATGCACGTGGGGTCTTAGCCTGATGGTTAGAGTTCATGGCTTCCAATCTGGAGGTCATGGGTTCGATTCCCCCACCAGTGGTTAGAGGGAATGACATTGCCCTCCCTAGCATAGCTAGGCGCCTCTGTGAAGTGCATCAAGGGGGGAGCGGTGAAATGTGTTGATCCCCTTCTTTTAAAAAAGAAAAAAAAATGATGTTATCATGAAGTGCATGAATGCATTTAAACTAAATGTATGAAAAACATGTATAAGTATGAGATGTGCAAGTTAATCTATATGCATGAGTTAAGAAATAATACAATCATTATTATACAAACAAATAGTTTGAATTAATAAAGTTTTCAAAACCAAAATGACTCTTTTAAATTCATAAAATAAATTTTAAACATTGTAGCTTACAATCAGTTTCAATCTAATTGCAGATAATCTCACAAAAGCTCTTGATTCTAAGAGATTCATGTAATTAAGAGGAAAAATGAGTATGCTTGAACTTGTATAAACTTGTCCATATTCTTTTGTTTTCTAATATTGTGTGTTTTGTGAGTTCATTATTAAGCATAAGTCAAGAATGGCCCATTCCATTCCTCACAGTCGACCGCACTAACATTTACCATAAGCACGGTTGACCGCATCGTCCTATTAGAGTGCATGTGCTAAAAATGGACCGCATGACCCTAAAATGGACTGCATGAGCCCATAAAACATCATTTCTAGGCTTTTTTGAAGCCTTTCTATGGTTAACGTTTTGGCTCTAAAGCCTATCTTCGACCGTAATACTGAAGACATCAGGTAAGTATACTAACTTCTTATTATTGATGTTTGGAACTTGTCCTTTTTGGGACAAGATAATTGCACAAGGGTACTTTTGAAATTATTTTTCCCTTTTTTTTTTCATAAATTCAAATAATTTATGTGGGGATTATTTTGTCTTTATTGGCACATCCCCAACACTTGTTCAACCGTCATTGGTTGTTAAGGTGAAGACGAAAGAACACTTCTATTATACAGAGGACATCAATGTGCAGTAACCCACTCCCTTAACCATTCCATCCACTACTCTACTTCTTCACTTCCCACAAATCTTTCTACTCACACACATTTGTTGTCCTTGCTTGTCTTCTTCCTTCTCTCTCTACTTTCTCTCTCTATATTTTTCAGATATAAATGGCTCCCTCAGAAAATATCTGAGAAATCAATTGACGATTCTACTCTATCTAAATTCGTAGTAATGGTATGTCACTTCTATCTCAAATCTTTGTAAAATCAAATGTTAAATACATGTTCTTTCTCCATGAATGCGTAACACCCATTTCCTTAGAAAACTGTTGTTTGATGATATTTGTTATCTATTTCTTCTACATTCTTGCTTAAATGATGATTCTTTACTCGTTTATTCATCCAATTTCATGATTCTATAGCTCCATGATGATTTGTGTTTGAAATTTTCAAAGCTAGGTTGTATGTTTTTCGAAATATAAATTTCTGATTTCTGGATTTTTGTGTAACTAATTCATGTTTTTGAAGTTATTCCGATGAAATTCAAGCTTTTGGGAACATGAAAATGTGATTTTTTTTCTTCAGTTTTGGTCATTTCTGAAAATTGTTCTTGATGTTCTTCAAATATTCATCCTTATGTTCATTCTTATGTTCATCATGTTTTTCAAATTTTCCACATATTTTGGTTCTTGATTAATTTCAATCATATTATGCCTTTTGATCCAAATAAATGCCAACAGTAACATGTTATAAGTTTTGGCTCTATGTTTATTCTCCTTAGTGCATCCACGGTCGACCGCAAATTCCTATCAACTGTACGGTCGATCGCATATATTATTGTCAAAATTTTGCTAAGTACTTCGCTTATAAGATTAGTACTTGCTACCGGTTATTCTCTTGCCCATATTTCTACTGTTGTGCAGAATACAAGTCACTTTATCCATGGATGGGTGATTGACAAGAAGGATATTGCAAATGATGCATTGGGCTGTGTCATGCTTAAGGCTTTCAAGGAGAGTGGCATTCTACTTTCTTCACAATAGCATACTTTCCACATCACTGCCTTGGTGGACCAATTCTTCCACTATGCTAGGGAGATCAAATGAAGAATTAGAAGGGAAGAACAATAAGGCTTATCAGAACCAAGATCCAAGGAGTGCCTCTTGATATTGACTATGTGGACATTGCAACTGTCCTAGGCCTCCCCATCATCAAAACTGACCCAATAGAGCTGGAACAAGAAGATCTTACAATTTTGGCCAAGTCACTTATTGGAGACAAATCTGTGACTGCCACTCCCAGAAAGAACTTTAATGAGCTAATGTACCACATTGGTCATATAGTTGGTCACTACTTCTTCTACAAGACTGGGAATCAACCCAACTTCAACAATGACCAAAGAAAGATATCAACTACCATCTTCTAAGGCATAAGGATGCACTGGTCAAAAATCATCTATCAAAGGCTTTTAGCAAGCATTTTTTGGGTATCAGAAGAATAAGGCTTGAAATTGTCATGGCTTCACTGGAAAGAGATGTTACCGTAGATGTTACCCAACACCTTGAATAACACACTAATGGACATCACACACAACACAAAATTAAATAGTTTGTAAAAACTTTGTGCAGCGGAAATAAATAACACAAGATATAGTTTTCTCAAGTTATATAAATATATAACTTGAGTGTGCCTAGATGGCGAAGACTTTATAATCAATATAGAAAAATTACAAAGTCGAAAGTTCCCTATTTCTATAACAATAATAATGCTCTATGGAACTATTGAGACAAAGCACAAATCCTATCCTTAGTCAACACTCTCTTAAACACTCAGTGTTTAAGCTAGAATCACAAGGGAGGAAGGATTATAAGAACCAAAACTACTTTGTCTCTCTTGTGCTAAGGTGTGTGTGTTTGGTATTTGGTATATCTTCAAATGAACACACCTAGCCTATTTATAGCCTTCATATGCCTTGGAGGCTACTCCAAAATAATAGCCTTGGAATTTCAGATCGTGTGAGGAGAGTAGAGAGATTTCTTACCTTGTTCTCCTCTTCATGAGCCAACTTCACACCAATGTAGCAACCGAAAACTTGAAGCCCAAGTCCTTGCTTTATCACCTTGTACTCTCTTGCTTTATTGACCATGTACTTCTTCAATTAATCAGCAACAACCTCAAGACTTGAGCCAAGTAAAAGTTACACATAAATCTCCTATTTATGTGGAACTTATTAATCCAACCATGTATTCACCTGAAATATGGACCAACAAACACATATATCTTGCAAATAATATTATACATTAGGATATAAAATAATACGGAAAGAATTATTAAATTACAAATTATTCCAGTTCGGGTAACACCCAACTACCAATGATAGCACCTGTGGTAACACCCACAGTCTGTACTAACAATCTTCCCCATAATTGATAATTTCTTTCCAAACTTAAAAGTGCTGATTCCTGCAAGAAAATGTTAGCCATAACAGAGTAACTTCATAGATATCAACTCCCCCATAATCAAGGAATTAACAACCACAATGATTTATCACAAAATACAAATTATTAAAACATATTTTCCAAAATAAGTTTTCCAAATAACTAGCAACCTAAAGTTCCAAAGATAAATCAAAGCTACTGAGATACTTCATGTTTAAACAACCCTACAAGTTCAACCAAAAGCAAATAAACAAACCACCAAAGTATTTAGAACATGTTCCGAATAAAAACATAAAAGAAAATTGTTTATCAACCACATTATTTATCACCAAAGTACCACAACCATAAGAGTGGCAACATCAAACTACAGGCATTGTTTGCAATCACTCTTCTTGCTCATCATCAGCTCCTTCTTCCTCCAGTTCTTCCCCTTCTTCATCTCCAGCATCTAAGGTAGCACCTTCAGTAACATCTGCAGCAGCACCACTAGCATCTCCACCACTACCACCACTTGGACCAACTCCATCAGCACTATCATCTCCCCCAGTTTGGGAAGAAACCTGTCGAATAAACTCATCAGTAATTTCCTTGAGCTTAGTCCACCCTTGCACAATCTCGGTAAGGGCAGCAGTTTGTTTGTGGAGAAACGCCAGAACTGTGGTCTTTGGAATTGTTGGTGAAGCATTCCCCAACAAATTATACACATTTGCAAGAACATGAGCTGCATCTGTACCTGAAAAACTTGGAGATTTCGGAGTAACATTCGGGGTAACAGTATGAGTAACACCCTGAGCAGGAACTGCAACACTTGACCCTATTTCCTTTTCCTTTGACCAAGGAAGATCACCTGTGTACCTCACACTCTTGGTGTTCTTCTTAGTCAGCTGAGTATCTATAGCATAGATATCAACGTTGGGAGTGTACTCATCCGACTCTTCAATGGGAATTTTTTGAGATTTCAAAATTTGGAAAATCAAGGAAGGGTAAGGAAACATTGTAATATCTTCTACCCCATGAAGTCAAATGTTTGAAAATCACTCTACCCAAGTTCACCCTTTGGTTCTTTCCTAGCTTATACAAAATTTCAGCTTGTTGCAATGTCACATATTTCTCATTTGTAGTAGGAAGCCAATTAAAAATACAAAACTTGTGAAGCACGGCAAAGAGTGAAGTGAGACGGGAAGCAAGAAAATGAACTTTGGTTTTGGGATTGGGATTCTTGGGCCATTCATGCACGACATTATTCGAAATAAACCTAGCTATCTCATCTTTATGAATGAGAGGGCTATCATCACCCACATTGGAGAGTCCTAAAGTCTTATTAATCAAAGAAGGGGTAATGGAAAAAATTCGATTCCTTAAAAACACCTTGCCATATTGATCGGACTTATCATTCTCTAGGTTTGCATGAAGATTGGCATAGAAATTTTTGACAATTGCCTCAACAAATTTCGAAGGATGCAAAGTTGCTTTCAAAAAGTTTCTATCTTCCAAGAACTGAAAAACCCCATGTCTTTTGAAATCAACCTCGTCAATGAACTTTTCTTTGAGAATTTTCGTGTCACTGTGTCTTAACCAAAACTCCATATTTTCTTTTCGATAAAATTCCAACGACAAATAAAATTTTGGAAAAGCTACATTTACATCATCAAAATCTTTCTCAAGAAAATCAGTGGACTCAGAATAGGCAAACTCACTAATTGAAGACTTCGAAGCCTTAGAAACAGAAGGTGTTACCTTGGGTGTTGCAGCCTTCTTGGTAACATCTTTGACAGCAGCCTTTTTCCCTTTGCCTTTTATGTTTCTTTTCACGACTTAGTACAAAGGATCCTCTTCCTCAAGTCCCCAATCTTCAAATGTCTCAGCAGATTGACTCTTCTCAGCGTCGGCATGAAAGTCTTCATCCGAAACATGGGCGGAGGAGAGACCAAGGGATGATTCTTCTGAAACTTCCATGGGTTCGGAGGAAGTATTTGAGGTTTCTTTGCTCCTCATTGCAGTGAGCCTACTTGAGCTCCTCTTTTTGGCGAGATGACTCGAGGGTTTGTGAGCAATGGCCTTTCTTTTGGGTTTCTTGGTTGGCGGAACAGGGGGTAAAAGTGGTAGCACCACAATGGGCAAGGGTTGCGCCATTGTAGTCACCAAGGGAGGATCATCAACCGACATTGTCATCGCCGGAGATACATTGAGAGGGGTGGTCGAAGTGTCCATTTGACTTGGACCACTCGAGCCTACACCCGGAGAAACCTCCAATGGGGCGGATTACTTTTTGGAAGGGGTTGCCATGGTTAGGGTTTAGAAAGGTTTAGGAATTTTGGAAGGTTTTTGATTTTTGGAAGGTTTGAGAGAGAGAGAGAGAGAGAGTGATGGTGACGGAGGGTCGTATATACCGTGTAGAGAGAGAAGGGGGTGGAATGGTTAGAGAGAGAGAGATGAGGCGTTTGCTTAGAGAGAGAGAGGAGGAAAAATAGGAATTAAATTTGGATAAGATGGATTTGAAAAAAATTAATTTGATAAGACATATCCCACTTACCTATTGTTACTCATTTATTTACCTAATCCCCCTATTTCCTAGCAATAAAAATAAATCCAAGATTTACTCAACCTCCCCCTATTTTCTAGACATAAAAGAAAATTAAGTACAAACTCCTCACATCAAACATAAACATCCGGCCATTATTTAAAAATATTTTTTTTTTCGATTTTTAATTTTTCAATTTTTTAATTTTTAAATCTTTAAATAATAAAAGCGAAAATAATAAACAAAACAAATATACCTAGTCCATATGGTTTTTGAAAAAAAAAATCCCTAGATTTTAGGACTTAGTTATTTGATTTGTTTACCAAAGATAAAATGGATTTGTTAAAGACTTTTTCAAACTTTGCAAACTCTTAATCAGTGAAAAGACTTTCAAAGTTTAAAAATTTAAACAACAAAACCGAAAATAAAGCATAAAAATATAATATAGCACATACAAATATGTTAATGGCAATGATTGTAACACCTAGGATAACACATATGATAAAAAAACCCCTTGATAAGAATATACATTTTTAAGCACTTGAGGCATAACAAGCTTAGCTTCATTTTCAAGCATTTCAGGCATAACAAGCTTAGCACTTTTCAAGCACTTTAGGCAAAACAAGCTTGTAAGAACATGAGGCATGGCTAGCTATAAAATTCTTTACACTTCTTTAAACAAGGAAGCATCGTAGTAACGGGCTCCGTACCCCGAATTTTATTTCAAGAGTAAAGAATAATGATTTATGCCTTTCAAGTAGGGTACACTGTAGTAGTGAGCTCCATGTCCCTAATACTAAGCACTAATCACTTCATACATTCTCATTGGCAATAGTGCGTCGTCGCAGCGAACGCCGTGCCCCGAGCTCGAGAGAATAGTATGGTATAAGAATTGCCTCTTTGCCTTTTTATTTATCACATACCAGCATTAGTGACTTTGTCACTTTAAGCACAAAGGGAGTTTTTAGCAAGTGTGTTATTCAGGGTGTTATCCTACCATAACAAAACGGTCAGCATGTGCAGCCAACTCTCATAGCTCAGAGAACTATGGGAACCCTCACAGCACAGAGACTAAAACCAAACAAAAAAATATGCACTAGTATACATGTGTTACCCCAGGTGTTATCAGCACCCATGGTAACACCTTACAACAGAGGACAATTTTTAGAGAATATAAAGACCAAGAGATCTCTTTAAACTAGAGAATCTATCATGGTCTAAGGGTTTGGTGAAAATATCAGCAAGTTGATACTTTGTATCAATATGTTCTATATTTATTATCTTTTTTATCTACCATATTTCTTAAAAAATGATGACGGATGTCAATATGTTTGGTACGGGAGTGTTGTACGGGATTTTTGGAAATATTAATAGCACTCAAGTTATCACAGTATAATGTCAAGATATTGCTATCAAGACCATAATCATCAAGCATGTGTTTTAAAGTTGTGAACAATAACTACCGGCTGCTACATATTCAGATTCAACCATGGATAATGAAATACAATTTTGTTTTCTACTATACCGTGATACTAAATTATTTCCCAAGTAAAAATATCCCCCACTTGTACTTTCCTATCATCCATATCCCCTGCCCAATCCGAGTCACTAAAGCCTACTAAATTAGTATTAGTATCTTTACTTTACCAAATCCCTAAATCACTAGTTTCAAATACATATTTAATGATCTTTTTCACTGAATTTAGGTGAGACACTTTAGGATTGGATTGATATCTAGCACATACACACACACTGTACATCAAATCAGGACGACTAGAAGTAAGGTAAAGGAGGCTACCTATCATAAAACGATATAGGGTTGGATCAACATCTTCTCCCACTTGATCCTTTCCAACTTTGAGAGAAGTGACCATAGGAATTTTCGAGCTCTTCGATCCTTCCAACCCAAAATTCTTCACCAGGTTCTTTGCATATTTGCTTTGAGAGATAAAAATCCCTTTGCTTGATTGCTTAACCTGCAAGCCTATAAAGAAGTTAAGTTCCCCCATCATGCTCATTTCAAATGTTGATGTCATAGCCTCTACAAAATCATTTAAACAAATTTTTGATGTAGAGCCATATACTATGTCATCAACATAGATTTGAACCACGACAAGTTCTTTTCCATGTTTAAGAATGAATAAAGTCCTATCTGCTTCACATCTAGTAAAACCGTATTCTAGTAAAATGCTAATTAACCTACCATACCATGCACGTGGAGCTTGCTTTAACCCATAAAGATCTTTATCAAGTCTATACACATGGTTTGGTTGAAATGAATCTTCAAAGCCTTTTGGTTGTTCAATAAAAACTTTCTCATCTAGGTATCCATTTAAAAATGCTGATTTGACGTCCATTTGAAACAATGTGATTTTAAGAAAACAATCAATGGCCAATAAAAGTCTTATTGACTCAATTCTAGCCACGGGTGCAAAGGTTTCGTCATAGTCGACACCTTCCACTTGTGTATAGCCTTGAGCCACAAGACAAGCCTTGTTCCCAACAATGTTTCCATATTCATCGATCTTATTTTTAAAAATCCATTTGTCCCAATAACATTAGTGTTTGTGGGACGGGGTACTAAAGACCAAACATTTTTATGAGAAAATTGATCAAGTTCGTCTTGCATTGCTTGAATCCAAAAATTATCTTTTAAAGCTTCAATCACATTTTTAGGTTCTACAGATGAAACAAAACAAGAGTGTGTTACCTTTGAGTATGTGGTGGACATGCACACATACCTCACCATGTCACGGTAACTAATGGGATTTTTGGGTCTTGTTTGTATACCTTCATTCACCTCCCCAATTACTTGTGTTGTAGGATGATTCCTACTGATTCTAGGTGGAGGATCTCTTCTCACATTCTCGTGAACCTCAGTTTCAACTCCTTCTTGATCTTCATTCACTGGACTAGAATAAGGTGCTATCTGAGGTGTTAACTCATCAGTGATAACACCCTGCTCCGTTTCTGTGTTACTATCAGTGTTAGCATTTGTGGTAACACCTGTGGTAATACCTTCTGGACTGACCTCTTCCAATAGCTCCAAGGGTGTCTCTTGAACACTTTCTCCTGCAATACTTGAGTGATCATAAAAAACAATGTTCATTGATTCTTGGATGGTTTTTAACCTTAGATTAAATACCCTATATGCATGACTATTTGAAGCATACCCAAGAAAAATTGCCTTATCACTCTTAGAGTCCAATTTTGCTAAGTAATCCTGATCATTGAGAATATAACACACACAACCAAAGACATAGAAGTAATGAACTTTTGGCTTTCTACCATTTAAAATCTCATATGGAGTCATGGTTGTGCCGGGTCTTAGAAAAACTCTATTGGCCGTGTGACAAGCCGTATTTAGTGCCTCAGCCCAAAATCTTTTCAAAATTCTTTTTGAAAATAACATCACACGAGTCATTTCAAGTAAAGTCCTATTTTTTCTCTCAGCTATCCCATTCTGTTGAGGTGTTTTTGGAGCTGAAAATTCATGGTGAATTCCTTTTCTTTCACAAAAATTTGAAAAAGAAGCATTCTCAAATTCCCTCCCATGATCGGACCTAATTTGAAAAATTGAAGCACAAAACATGTTTTTGATCTTAGAGTGCAAGATTTTGAATTTTTTAAAAGTCTCAGATTTTTCACTTAAAAAATAAATCCAAGTAAATCTTGAAAAATCATCAAAAATGACATAAGTATATTTCTTGCCTCCAAAACTTT
Source organism: Adenophora triphylla var. japonica (assembly GCA_022495995.1). Taxonomy (NCBI): domain Eukaryota; kingdom Viridiplantae; phylum Streptophyta; class Magnoliopsida; order Asterales; family Campanulaceae; genus Adenophora; species Adenophora triphylla. The sequence goes on along the minus strand of JAFEMH010001630.1, from coordinate 253,478 downwards.
CTATCTCAAGTGGACCCATTAAATCCATATGCAAGAGTTGAAAACAATGTGTTGTACAAGTGTGTTGCTCATGGTGTTGGGCAGCACTATGGGTAACACGAGTTTATTTCCCTTTGAGACAATCTTCACAAACAATTTTTTGTTTAAGATCAAGACTAGGAATGCCTTGGACAATATCTAGTTTAACTATCTTTTCTATATTACGAAAGTGAACATGTCCCAACTTTTGATGCCACAATGTAGTGTCATCAATTTTTGCCGAATGGCATACTTGCTTGTCTTCAACAAGCTAACAATTATCATTAGGTCTTGTACCTGTCATCACACAATTGTTAGTCTTATCATAAACTTCACAAGTATCTTTATTAAATTTCACCTCTAAGTTGTCATCACAAAGTTGACTAATGCTAATTAAATTAGCTATAAGATCATTAACATGTAAGACATTCTTTAAGGCTGAAAATCCAGATACATGTAGTGTCCCTCTCCCAATGATATTACTCTTGCTCCCACCACCATACGTTACACTACCCCCATGAACCGTTTCATAGTCTTTTAAAAACAATTTTGTTCCTGTCATATGACGTGAACACCCACTATCAAAATACTAAGAACCTTCAATATTTGTTTTTAAAGCAGTGTAAACAACATCACATCCCAGATTAGCTTTAGGTTTCCACACCTTTTTTGAATTTTTACCATTCTGACAGGGTGTGTTATCCTGTGTGCTGGGTAACACCTTGGGTAACACAGAGGGACTGGACAGTTTTTTTAAAACAACATGGCATTTATTTTTAAAATGTTCAGGTGTGTGACAATATTGATACACTTTCCCTTTGTCACATGGTTCTTTTGAAGAAGAACCTTTGTCAAAAAAATGTTCCTTAACAAAACAATTCTCATTATCATTCCAAGACAAAGTAGAAATAATACTATTCAAATATTCTTGGAAACCAATACCTGCTTTGAGAGGTGTACTCAAGTTCAAGATCTCATTTAATTTGGTAGATCCGGTGTTGAGTTTCTTCAAGGTGGTTTCGGCTAGAGTCAATTTGCCTTTGACTCTTTCAAGCTCGACTTCTCTCTTGGTAGCTTGAATCTCCATATGAGTCACATAGGCCTGGAGTCCTTCATTCTTCTTGGTTAAGGACTTAACCAAATTGTTCTCTTTCTTCCATTCAACGAGCAATGCCTCATGAAGGTCTTTTAACCCAAAAATTAGATCATCTTTGCTCTGCTCATCCTTTTGTGTACGTCCTGTATCAGGGTTAGAAGAACCAACAAAACAAAAAACATTATTATCACATAATTCATCATACCTGTCGGGTGTGATCACAAATGTTATCTCAGACTGGATAACACCTTGGGTAACACTGTCACCGTCCATGTCATTTACTGTGACAAACATGGTTGTTTGATCTGATTCTTTCTCCTGAGATGGTCCTTCATCCTCATCATCACTGAGAGAAACCCATAGGTTCTTTCCTCTCTTCCTTAGAGTATTTGCACACTCATTGGCCCAACCCGAGCATGCATGACATTGAATGGATTCAATGTGTTTCAGATCAGACCTTAATTGATCTGAAGATGCTCTTCTTGGGTTAGACTTTGGGTTAGATGGGAAGGTCCTTTTTGGCATCGAATCATAAACTTTGGTTTGCTTCTCCTTTGCTTTCACCTGCATTTTTTCATTGTTATAATTTCTAACCATAGAATTGTATTTTCTAGCAAGTAAAACAACACTAGAATTTTCATCAATTTCTTCAAAAACCTCATCTTCATTTTCTTCCAAAGAACTAGAGGTTTTGAGTTTTCAAAACAAATTTTTTTCCCCTTAGATGCTTCACTTTGATCTAGGAGATTTAACTCAAAGTTTTTCAAAATACTCATTAAAGAATTGATATCCATAGTTGAAAGATTGTGAGCCTCTTCAATAGATGAAACTTTCATATTAAAAGGCTCAGGAAGGGTTCTAATTGCTTTTGAGACAAGTTGTTTGTTGGTAAATGGTTCACCATACAATTGACACTCATTAGCAATATCAAATAATTTTTCAAAATAAGAAGGAATAGTTTCATTTTCACCCATCCTTAATCTTTCCAATCTGTTAGTGAGACCCCTAAGCTTAGTTTCACGCACACTGTCATCACCTTCACAAAAACATTGTAAAATGTCCCATGCTTCCTTTGCAGTGGAACTATTTTGAATAAGTTTGAAAATATGCATATCAACCTACTCAAAAATGGCATTAAGTGCCTTTTCATTGAAATTAGCTTGGTTGATCTCTTCCATGTTCCATTCTGATTCAGGTTTGACTTGCACGTCACCATCCTCATCAGCATGTAACATTGGTAAGGAGTAACCATTTGTTATAGATCGCCATGCTCGAAGATCAATTGATTTGATATGCGAGCGTAGAGGGATCTTCCAATAACAATAATTCGAGCCATCTAACACAGGAAGACGCTTATGGTTAGGATTAGCTGGATCATAAGCCATGTCACCTAGACCAAGCACTTAGTATCATCAAGTGACCTGCTCTGATACCAATTGAAATTGTCACGGCTTCATTGGAAAGAGATGTTACCGTAGATGTTACCTAACACCTTGGATAACATACTGACGGACAACACACAAACCACAAAATTAAATAGTTTGTAAAAACTTTGTGCAGCGGAAATAAATAATACAAGATATAATTTTCTCAAGTTGTATAAATATATAACTTGAGTGTGCCTAGATGGCGAAGACTTTATAATCAATATAGAAAAATTACAAAGTCAAAAGTTCCCTATTGCTATAACAATAATAATGCTATATGGAACTATTGAGACAAAGCAAAAATCCTATCCTTAGTCAACACTCTCTTAAACATTCAGTGTTTAAGCTAGAATCACAAGGGAGGAAGGATTATAAGAACCAAAACTACTTTTGTAATGTATGGGTATTTTGATATATTAAAATTAAATGAATAACTAAATGAATATTAACAAGTTAATGTATCAGCCAACCTTAGAATTTTGACAGCCATTGCTGTGGGAAATTAGAAAGCCAGACTTAGAAGTTTGAAAGCCATTGACATCAGTATAAATAAGCTTCTTCAGGCTTAGGGTTGTCATCTGAAATTTAGAGAGAGAGACTGAGAGGTAGGACGGCTGGAGCTTAGAGAAGAAGACGGACAGAAGGGTGAAGGGACCTTGTTCGAGCAGATTGAGCGAGGGCAGCGCCTAAGGGATCGAATCGGTGTCGAAATCCTTGCTTGAGGTAAGTCAATCCTTAAATCCTAGTTTTAGTTTCGTGGTTCTAATCTGCAAGAGATTCAGGGTGTTTAAATTTTGGATATGAATTCAACCAAGTAATAGTGAATTGAGGTTTTGTTGATTTGTTAAAGGATTAATGGTTTTGTGTAAATAGATAATATTATGTTATTAGCTGGGTATAAAAAAAAAGAGAAAATAATGAAATCAAGTTAAGCAAACAGAAAGGTCGGTGCTCGGTGTTTGTTTGGTGCTCTACATGGTGGCACGAAATTGTTGCTGGGAGAATTGGAGAAGGTGGAATAAGTTACAACTAGCCTTGATATACTTATAAATTACAGTTGGTCATATAAGTTGTGGGAAGGTAAGTTAAAGCAATAGGAGCTACTTAAATACATTAGAGGTCAAGCATGATCTGGGAATATGTAATCAACCATAAAATTAAGGCAATTTCATATTTATTTATGTCAGTTTATAATAACAAATGTATTTTGTTAGTATTAATTATAGTTATCGTACCTTCATTGTAGATTTGTGGGACGCGGTTAAGGGTGCGTTTTAGTACGGACTACTAGCTAACGCGAAATCAGGTAAGGGATTTACGTTTCCTAGTCCTATTGTTTATCGTTATTTATTGACCCTCCGTTCCTAGAGTAATTATTGTTTGTCCATTATGGCCGGTAATTTTTATTGGAACTCACTCTAAGCGTTTCCGTCAGTTAAATTAAATCTGACTTTAATTTGACATTGCATTATTGGTCAATTAAAGAACCTCATTGATAAAAGAATGATCACTTAATGACACCCATTATTTGTGGGTTAATATTGATGTACTATTGATGCCCGGTCATGAGGGTTAGTTCGTGACATGCCTATGTGGCATTAACCATCGATATCGACACCACTGAAATTGTGGTTATATAGGTTATCCGGATATACCGAAACATTGATACATCGAATATTGTACCCCTTTGGGTTACTTTTGAATATTGATTAGATGAGAAGAATATTAAGTGATCATAATTGATTCTATGCATTATCAAATATTGAATTATGCCATGATCTCTTTTCTTTGTAATAAGAAGATTATTGTTGGATTTATTTATCAGTTTCATCAAAAATTATTTATTAATACACTCTTTGAGGTCACCCCTTCTTAGAAATCGAAGGGGCGATGTAGGACCTTACTGAGCATTGTTCGCTCACCCTTTCTCTAAATTCTATTTCTTTAGGTTATAAGTAGGAAAGCAAGGCTTTCAGTGGAGACATCTTTGAGGAGGACCCGAATTAAGTAAAGTAGTGATTTTTATATTTTAAGTAGGCTTTTATTAAGATTGTAATAAATGCTATAAACGAATTTTGATGGCTACTAGCCGTTAGTAGTGAAAGATAATTGTTACGCTTCCGTTAGTTATTTTGGTTTTGTGGTTATATGTACTAGCCGTGGAGATTTAAATTGTAGTTTGTGACCATTAATCCTTTATTTTGGAGGATGGATTTATATTATTAATGATATTATGACATTCGGAAATTCGGGGCTATCACAACTTTGTCTCTCTTGTGCTAAGGTGTGTGTGTTTGGTATTTGGTATATCTTCAAATGAATGCACCTAGCCTATTTATAGCCTTCAATTGCCTTGGAGGCTACTCCAAAATAACAGCCTTGGACCTTCATATCGTGTGAGGAGAGTAGAGAGATTTCTTGGCTTGTTATCCTCTTCATGCGCCAACTTCCCACCAAAGTAGCAACCGAAAACTTGAAGCCCAAGTCCTTGCTTTATCACCTTGTATTCTCTTGCTTTCTTGACCATGTACTTCTTCAATTAATCAGCAACAACCTCAAGACTTGGTCTTTCCACGTTTTTGCTATTACATCAACAAATGTGAGCCAAGTAAAAGTTACACATAAATCTCCTATTTATGTGGAACTTATCTTCAACTTCATTCCATGTCTTTAGCTATTAATCCAACCATGTATTCACCTGAAATATGGACCAACAAACACATATATCTTGCAAATAATATTAGACATTAGGATATAAAATAATATGGAAAGAATTATTAAATTACAAATTATTCCAATTCGGGTAACACTCAACTGCTAGTGATAGCACCTGTGGTAACACCCACAATCTATACTAACAAGGCTGCTGGGCATAACAAATATAAAACTCACACCAGGTTGATTTCTCTCCTCCTCACCTAGACTATGAAAATCAACAAGATTGTGGACATGCATAGAGAATTGCATGAGGAGATTCCAAAGTAAAAAATCATTACAAGGAAGACCATGCAGATTTTCAGAAATAAGCTTGATGATGAGCTCTACCATCAGTTCTGGGAGAAGGACCCAGTGGAAGAATATGTGCCTCCGAAGAGTTCAAAGAGAACTGGGAATGCTGTTAATGAGGAGGAAGAGGAAGAAGTTGAAAGAGTCGAGGATCCAATGGAGGTGGCTAGAAAAGCCAAAGGAAAAGAGATTGCTATTGAGAATCCCAAGCAAAAATCCAAATTTGTGGATTCATCTAGGAAGCCAGGTGGGATCAAATTTAGAGAGCAAACTTTGTCAAAGTCTTCATCATCCTCCAGCTCGACTGCACCTATCAAGCTTACCAAAATTTCCAAGATAAGGGCTCTATCCAAAACATAAACACTCCGTCCTCCTAAGTCTATTAAGCCTCCCACTAACTCCAAGCCTCAACCATCCAAGGCAAAGTCTCCCCTCAGGCAAAAACAAACTCTTGCAACTGATGAGCAAAAAAGGCTCATCTATGCCCATCTCTTTGGTTCTCCAACTCAGGGGGAGAAGAGGAAACACTCAACTGTATCAAGTCCTCCTAAGAAGAAAGCCAAGATTATGAATGTTAGAAGAGCTGTTGGAGATCTTGGATTGGGAGATAGTGATGAGGACAACCTTTCTGAAGACCTTGTTGACTCAATTCCTCCATCACCTCCAGTAGAGCCTTTAAAAAGGAAGCATAAAGTTGATGTGCCTGATGATGATCTAGTGTATGGTTAAATGCAACTTTTGTTGATGAGCCTAGAGTTGAGGCTAGAAATGAAAAGGTTGAAGATGATGTGAATATGAATAATAATGAAGAAGAAAATGTTGGTGGCCATGATGGCCTTAATAATGTTGATGCTGAAAATGCTAAGTCTGGCTCAGACTGTACGAATGACAGCACTGAGCCACACTTTTAGGCCCCTCACTCTAACTCCTCTAAATCTCCAACTCCTCACCAAAGCCCAAACACTTCTCCCAATCCAAACCAAACTACCACTCTTTACCAATTTCTCCAAATAGTTGAGACTTTAACTTCCATCCAGCTGGACACCCAAAGTAAAATTGCAGAACTTGTTAAAAATCAAGCTTCTCTTGCTACCTCTCACAAATCACTTCAAGCCCAAGTGAGTGCTCTTCTCTCCCAATTGATTGATACCATTAAGGGGAGATTATCTTCATAACAAAGGATTTGATGGACATTCTTTCTGGCCAGACATGCACAAGCACCACTCTCACTGCTGCAACACCAATTGCTCCTCCTCCTCCTAATCCCGATAACTCCATTTACCAAGATTTTCTGAAGGAGGCTATGAGAGTGATGACCCAAACTCTGCAACATATCCTGTTATTGGAGATGAAGAAAGCTGCTGATGAGATGTCTAGAGCCTTGGGTTTAGACAATGCTGAAGTTGTGGAAAATATTAAGAAGATTGAAAGGGTTTTTGATATGTCTATTAAAGGAGCTATGATTGCTATAAGGGAGAGATTCGGAAGTGATAGGGAGAAAGTAAACATTCACACTTCTAGGATTGTTTACCAAACTACAAAGGTTGAAGAGCTCACTAACCTTTCAGCAGGTGCTTTCCAAAGCATTGAAAATAGGTTGGCCTCTTTTGAAACCTTAGTAAATGGTGAAGCTACTGAACTCAGAATAGTATTGCAAGTTGTTAGTGCTGAAGCCTCATCATATGCCTGAAGACCTTTCCCAAGCCCTAGCTCCTCAATCCAACCCTGCGGTCAATAACTACATCAAAATCAAAGACTGTGAGCTTTGATATGCAACCTCCTCCCCAGCAATGAAGACTGAAGATTGAAGACTGATTCTTCCTTGGAAGCTTTTGAGATTCTATTGCTTCCTTAGTAATTTTTGTTGAACTCTTTTTGATCATTCTACTTTGTAAGTTTCAACTCCTCCTTTTATTATCAAAGTATATATGAATTGAATGCATCATTATTGGCCTTTAAAAACTTTATTTATTCAAAATGCTTGTTTGTAAAATAATGATTACACTATTTCTAAACTTATATATATATCTTAAATTGCATATCATATACTTGTGTATGGTGTTTAAACATTTAGTTTAAAAGCATTCCTAAGCCTCATGATAACAATTTTATGAATGCACTTGTTGGTCCCAAAGGTGCAACAAGGTTATGAAAATCAGCTAGAGGGGGGTGAATAGTTGTATAAAATTTTTCTAACCCTTTTAAAATATCAACCTTGGCTTACTATGATGAAAGTGTGTAAAAACCAACTATCAAGATAGTAAAATGCACAACGAAAGTTTCTATATATAAAAGTATGGTAGTGAAAATGAGTGTGGTCGACCGCAAGGTTGAAAAATATGCTAAAGCAGATTTATACTATAAACACAATTCAAAGTGTGGTTAGAGAAAAATGAAGATCAAACACAATAATCAATAAGAAAACTTAAGAATAAATAAAGTAAAGTGCAGAAAGTGTTTGACAAGGTATTTGGAGAGGTTCAATTGTAAATGATCTACGTCCTCTACCAAGATGGTTAGTCTTGGATTTTCTAAGGGAGATAGTATATTTAGATATTTGAGTTGTTGTTACAAAGATTACAAAGTTGAGAATCAATCTCAAATCTAACTGAAATTGTTACGGCCTGAAATACAAGTGATATCCAAGGTGATAACTGCACCAACGAAAGCACTTGAGATAGCACACACACACACACTTCGAAAATAAAAATAATTTTGCAAAGAGATTGTAGCGGAAAAATGACACCAAAATTGTTTTTCTCAAGTTATATAAATTATATAACTTGAGGATGCCTCTTAGGCAAGACTTTATAATCACTATATAAAATGAATTACAAAAGCCGAAATTGTTCCCTATAACTAATACAATGTAAGTTCTATGGAACAAGAGATTAAGAACGAATTCCAATCCTAGCCAACACACAACTTGAAACCAAGGTAATCAAGTGTGAAAATTATATGGGAGGATGGAACAAATCAAACCAACAAAGGACTTTATCTCTATATGCTTGAAGGTGTGTAAAATTGGCATATCTTCAAGTGTCTCCTTCAATGCATATTTATAGTCTTCAAGTGTCTTGAAGGCTACTCAAACTAACAGCCTTGGGGCTGTCTTGGACGTTGAGGAGAGAGTGGGGAAGTGGCTGAGCTTGCTCCTCACTTCATGGGTTTGTTAACACCAAATCCCCCTTTTGTAGCAACCACCTACTTGCTCTCCAAGTCCATGCTATAAGACTTGTACTCCCAAGCTTCTCTATCCTTGTACTCTCTTTTAATCAGCAATAACCATCTTGACATAGTCTTCCCACGTTTTTTGAAGTTGTTGACACAAACAAGTCTTTGTGAAAGTTTATGCATAAAACGTTATTTATGCATAACTTTCTCTTTCCAAATTCCTCCACGTTTTTAGCTCATTCATCCATCATATTGTCACATGAAATATGGACTTACAACATATACTAAACAAATCATATTAGCACATTAGTGCATAAACAATTAATCAAGAAATGTGCAACTATATAAATTCCAGCACAGGAAATCATCTGGGATATCATCTGGAATATGGAAAATCGTTTAGGATATCATCTGCGTTTTACACTAACTATCTCCCCCTTAGTTGAATATTTCTTCTCAAACCTAATGTGCTGCAAACCTGAAATTTTGTCAGTCCATAATAACATAAACAAAGCATAGAGCATAGAAACATAACATCTCCACGAAAATTAACTCCCCCTTAATTAATGAGTCAACAAAAAAACAATGATTTATCAAAAACTAATTTATTTCAAACTTAAAAAGTTTTTGAAATAAACTAAGCTACGAATATAAACAATAAACCATTGTACCAAAACATAATCCAAACAAAACTACCTAAACGATTAATGTTTTAAAACAAACCATCTAAAGTGTTTTGCAACCAAAATATCATCACCACCATAAACAAGTAAAAAGTAAATTATTTGGAACCACATCACCAAATAAAAAAAAAGTTTTAGAACGCCAAATCAAATCCACCAACTAAGTAGTGGCAACATCAACCTTCAGGTTCAACAACCTTTAGGTTTTCAGACTTCTTCTTCATACTCCTCTTCTTCTTCTTCCTACTGATCTCCATTCCTATCACCTCCACCATCACTGGGCCAGCACTGGCGGTAGCACTTGAAGTAGTACCAACTCCAACAGCTCCAGCAACACATCCTCCCCCTGTTTGGGAAGAAATTTCATCAATAAACTTGTCAATTTCCTGCTTAAGCGTGACCCACCCATCAACTAGTTCTCCAATTGCACTTGACTGCTTGTGTAAAAAATTTAGAACCGTAGTCTTTGGGATTGACGGTGAAGTGTTGCCCAGAAGATTGAACACATTTGAAAGTATACTTGCAGCATCAGTTCCTGCAAAAGTACTTGGGGCAACACCTGAGGGAGCACTTGGGATATCACTTGAGATATTACCAGAAAGAACAGAAAATGAACCAACATTTTCATTAGATTTTTTCCAGGGAAGGTCCTTAGTATACCTGTTTCGTTTCTTCAGTTGGGAGTCTATGGTATAATATTCAGGCTCAGAGGTGAAGGAATCAGAGGCTTCAATAGGCTAGGATTGAAAAACCAAAACTTTGAAAATCAAGGAAGGATAAGGGAACAAGGAAATATTCATATATTTCTTTCTACCCCAAGATGCCAAGTGTTTGAACACTAGCCTTCCAAAATTAATCCCATGACTCTTCCCCAATCTGTATAACACATTTGCATGCTCTAAAGTAACAATCCGTGCATTGGTAGTGGGGAGCAAGTTGAATATGCAAAGCTTGTGCAAAACAGAAAATAGAGAGGTAAGCCTAGAAGCATGAAGTTTTTCTTTTGAAGGCCAAGTTTGGATTTTGTTGTGGGCAAGGAATTTAACCATTTCATCTCGATTAACCCGGATGCTCTCATCATCTAAATTTGGCAGTCCTAAGGATTTGTTGATGATGGCAGGAGTAAATGAGTAAATCCTACCCCTCACAAACACTTTACCATATTTCTCAGACCCCTCATTGTGTAGATGAGCATGCAAGTTGGCAAAGAAATTCCTAACCACACTTTCTACAAAAACCGAGGCATGATTGTTGGCTTTCAAAAATTTCCTATCCTCAAGAAATTGTACAATCCCTTCTTTTTCCAGTTGTTCCTCATCTATGTGCTTTTCTTTCAACAATTTCTTACTCAAGTTATTAAGCCAAAATTCCATATTTTCCCTTTTGTAAAACTCTAAAGTAAGAAACAGTTTGGAAAAGGCACTATCCTCCTCATTCTAAACAAACTCATCATCAGAGTTATCATCACTAGGAATACTCTTAAAAGACTTGGAAGAAGTATTAGAAGAGGCATGTGTTACCTCAGATGATATCTTGCCCCCGGTAGCACTCTTGGTAGCACTTGCTGACCCTTTGCCCTTAGCCTTTTTCTTTTGAAACTCAGCCAGAGTTTCTTCTGCCTCTGCATCAACCCAAGCATCAAACGAGTCTTCAGACTATCTTTTCTCCTTGTTAGAATCAAAATTCTTATCACTAACATGAGCGAATGATAATTCCAAGGATCTTTCTAAAAATTCCATCGGGTCTGAAGATGTATTGGAGGTGGCCTTGGACCTGATCGATCTTATTCGGTTAGATGACCTCCTTTTTGTAACATGAGGAGACAATTTGGCGGAGGGAGCTTTCCTCTTTCTTTTTCTTTCGGTTTGGCCGGAATGAGGGTGACTTTTGGAACATCTTGAGCCATAGAAGAAACAGGGGCAGCAGCTGGAATAATGGTCATAATGGGAGGAGAAGAAGCAGGCGTTATCATGGGAGAAGTTTCCATGGCAACACGAGAAGCACTTGGTGCAATGCTTGGTGAAATGTCCATGTGGTCGGTGATTGAGGGTTCAATGTTCGTTTTGGAAGGAGATGCCATTGAGATTTTTGGGAATTTTGAAAATGGGTTTTGACCTAGAATGGGAGAGAGAGAGAGACCGAAGGGAGTAAAAATAGAGAGAGAGAGACGGTTGAGGGAGATAAGAGAGAATAGAGAGAAAATAGGGAGATTAGATAGGAAATTAAATTGATTTTAAAAGATATAAACCTATCCTAACTTAAACCCTATAAACCCTCATAAAACCCTACAATGTAGCTCTCTTAATTAAACTCAAACACTCACCTTATTTAACCCCAACAACCAAAACAAACCAAAACAGCCATCCGGCCATTATAATTTTTTTTAAGTAAAACGAAAATTAAAAAAAATATAAGTAAACAAAATTTTGTAACAACACCCGAGAATGATAAGAACAAATATCAAAATAATATGGCCTAGTTACTTAACAAAGTTTAATAAAAGAAACTTGTTGAAGACGTTTTCAAAATCGTAAACTCCTTAAATGAGACTTTCAGATTTTAAAAATTTAATCAACAAATTTCAAAAAAAAAAGAATAAAAAACTAATATAGCACACACTAATATGTAAAGCCAATGATGGTAACACATAGAATAACATATAAGATAAACATCCCTTGATAAATATATTCATTTTCAAGCACTTGAGGCATAACAAGCTTTAGCCATTTTCAAGCATTTCAGGCATAACAAGCCTATACTTTTTAAGCACTTTGAGGCATTGCTAGTTATAAAATTTCATTACACTTCTTTAAACAAGAAAGCATCATAGTAATGTGCTCCATGCCCCGAGTTATATTTCAAGTGTAAAAATAAATTGATTTATGCCTTTTAAGTAGGGTACACTGTAGTAGCGAGCTCCATGTCCCTAATACTAAGCATAAATCACCTCATACATTCTCATTGACAAGAGCACATCGTTGCAGCAAACGCCGTACCCTGAGCTCGAGAGAATAGTATGGAAGGAAAAAATAGCCTCTTTGCCTTTTATTTATCATATAACATCATTAGTGACTTCGTCACTTTAAGCACATGAAAGGGAATGATATAAAATATGTTAACCTAGGTGATAACCTACCATAACAAAAAGGTCCGCATGTGCCACGATTAGAACTAAGCTATCCAGATTAACAAAATATAAAATCATTTTTTTAAAGAAGCAAAAAAAAAAAAAACACTAATATACAAGTGTTACCCTAAGTGATAACATCACCTGAGGTAGCACTGACAAACAGACTCAGAGATTACAAAGACCAAGAGATCTTTTCAAACTAGAAAATCTCTCGTGGTCTAAGGCCTTAGTAAAGATGTCAGGCAATTGATACTTAGTATCAATATGATCAATGTGAATTAGGCCTTTATCTACCATATCTCTAAGAAAATGATGACGTATATCTATGTGCTTAGTACGGGAATACTGAACAAGGTTTTTTGAAATGTTGATAGCACTCAAGTTATCACAGTACATAGTCAAAGAATTACTCTCAAGGCTAAAATCATCTAGCATATGTTTTAGCCAAATAAGTTATGAGCAACAACTACCAGCTGCAACATACTCAGATTCAGCCGTGGAAAGAGAGACACAGTTTTGTTTACGACTATACCATGATAGTAAATTGTTACCCAAGTAAAAACACCCCCCACTAGTACTTTTCCTATCATCCATATCCCCCGCCCAATCCGAGTCGCTAAAGCCTACCAAATTGGTGTTAGTATCCTTACTAAACCAAATCCCTAATTCACTTGTTCCAGAAACATATTTAATTATTTTTTTTTGACAGAATTAAGGTGGGAGACTTTAGGATTGGCTTGATAACGTGCACAAATGCACACGCTAAACATGATATCAGGACGACTAGAAGTGAGATAGAAGGCTACCTATCATGGAACGTTATAAAGTAGGATCAACATCTTCACCTACTTGGTCTCTACCAAGTTTAAGAGATGGACACATAGGAGTCTTAGCCTCTACAAAATCTTTTAGACAAGTTTGAGACGTAAATCCATAGACTATGTCATCAACATATAGTTGAAGAATGAATATTTATTTTCCTTGCATTAGAATGAATAAAGTCCTATCCGCTTCACCTTTGTAAAACAAATATTCAAGTAAGAAAGAGGTTAAGCGACCATACCACGCACGTGGAGCTTATTTCAAGCCATATAGGGCTTTATCAAGTCTATATACGTGGTTTGGTTGATGAGGATCTTCAAAACCTTTTGGTTGTTCAACTTAAAATTTTTGCATTTAAATAATCATTTAAAAAGGCAGCTTTAACATCCATTTGAAACAAAGTGATTTTTAGATAACAAGCTATTGCCAAGAGGGGTCTTATAGATTCTATTCTAGCTATGGGAGCAAAGGTCTCATAAAAGTCAACACTTTCTATTTGTGTATACCCTTGAGCCACGAGACGTGCTTTGTTCCGAACAATATTTCCTTGCTCATTCGATTTATTTTTGAAAATCCATATTGTTCCAATTACATTAGTACTAATGGGACGTGGTGCTAAACACCAAACTTCGTTACGAGCAAATTGTTCAAGTTCCCGCTTGTATCCAAAAATTATCTTTTAAAGCTTCTGAAACATTCTTGGTTTCTAAAGAGGAAACAAAACAGGAATATATTACCTTATAATATGTGGTGGACATGCACACATACCTCACCATTTCACGATAACTAATAGGCTCTTTGTTCCTTGTTCGTACCCCTTCATTTGCTTCTCTAATAATCTTAGAAGAAGGATGGTTTCTTCTGATCCTAGCTGGTGGATCCCTTCTTAAATCTCCATTCACATCAGCATCATCATCAGACTGTTCGTCATTTTCAGTTGCTGGACTGGCTTCATGTGATACCTGAGATGCTATCCCTTCAGTGGCAACACTTTGGTCAGTACCCGTGGTATTACTTGCTTTACTTTGTTCCTCCAGCTCTTCCATCAATATTAATGGAGATTCCTGCACTCCATCACCTGTAACACTTACTAAGTCATCAAAAACAACGTTAACTGGTTCTTGAATGGTTTCTAACTTAAGGTTATAAACCCTATATGCTCAACTGTTCTGAGCATATCCAAGAAATATTGCCTTATCACTTTTAGAGTCAAATTTAGCTAAGTAATCCCGATCATTTAGAACAAAACACGCACACCTAAATATATGAAAATAATGAACTTTTGGTATCCTACCATTCAAAATCTCATATGGTGTCACAGTTGTACCAGGTCTTAGAAACACTCTATTGGCCGTGTGACAAGTCGTGTTTAAGGCCTCAGCCCAAAACCTTTTTGAAATCCTTGGTGAAAACAACATCACACATACCATTTCAAGCAAGGTCCTATTTTTCCTTTCTACCACCCCAATTTGTTGAGGTGTTTTAGGAGCCTAAAATTCATGTTTAATTCCTTTTAATTCATGAAAAGTTGAAAACAAAGAATTATCAAACTCCTTTCCATGATCAGACCTTATTCGCATGATAAGAGCACAAAACATGTTTTTGATTTTAGCATGTAAGATCTTAAACTTTTCAAAAGTTTCTGATTTTTATTTCAAAAAATACACCCAAGTGAATCTAGAAAAATCATCTACTTTGACAAAAGAATATCTCTTACCTCCTAAACTTTCTACCTCAACTGGACCCATTAAATCCATATGTAAAAGTTGGAAACAGTAAGTTGTTCCAGAGTACTCCTCATGATGTTGGGTAGCACTATGGGCAACACGTGTCTGTTTACCTTTGAGACAATCTTCACATATGATTTTCTTACTTATGTCCAGATTAGGAATACCACTTATAGCTTCTACCTTAAGAAGTTTCACAATGTTACGAAAATGGACATGTCCTAACCTTTGATGCCACAAAGTAGCATCATCAACTCTCAAAGAATGACACACTTGTTTATCCTCAACAAGATAACAATTATTATTTGACCTAGTACTTGACATAACACAGTTATTGGTACAATAAAAAACTTCACAAGTGTTCTTATTTAATTTCACTTCAAGATTGTCATCACAAAGTTGGCTAATACTAATTAAATTAGTTACAAGTTCATCAACATGCAAAACATTTTCAAAGCAGGAAATCCAGGTATATTTAGAATGCCTTTTCCTACTATATTACTCTTGCCACCACCACCATATGTTACACTACCACCTTGAATAGGTTCATATTCCTTTAAAAACATTTTTGTTCCCGTCATGTGACGTGAACAACCACTATCAAAATACCATGAACCTTCAACATTAGTTTTTAAGGCAGTGTAAACAACATCACATCTCAGGTTAGACTTAGGTTTCCATGATTTCTTACTTGGATTAATTCCCTTTTGACTACAAGTGATATCTGAAGTGCTAGGCAACACTTCAGGTAGCATTGATAACTGGATTGTTTCTTTAAAAGAGTTTTACAATTATTTTTCAAATGTCCAGTAGAGTAACAATAGTTACCTACTCTGACATTGTCAGAGATCTTATCGGAAGACAGAAGTTTAACACTATCCCTTTCTTTAACAAAAACCATTTTATCTTCTTTATTAGCCAAAGTAGATGTAATAGCATTTAAAGACTCTTGAAAACCCATACCTTCCTTGAGTGGTTTTCTCAACCCAAGGATTTCATCCAGCTTGGAAGAACCTGTGTTGAGTTTTTTAAATGTGGCTTCGGCTAGAGTAAGTTTGGTCTTGACTTTGTCCAGCTCCGCATCCTTTTTTGTGAGTTGCACTTCCAACTTAGTCAAGCCATCAGTCAGATCTTGAACCTCTTTGGACAGGAATACTACCTTCTTGTTCTCTTTCTTTCATTTGTCAAGAAAGTCTTTGCAAAGGTCCTTAAGATCACAAATGAGTTCAACCTTGCTGAACTCATTACTTTGTTCACACTCTTGTGAACTTCCTGCATTCATGTTAACAGAACCCGCAAAACAAACAACATTTGTTAAATTAAAATTGGTATACCTACTGGATGATATCTCAGGTGCTATTCCAGCTTGGATATCACTTGAGATAACACTGTCAGTGTCCAAGTCACAATTTGTGACCACCATTGCTGTTTGATCTGAATCTTTAGATTGATTGGTCTCCTCATCTTCATTGTCACTGACGGATACCCATAGGTTCTTCCCCATCTTCCTTAGAGTGTTAGCACACTCGTTTGAGTAATGACCCAACCCAGAGCATGAGTGACATTAGATCTAGATTGATTTGATGATGCTCTTCTTATGGGACCACCTTTCTGAGTAGATGGAAATGTCCTCTTCGGCATTGAATTGTACACCTTAATTTGTTGCTCTTTAGCCTTAACCTGCATATTTTCTTTGTTAAACTTTCTTAACATAGAATTATATTTCCTAGCAAGCAAGGCAACACTAGCATCTTCACCTAATTCCTCGAAATTTCATCATCCTCATCATTTGATAAACTTGAGGATTGAACTTTTAAAGCAATACTCTTGCCTTTAGAGGCTTCACTTTGCTCAGCAAGGTTTGACTCAAAAATTTTCAAAATGCTCATTAAGGAATTGATGTTCATAGTAGAAAGGTTGTGAGCCTCTTCTATAGATGAAACATTCATATTAAAACGCTCAGGGAGAGTTCTAATAGCCTTTGAAACCAATTGTTTATTTGAAAAAGGTTCACCTAAAAGTTGACACTCATTAGAAATGTCAAACAATTTTTCAAAATAAGAGGAAATGGTATCATTTTTACCCATTCTCAACCTTTCAAACTTGCTAGTAAGACCTCTAAGTTTGTTTTCACGCACACTAGAATCTCCTTCACAAAACCTTTGTAAAATATCCCAAGCTTCCTTAGCTGTGGAACTATTTTGAAAAAGTTTAAAAATGTGCATGTCAACCCACTCAAAAATAGCAATAAGAGCTTTCTCATTGTAGTTAGCTAGGACAATCTCTTCATTAGTCCACTCGCCTTTAGGTTTAACCTGAATGTCACCATCCTCATTTGGAGGTAACAGTGGAAGAGAGTATCCATTAACTACAGATCGCCATGCTCAAAGATCAATTGATTTGATATGCGAGCAAAGACGGATCTTCTAATATGCATAATTCGAACCATTCAAAATAGGAAGATGTTTTTGGTTTGAATTTGCAGGATCAAAAGCCATGACACAGGATCTAGCACTTAGTAAGTCAAGTGATAGGCTCTGATACCAATTGAAATTGCCATGGCCTGAAACACAAGTGATATCCAAGGTGATAACTGCACCAACGATAGCACTTGAGATAGCACACACACACTTCGAAAATAAAAATAATTTTGTAAAGAGATTGCAGCGGAAAAATGACACCAAAATTGTTTTTCTCAAGTTATATAAATTATATAACTTGAGGATGCCTCTTAGGCAAGACTTTATAATCACTATATAAAATGAATTACAAAAGCCGAAATTGTTCCCTATAACTAATACAATGTAAGTTCTATGGAACAAGAGATAAATAATGAATTCCAATCCTAGCCAACACACAACTTGAATTCAAGGTAATCAAGTGTGAAAATTATATGGGAGGATGGAACAAATCGAACCAACAAAGGACTCTATCTCTATATGCTTGAAGGTGTGTAAAATTGGCATATCTTCAAGTGTCTCCTTCAATGCATATTTATATTCTTCAAGTGTCTTGAAGGCTACTCAAACTAATAGCCTTGGGGCTGTCTTGGACGTTGAGGAGAGAGTGGGGAAGTGGCTGAGCTTGCTCCTCACTTCATGGGTTTGTTAACACCAAATCCCCCTTTTGTAGCAACCGCCTACTTGCTCTCCAAGTCCATTCTATAAGCCTTATACTCCCAAGCTTCTCTATCCTTGTACTCTTTTTTAATCAGCAACAACCATCTTGACATAGTCTTCCCACATTTTTTGAAGTTGTTGACACAAACAAGTCTTTGTGAAAGTTTATGCATAAAACGTTATTTATGCATAACTTTCTCTTTCCAAATTCCTCCACATTTTTAGCTCATTCCTCCATCATATTGTAACCTAAAATATGGACTTACAACATATACTAAACAAATCATATTAGCACATTAATGCATAAACCATTAATCAAGAAATGTGCAACTATATAAATTCCAGCACAAGAAATCATCTAGGATATCATCTGGAATATGGGAAATTATTTAGGATATCATTTGCGTTTTACACTAACACTAACTATCTTTTCTATAAAGCTAATCCTAGAAAATGCTAGAGCATTCAGGGTAAGGATTTCAAGATTCGTATTAATAGATAATGTGTTGTTTAAGAAATCATTTGCAGGTCCATATTTGAGATGTCTCGAAGCTGACAAAGCCAATGAAGTCCTAAGAGAATTACATGAAGGATCATTTGGTAACCATTCTGGGGGCATAAGCTTATACACAAAGGCTCTAAGAATAGGTTATTACTGGCCAACATTGCATCAAGATGCCTCCATCTTTGCCAAGAAATGTGATTCCTGTCAGAGGCATAGCGACATCTTGCATCACCCCGCAGAATTGCTTCATTCAATCCTCTCTCCTTGGCCATTCATGAGGTGGGGAATGGATCTAGTGGGAAAATTGCCTAAAGCCCTTGGAGGGAAAGTATTCTTGCTTGCAATGACTGATTATTTCTCTAAGTGGGTTGAGGCCGAATCCTACGTGCAAGTTCTTGATAAAGAAGTCATATCCTTCATCAAGAAAAATATATTTAGCAGATTTGGCATCCCCTCTGAAATAATATGTGACAACGGCTCCCAGTTCATTAGCAAGAAGACGCAGGATTTTCTTACTAGGTGGGGAGTTAAGATGGTGACATCCTCACCTGTGCATCCTCAAGCTAAGGGCCAGGCAGAATCAAGTAACATAATAATCATCAATAACCTAAAGAAGAGACTAGATCAAAAGAAAGGAAGATGGGCAGAGGAGCTTCCATTTGTCCTTTGGGCAGATAGAACGACACCAAAGAACGCAACATGCCAAACTCCTTACTCCTTAGTGTTTGGAGCAGAAGCAGTCATCCCTGCAGAAGTCGTCGTCCCTACTGCTAGATTCAAGATGTTGATGCCTGAGCAGAATGATGACAACCTGAGTCATGATCTAGATACCATTGATGAGCTAAGAGACTTTGCCAAGATCAGAATAGCAGCATATCAACAAAAGATTGCTAGATCCTACAACAAAAATGTTAGATTACGAAAATTCCAAGTTGGTGATCTAGTCCTCCGAAAGGTGTTTCAGAATACAAGAGAGCCCAATGCTGGAAAGATGGATCCCAAATGGGAAGGGCCATACTTAGTAGATGCCGAAGCAGTTAAAGGCTCCTATTGGCTGTCAACCCTAGAGGAAGCAAGGATTCCCAGAAGCTGGAATGCTATTCATCTCAAGACCTAATTTATGTAAGTTTCCATGATTATTTTACAGTGTAAATAAAACCAAGGTACGATCTTTACCATTCTAGTTCAATAAAAGTACTTGTTTTCGTTTTTGTTTATTTTTTGGAATGATTACTGACTTAAGCATCGGAGGGGCGTTAGCTAAGCTAACGCCCAACCCTAACATGTTTCTGTTTTGTAGGAAACAAGAAGCATTTGAATAAAAACTTTTGGTAAACTAAGATGTTAGTATCCTTCCAAGAAGTTAACACCTTAAATCAGGTATGACCTTTTTCTTACTTTCTGTTTAAAAAGTATTTTTATAGTTCTAGCACCTTTTTACTTTCTTTTATCAAATAAAATATGACATCAAAAAAGATGTCGAAATCTCTCATTAACTTGTTATTTTGCAAGAAGTTGACATCTTAAATCATAAGTCTCCAATTCATTCCAAATCCTCGTGAAAACAACCGTTTTGAGACTGGCCATCTCACCTTCGTTTAAGGTACTTAATCCCTTCAAAGTTTTAAAGAAATTACTTTCTTTCTCATTAAGGTTTAAACACCTCACCTGGAGCGCACGACGTCAACCTTGGTTGAGGTGTGTAGTGGGCCCGTATGTTTAATATATACGAATTACCCATCTCCACTCAATCAATGTGTTAGACCCTAAGATTTTTACAATTGGTTATGACACATACGCATCATCTAAGAACAAACGGTTATTGACATTTACATGCCAATCTAAGTAATTGCAAAGGATTTCTACATCCACTCGCAAGTTGTCACTATCTACGAAGAGGTTAGCATATCAACCTCCTAATTTCATTTTTCACAAAGATACTTGGGGAAAGTTTTTCACCAAAACCCAAGCAAAAGTTTTTACCTACAGAAAGCATAAAAGTGTTGGACCAACCCAACACTTGAAAAACAAATTATCTTGGCCCTTATGGGCCGATTACAAACCAAAAAATTGTCTTTGGGACGCAGCCCAATTCAAACCAAAGTTTTCAAACCAAAGTTTTCAAACCAAAGTTTTTAAACCAAAAGTTTTTTCTTACCAAAAGAACCATCTTCTTTTCTCCTTCATGGGGTGGCTACTGCCGCTGATGTTGTCGCTGCTCCTTCTTCAAAGATGTCATCATCCTTAGCAGCTGAAGATACTTCTCCTACCTCATTTCCCTTAGCATCCAAGGCCTTCAAAAGGGAACGTTATTGCTCAACATTCCACTCTGTGTGCTTCCCAACATGGAACTCCTCCATCATTTGAATTTTAATTTCAATCATGCTTCGGGCAGCGGTGGCCATCATGTTCTTCTTAACATCTTCAATCGCCTGCAGCTGCTGGGTGTCTTGGATGGAAGACATTCCCTTCATTAAGCTTTCCACCTCATTCTGTAGATCTTCATTCTACTTAGCTGAAGCCTCCCTCTGTTTCTTGACCTGTATAACTTCCAGCACCAACTTCCTATTCCTTTCCTCAAGACTGTTCATTCTTATTTTAGCTGCATCAACACCCTGCAAAAGCCAAAATTAGATCAAAACCTTGAGATGCATTATTCAAATAAGGAATGCCTTTAAAACTCTATCTTTTCAAGAAACTTACCACTGAAGCTCTGGCCAACGCTTCTTCCACATCTCCTAAGCTTGTTTCATCCACATTTATCACCTCCTTAGAACTACTCTTCCTCTTCTTCACCCTCGCTCCTACAGATGGTGCCTCCATCTCTCTCTTAGGCACCAGTACCTGATTGCTTGCCTGAGTTTGCCCAACAAAATCTTGAAGATCCTTTAGAGAAAAAGCAGCAGTAGACTTTGAAACTGCCAAAAAAATAGAAAGCATGCTGACATAAGAAAGCAGAATCCAGATATCCAAAATTTTGCAAACAGGATTTTGAGATCTTACCAGTAGACATTTCAGTGGACGGTGGTATCTTCTTGTCTTCAGAAATTGCAATGGCTTCAAATGGATGGAAAGATCTCTCCCCCTCTGAGAACTCCAACAACCTCCTCACTTTCCCAATTGTTTCGATAGATGAAGGGAAAAGCTTAGCCTAGTCAATAGCTGCAAAAACAAACAAAGAAAATTACAACGGGTAAGTGCGGGAAATAAAAGAAAATTGAAGTTTGAAAGAGGGATACCTTCCCTATTCCATCCAGTTTCTAAGAAATCTCCTTCCTCCAAGGAATCCTTCTCAACAAAAAAGTATTTTGATTTCCAACCCCTATCATTCATGGTTACTTTCAAAAACAGAGGTTTCATGCCTGACCTAGTCTTAAGGAGGTATCTCGTGGAACCAAAAGTTTGGAGCTCGTATACATAGGCCAACTCCCTCAAACCTATGTCTAGACCGAATTCACGATTCACTCGCAGAACACAAGAAAAAACCCTCCAAACCATGGGCATCAGTTGGACAAAAGCCAGGCTAGTTTTTCTAAAATACTCATTTATCAGTGCAGGGAAAGGATAAGAGAAGCCTAGAGTGAAGGGGTATTCATAGAAACAAACCCATTACGGAGAAACAAAATCAAACCTTAGGAAAACATCAAAGGGCCTAAAGATGGTAGAATCCGGGAAGCAGTGACGATCTTTGACAGATTCAATCAACTCGTTGTTGAAAACACAGATTTCCTCATCTGGTTTTGCCAACAACCCTTCACACGAAAAACCCCCATCCTCGTTCAAACTCAGAGGATTTTTCGTAGCCTTGCCCTTTTTCGATTTAACCATTTTTTGAAAAAGCAAAAAGGAAGAAAAAGAGAGGGAAAGATTTTACCTTGAAGAGGAAATCACCGCCGTGAAGAAGGAGATGGATGAAAACGATTGAAAAAAGTGGAGAAGAAAGTGAAATAAACTCGGTTAAAAACCCTATATCCTTGGGGTAGTTATGCTAATTAAGTGTAATTAAACTCCTCAACCATCACGTATCTCTCCAAAATTAATTAACCGCCGAGCTTCTAGAAGGAAGTAGAAAAACTGTCCTTTTAAATTCATTTAAAGACAGTTTTTGGGGACAATTGTTGTGGGTAAATTCAGGATTACTACATCTAGAGTTGTTGCCAGCATTTCATCATCTTCACACTCGTAGACAACGTAAAAATTTTACATAATTAATTCATTATTTATTTCTGTTATATTTAATTACAGGGGTAAAAGTACGTGGGAAAAACGTGTTCCATAGACTCCTTTCAACGGTTTGAAAGACCAAGTCAAGATGAAGATAACAGGCCGAAATTCTAGGGAAGTTTGTTAGGATTTTATCTTCAGTTATTTTTTCTATTTAAAAGCTCATGGATGGAACACATCACACGGACACACACGCATTACTCACACACAATTCAGAAACACTTTGTAATCCGCCATAGCTTCAGCTTTTGTACCTCAGAATATTAATACAATCGTTTGGGAAGGTAGGTGCTCATAATCACCTCCCGAGGTTTTGTGCCGGCGAGATAGTTATCTCATGGGTTTTCCTCATTACATGATCGTGCCATCCTAGTTTCATTGTTACACCGGTTATATTCCATGACACCTTCCTCATCTTCATTTTAAATTTCTTCATTGTTGACTATTTTTTTACCAAAACAGGGGTGGCTATAGCATTCGTTCTTTTTTGGTAGTGAACGAAGCTGGGTATTATCTGAAGAGCTGAGGGCAATGGAGCCCTGATGGCATGAGGTGCTGGGAAGGACTGAAAGGGGGTAGTCCTTGGTAAGGGATCATATGTAGATGGAGGAGGGCATTCGTTGTAGGATGGAGGGGCTAAAATCACTGTTTCTGGAGTCTCATCTTCCACCATGACCAAAGAATCATTGGCTTCAACTACTATCTGAACCCCATGACGGCGAAGAGCATCGATGAGCATGGCTTGCTTCTCTTCATGGACTTTACAACTGTTTTCCAAGGCTAGGGTTAAATCTTCCTATCTAGTCACTGGATTACCCATACCACCACTGTTTTCTGTCAAATCTGCCATTCTAAACCTCTGAGTAGACGAAATTGATGATTCTGATGAACTGTCTGAGCCTGAAATTTCTGCACTGAAAAGCCGCTGACGCGGTATTCTCACCCACTTCTTTCTCGCTGCAGAAAGGGATAGGCAAGGTTTAGACTAGGGGGTAGGTGTTTAGGCTGAAGGCTCAAGTAATTTGCAATTAAGAATCTTCAAGTTTACTTAAAACAGTGTCTTTTAATTATTTCTATTTGGTTGGAAAAGGTTGCCCTTCTTATTCGCAACTACTCTAGATCCAGGATCAGTGGGCTCCATCACTACGTCTATAAGCCCCTCATTTTGCATCTGTATTTCGACATCCCAGGGTGGACAGCCCCGTGCGAGGGTCCTATAGGGCAAGTGGATCCCACCAACGGAGAGAGAAGAACAGCCCTAAGGTATAGTGGATCATAAGAATTTTCAACACACGAGCGATGCGGATTATAGTCAATGTAAATGTCGTGAAAGTCAAGTCTTTTAGCCTTAACGAAATTTCGGCAGAGCTTCGCTTGTGCGATAGACGTTTGACTTTGGCATTGTCCAAGGAAAATAATAGGCATGGGTTGGACGTTAAAAGTTGAATGACACGGTGTCATATTGAGCGTTGTTGCATACATTGTGAAAGTCAAAGTCAAAGTCAATATCGGGGTCAAGATTTTATCAATTTTGCCTAACAAAATTTTGGCATGGCTTCGCTTGTGCAAGGAATCTTGACTCTAGCATGGGCTCGGGTTTGACTTTTACATACCCCGTGCAAGTCAAAGTCAATGCTGGGGTCAAGATTTTGCCAATTTTTGCCTAACAAAATTTCGGCATGGCTTCACTTGCGCGAGGAATCTTGACTTTTAGCATGGGCTCGAGTTTGACTTTTACGAGGGTATACGATGAGGCTGTATGACACGGTCTAGACCAAAAACCAACCAAAAAGTCACGGTTTTAAAAGTGTGACACGGACTAGTGCATTGGTCGACACTGGTTGCCATGGGGAGTTTGGGATGATTTCGTGTGCTCTCGGGAGCGTCGTAACACTGTCCGTGACTGCAGCTGAACAACCATCCTGGGTTGAAGGATGTGCATGCACAAGTGTACATGATATATAAAGTGCGCGTAGTGTGCCGTCTCCTAAAAATTCTTTTTTGAGTTAAAATAGAGATTTTCATCATGTGTTTTAAAAGAATGTTTTGGGGACGAGGAAAATGCATCACATAAGCACGTAAATTTTCTGGAACCGGGCCAGATTCAGGACTGAATAGCCCCAAGTCGCCACGGTTTCCAGATTAACCTCAGATAAAAGTGTCCTGATGGAACTGCGAATGAAGCCGCCCGGCTCAGATCCAGGCAGATCAAGCCATCCGGCTGGATTCAACAGTTTTCCATGTTCCAATTTGCTTCATTTCCAGACTATTTTTCCAGGAATTTTTGGCAACTTTCAGCTTCAGAATGGCACCTGTTCATTATTCAGAATATGCACAAGCCAAAAAAGAACACAAAGGATGCATGCAAAAAAGAAAATTGCATAAGCACAAAGATCAGACCCGAGACGGAAGGCTAACCCTCATAAATGTTTCCAACGCTTCTTATGAGAAAAGAAGTTTGGAAAACATTTACATGTCCCCAGCGGAGTCGCCAAACTATGAATGTGGCCCCGAAACGTTTTCTTTTTTACGAAAAAAGGTTCGCCGTTCACCTCAGTTTGAAGACACCGGTTTTATGAAAAACGGAGTCGCCACGCCATTTTGATTTCCTCAAAAATTTGAAAAAAAAGGATAAGGGTTCGAAGGTTAAGTTACTCCTTGGGAAGAACGTTTGGCGTTCACCCAAGGAGCCTTGCAAAATCAAGTCTTCATAGGTCCAAAATTTGTGCTTGTTTGTGTGCTTGTGTGCATGCGTGATTTGAAAAGGGAAAGAGATGTGCCAAGTTTATCTTCCGGACATAAAAACCATGTAAGAAGTTTTTAGCTCAGGATACCTTGGATTTGATGTTTTCGGGATTTTAATCCTGTGCTCACTTTGGACTTGTGATCATCATTACGGGACTTATCTACCCTCCCGTTAGATTAATCAATCATGATAGGCGTAGGAGCCTTGGTATGTCTTAAACTAACATTCCTTGGAGATTTAGTCACATGTGATCAAAAGGGGCTCGTCTTTAAGTCTAAGAATGAGACTCTTTAGAAAAGAATGAATCTTTGTCCATCGATCCTACATCTTGAGACAATAATGATTTGTAGGGACATTTTTATGTTCGTCTCAAGTGATTGTCAGAGATTTCGGGACTAAGACTCATTGAGTTCTAAAGGGACAAAGATTGTGGCATTTTTATGATGGGATTGATGTAAAGATGGAGTCTTTACACCTACCCTCACCATGGAATTCATCAAGAACCACGGGACTAGGGGAATGGGATGTAAAGATTGAATCTTTATACTTATCTTATGTCTTTTTGTGCCTTAGAAGGCTTTTAGACAATCATTGGAGAAAAAGATCCATCTTTAGGGATATGGGGGAAATAACTTTAAAGTAAAAATTGCATTTTTAATATGAACAATACAATGAGTATCATTAAACTAAAGACATAATGTAAAAGGGATGACCTTTATGGCTTTTCCTATGTCCTTAATACCTCATGAGGTGGACAATCCTTGAAAAGATAGATCAAGGGAAGAGGATGACATAATATGAATAAAGATTGCATTTTTATACATAAAAGTAAAGGGAAATCACATCATCATATGGTAGATCTTCCCTAGAACAAGCCACTTGTGGAACCTTGTTCATCCTTGGGAGAGGATCTCCATTGAATCCTTTGTGTAAGGGGAGTGGGAAATATGATGATTACATTGCTAAGATCAAAACTTAATAATAATAAATGAAGATAAATGACAAGTAATAATAGAACAAGAGAATATAGGAGTAAATCAAAGGTAAAGGAAGGAGAGATTACCAATATTGGTTTTTCTCTATATCCCAAGGGGATTTTCCTAGGCAATATCTATTTAGGAATAGATTAAGGTAGGATTAGTGTATGAGAGAGGAGGGTTTTATGTGATTTTTGGGACTGTAAATTCGAGAGGCTATTTTGACAGAGTAAATTGTATATCAAAATGAATAGAGGAGGCCTCTATTTATAGGCATTCGGTGTGCTTCTAATGAAGCCGCTCGGCGAGATCTCTTGGCTAATGAAGCCGCCCGACGTTATCCACCGTCCCATCAGCATGTTTCTAGATTCATGCAAGGTGGCAGCTTGGAAGCTTCTTTCCAGCGAGGTCCCATTTAGAATTCTAATTCCTAACAGGTCCTTCCTCCCTTGGGAAGTTTGAGAAACTGCCAGGAAACTTTAAGTGGAAGGCATGAGCCAGATTTAGGTACTTACAAGAGGGGTTGTGGTTTTGGCCATTAGCTCAGTGCGGTCAGCCACACGGTTGGAGCAACTCTTAGCAATTTCATCTTTAGCATTAAGGCCATCAGCTTGGCTATCCATATTCACTCTATCTTTCTCAGCATCTTCTTCCACATTCAACTCTTCTTCAATTACTTCACTCATAGCCTCATCTCTAGGCTCTCCTTCAAACGGTTCATCAAGCCATGCACTAGCATCATCATCAGGTACACTGAGTTTATATTTCCTCTTCAAAGTTTCAGCTTGAGGTGAAGGAATAATTGAATCAACTAAGTCATCTGATAAATCATCACTGTTGTCACCAATAGCAAGGTCTTCAACTGCCTTTCTAACAGTTACAAGCTTAGGCTTCTTCTTAGGAGAGGTATGCTCATCATCTTTCTTTCTTTTCTCCCCCAGAGCTGGAGCATCAAATAGTTGAGCATATATGAGTT
The DNA here is from genome assembly GCA_022495995.1 of Adenophora triphylla var. japonica. Taxonomy (NCBI): domain Eukaryota; kingdom Viridiplantae; phylum Streptophyta; class Magnoliopsida; order Asterales; family Campanulaceae; genus Adenophora; species Adenophora triphylla. The sequence continues at coordinate 225,848 of JAFEMH010001630.1, read as the reverse complement.
TTTCTTGCTCAGCAGTATTCAGGGTTCGTTTATGAGGAATAGGAGATTTTAGCTTAGAGAATTTAGAAGATGGTTTAGCTTGAGTTGGAGGCTTGGTAGACTTTGAAGGATGGAGTGTTGAAGTCTTGGTGAATGGAGCAATTGGCTTGGAAGATTTGGATCTGAGAGGTGCGGTTGAATGTGCTTGTGCGATCGGGCTAGGAGATAAAGAAGTCTTGGATAAACTGAGTTCTTTGAATTTGAATCCTCCTGGCTTCCTAGGAGAATCAATAAACTTGGCCTTCTTGTTTGGTTGTTCCACAGCAATCCCTTTTCCTTTTGCTCTCCTGGCCACATCCCTTGGGTCGTCTTTCTCAACTTCATAATCTTCTTCTTCTTTAACAACTTCCTTTTCAACCTTCTTTTGGTTCTTTGGAGGAACATACTTTTTAATGGGGTCCTTCTCCCAAAAGTCTGTATAGCTCATCATCAAACCTAAAATTCTTCATACTCTTCCTGGTGAAAATCTTAGACTTGGGGATCTCTTCATGTAGCTCTCTGTGTCTGTCTACTATCTTGCTTATCGCCATGGTTTGTGTCAGAAGTAGGGATATCAATCTTGTATGGGTCCTGTACTTGTTATGCCCTGCAGCCTCAGTCTTCTGATATTCAAAAATGCTTGCAAGCAGTCTTTGATAAATGATATTGGGCCAATGCAGTCTTGTCCCTTGGAAGATAGCATCATAGATCTTCCATTAATTATTGTTGAAGTTTGCCTGATTTCCTGTCTTGCAAAAGAAGTAGTGACCAACTAGATGACCGATGTGGTACATCAGTTCATCAAAGTTCTTCTTTGCTGTAGTTGTCACAAATTTGCTTCCTATCAAAGATTTGGCTAAGACATCCAGATCTTCTTGTTCAATCTCCATGGGGTTTGGCTTGATGTTGGGAGGCCTAGGACTGTAGTTATGTCCACATAGTCAATGTCCAACTGAACTCCTTGAATCTTTATTATGATCAATTTTATTGTTCTGCCTCTGTCATCTTTCACTTTCACCTCTCTTGCATAGTGAAAGAACTGGTCCACCAAAGCTGGGATATGGAAAGATTGCTTCATATTAAAGAATGGAAGGACTCCACTCTCTTTAAAGGCTTTAAGAATCACTCTTCCCAAAGCATCTTGTGCAAGATCTTTTCTATCGATCACCCATCCATGGATGAAGTGACTTATATTCTGTAAACAAGATATCAATGTGAGAAAGAGAAGGGCAAGTGTTGTAAGTACTAAGCTTAAAAAGGAGCAAAGTACTTAGCAACAATGATAGAAATGTGAGGTCGACCGTAAGGTTGGCATTTGAGATGCGGTCGACCTTATGCATAAGGAGTTAGGTAAAAACATAAACAAATTACTGTAGGCATAATTTTCAGATCAAAAAGTATAAACAAGAACAAAATGAATCAAGACCCAAAGTATAAAGAATTTTTGAAAATTTTGGATGAATATATGATGAACACATGAAGAATATGAAGAACAAATTTTCAGAAATGAACAAAACTAAGTAAAATTCATATCTTTATGTTTCTAATAGCAAGAATTTCAACAAAACATCATTAAAAACATGAATCAAACACAGAAAGTTCCAGAAATCAGTTTTGAATATTTGAAAAACTTGAAACATTGTTTGTGAGAAATCATCCATTGAGGCACCAAAATACCGATTAAACATGAAATAAATATCATAATCAGTTACAGAAAGATAATTCGAGCATCAATGTATAGATATTTCATAGCAAACAACATTAAAACAAGAGTTTTCAAAGAAAATGGGTTTCCCCTTTTCATGGATAAATACGAACCGACATTTAAAATTTTGAATTCGAAGCTTAAAGATAGAAGTTTCATACCATAAGCTACTAATTTAAAAAGAGAGGAATCAATGCTTGATTTCTCAGAATTTTTATTTGATGATTTCTTCTTGGATGGAGCCATTTATACTAAATGAGTTAGTGAGAGAAAGTAGAGAGAGAGAGAGAAGAAGACAAAGGCAAGGACAGTAGAGGGAGATTTTGTGCAGGTGATTGTGGGAAGTGAAGAAGTGGAGTAGTGTAGGGAAAGGTTATGGAGGGGAAAGTAGTGCACAAAAATGTCCTTTGTGTAAGGGATAGTCATTTTGTCATTACCTTTACAGCCAATGATGGCTGAACAAGTGTTGGAGGATGTGTCATTTAAGACAAAAATATTTTCCTCATAAATGATTTGAATTTATGAAAAACTAGGGAAAAACAATTGCAAAATTACCCTTGTTGTAAGTACCCCAATCCAGACCGCTCTCCATCCGAGCATGCGAAAAGGACACCAAGGGTTCACTTCCCCGCGATCACAAAGTCTCGTGGCTTCCCAAGGATCAAACGGACCAAGCAAAACCAATGAAGGACCTTTCGGGCATTAAAACACTAAAAGGACCTCTACAGGAATGGCACAAAAGCCAAAAATGCTGACAAATTGATGAGTGAGCCACACGGACCACCTTGTAAGTATGGTTGATCCGTGCGGACCTCATTGTCAACACGCCAATGACACAAAAGTCAAGACATTTGATTGATTAAATTCAGAGCCGTGTGGACCAATTGACTGATTAAAGTCCAATCCGTGCAGACCACATTGCCAATTTCCAGACCATATAAATACTGGCCTCTAGCAGCTTCAAAATCATATCAACATCATCAATAAACATCAAAAAACTCATCCACATTCACTCACAATCACCCACAACAATCAATAACCAACAACAACAACATAAACAACCCTCCTTCCTCCCTGAGGCAGCCAAAATTTGTGAGTTTAGTGAGAGACAGTGAGAGTTAATTAGGGGAGATTTTTCCATAAATGAGGGCAAAGCTTTTTTCCTCTTTAATCACCCCGAGAGCAACACAAGAGCAAAAATTCGAGTGTGAATGAGAGTTAATTAGAGGAGATTTTTCCATAAGTGAGGGAAAAACTTCTTTCCTCTTTAAATCACCACAAATCGGCCACACTCCTCCCGAGGAAGATAGAAAAAAACCAACATTGGTGAGATCTCCTTCCGAACCAAATGCATTAATTTCCAGGTCTTTAATATATTATTGTTTAAATATATCATTCATAATGTAGTCTTTACTTACTATATATGTGATAGACCCAAACCATCTAAGTGATCCTATAAGATCTTCCAGGCACAATGTGCACAAGAATGGAGGTCTGATAGCACATGGGGATTTGGCCTGCTGGCTTGAGCTCATGGCTTCCAACCTGAAGGTCATGGGTTTGATCCCCCCAAAAGTTAGAGGGAAGGCTTTCTCTCCCTAGGATTTATCCCCTAGGCGCTTCTGTGCGTGCATGTGTATGTGTGTGAGTAGTGGAAAAAAAAAGAATGGAGGTCTGATGGGGATAGTGGTTTGTCCTTATTCATGCATTGTCTTTTCATTATTTATTTTCAAATATATTTTATTTCTTAAAAACACACACCCATACAACTTTCAAAGAAGGGTTTAGAAAGACTCATGTATATGAGGCATTTCAGGTGAGCACAAAAATCTCTTCCCAAGGCGTAACCTGACCTCCGAACTCAAAAATCTCATCACAAAACAAAAAGCCTTTTTTCAATATTTTGGGCATAACTTAAACGGCGTGTCAACTCTCTTTATTCAAAGGAATTCATTTGTCCAATCTTTGAAACAATTTCTTACATCTCAAGGGAGGAAGGCCCCGACGCAAGTCGCGGGCGCCGCCGAATCGGGTAATTTCAGTTGGCGACTCTGCTGGGGAAGTTCTGTTTTAAAACTTCTAAAAAGATTTTTAAAACATGGTGTGGGTCAAACTTTCGTTTTACCCCTTCTTTGACTGTTGTGTGTGTGTATATATTTTACTTTTTCTTTTTTTGTCTTGCTTATTAAAAAAAATGATGATGTATAATAATATATTTGTGTACATATCTTTAAAACATATTTTGCAAACTTCAATTTTTACTCAAAAATAGGAATTCTAGTGACTGCACACTATGCACACTCTTACCATGTATACTTGCACACTACAACCCCAAAACCGGGATGGTCTCAGTTGCAGTTCGAAAGGTGTTCCTATGCCTCTCTTGCGCGCACGGGATCATTCCAAACATCCCATCCTCACCAGTGTCAACCATGCACTATTTGCGTCACACTTTGTCCCAGACTTGGTTGATTTTCTACCCAGTCCGTGTCATAAATCCTAGATGTATATCCCATGTTGATCATTTTTTGAGCCTAAAAGTCAAGGTCACTTGCGAAAGCAAGCTCGACAGAATCATCTGTTGACCCGATCTTGACTTTTAGCATTAACTCAGACAATGACCTATATTGGATATACGTCAATGCCAAATGTGACACCATGTCATCGAGCCTTTAATGCCCCGCCCATGAAAATTTGACCTAGTCAAATCCAAAAGTCAAAGATCCCTTGCGAAAGCAAGACACAAAAAAGGTCATGCCAAAATCTTGGCTCGGTCCTTAGGTTAGTTTCTCTTTTCGCTCGGTGGAAACCGATTGCCATATAGGACCTTCGCTCGGGGTTGTTCGCCCTGGGAGGTCGAAATACAGGTGAAAAATGAGGGGCTTAAAGATGTAGTGACGGATTTCACTGACCCAGGATCTGGAATAGTTGCGAAAAATAAGAGCAATCTTTTCCAACCGTTTTGGATTTTGAGAAAACATGTTTTAAGTAAATTGAAACAGCCAAAAAAAAAAAAAAAGAGGAACTGCATGCTACATGAGCTATCCCCTTCAGCCAAAAAAAACCCTCCAGAGTCTATACCCTGCCTTTCGCCTACTATAGAGAACCGAGAGTGGTTGAGGGTCCCCAGTTGCTGTCTTTTCAGCATTAAGGTCACACGTCCTTTCGGTTCAGCAGTTGGAAATCCATTCCCCAGAAACGATAGGGTGAAAATGGTGGCATTCAGTAAAACCTCCTGTATGGATGAGTCCTCTGCACTTTCCGGGTCTGTCAACATGCTGTCTAGTGATGATTGGGGGCGTGACAGCAGAAATAGGTGCTCCCGTAATGAAGAATTTCGGAGAGAAAATCTGAGAATGTCTGTTTCTCTACGATCCCCGCCACTGATGGATGTTGTTTTACCCATCCAAAAGATATGTTCCTAGCTTATCTGATGCTCCAAACCTTTGGAATTTAATGTATTTTGTAGTATTTTGAAAGTACAGGGGTTGAAGTGCAATTACTGAGAAAATGGAGGATTTGAGCTTATTTTGAAAATTCAGGGACCAAACTGGAATTATGGATAATTAGGGAGGAATCTGATATTATAAAGTTCAGGGGCCAAAGTGAAAATTTAGGAAGTACAGTAACCAAAGTGAAAAAGAGAAAAGTACAGTGACCAAAGTGCAACTGTAAATCGAATCAAAGAAAGGAAAGCCTCAAAACTTGCTGTTGACTTGGGCGCTGTTGACCTAGGCTGTGGCCGAAGACTTGGGCAACCGCACAAGACATTTGGGCGGCCGCACAAGAGGAAGATTCAAAGACCGTGACTTTCTATACAATTGGGCGGTCGCTCAAAACCAAAGTGGGCGACTGCCCAGCCCCCGTAAATCAGATTTTCAGTTTCCTTTTTCAAAGAGGATTCTACCCATTTTTCCTAATTTTCACCTCCCTTTTACCCTAGTATATATATGTAAAGCTAGCACCCTTTTTAGAGAGGCTTTTATTCTACTTTTCAAGGTTGTAATCAAAATTGAAGGATTTTTTTTTTTTACTTTTCAATCAATTAATCTAGGTTTTATGTTCTTAATTTTATCTCTTATATCTATTTCTATGGGTATGGGTAGCTAAATTCTTTAGTTTGCGGATTGGTAGTAGCGCATATTAGATCTTTATGCTAGGGTTTTAATTCTTCCTATCTCTCTCATTCTTGTTTTTCTCAAACATTCTTAACGATCGTTCTTGAGATCAATTGTATTGACCTTGCGGAATATACCTTTGACCTCTTGAATTTATTTGGGTATGAATCATTGCACTTGCGTGGATGATTTGTAATTTTCCCATTGTTGAGAATTGTAGATTCAATTGATGCCTTTGCGGAATTCCATTGAATCTAGGTTTTTAAAGTTCTTATGATTTTAATGAGAAATTCTTGATTGTTTATATTAACCTTGCGGAAGTTATAAACAAGATAGCGATATTAGGGTTTTAATGTTGGTATTGACCTTGCAGAATATATTAACATCTTAACCTTATGCTTTTGTGAACGAACCCAAGAATGAGATTGAATTCTTTTTACATGATTTAAATAGCATAAAGTGATAATATGTTGTGAATCCAATCCGTGGACTATTTCATAATCCTTGAATTATTCCCATATTTTGTTTACTTGCTATTTCAATTGCTTAATTACTTTCTGTCATTAGTTATAATAAAAACCAAAACCAAACCCCCTTGTTTCTTTTTGCACTAACTAAACCAAATTGTTCACTCATAAATATCTGTGGTTCGACCCTTACTTTTGTATATTGCTAATTCGGTAACTTGTACACTTGCAAGGAATTTTTATTACACGAGAATTTTATCCATCAGCCTCCACCAAGGCACACTAATGGATGGATTGAAGCCTCCCCAGAAATAAGGCCGTTCTAGATAGGCCAATTAAGTGGTAGTGCCAGAAACGGCTTAACTTTCATGGATGCAGACTTGCCAGAATGCGAAAATAGGCATAACGGGGCCCTCTACATCCTTGTAAAGTTGGAAAGGTTTTACCCCCCAGATGTTTTGGTTGACAATGGCTCATCGGTCAATATCCTCGCCGCACAAACAATGAGGCAATTAAGAATCAACCATTCCCGGATGAGACCTTCTTCCCGAATGATCCGAGCCTACAACTCCGCGGACCACGCCGTTCTGGGAACGATTACCTTGGACCTCGAATTCAATGAGCAAAGGGAGTCGGTGGAATTCCAAGTGTGGAAGTCGAGTCTAACTTCTCCGCCTTACTGGGATGACCTTGGCTCCACCAGATGAAGGCAATTGCATCAAACCTACACTAGTGTGTAAAGTTTATCAATGTCAAGGGGAACCTTGAAATAATCCATGGGAGCCGTATGATGGAAAGCGCCTGGGTAGCGGACTATAACCCGGAAGAGGGTCCCGACATGACTCAGTACTACTTGGCAGACGAAGCTCTAGACATGGTCCAATTCTAAAGGGATCCTTACATCAACACGGTGGGGTTTGATGAGTTAGAGCATGAGGAATCCATGAGCCAAGATGAAGGTTCGGAACGATGCAACTATGAGGAATGCTTAAGGGAGGACCTAGAAATGGATGCCCAAATGGAGCTTGACCGGGGAATAGACAAGTACTTCATCAAAAATCCCCTCGAAGAAAGCATACATGTCTCCAATGATTTGGGATTTAACTCCCATGTAGACACATTGAAATCCCGAGGAGATGAGCATGGCGGCGTAATCCAGTCCAACATCCCGTTACATGGTATAGAGAAAGGATGGAGCAATATTCTTTCGGATATGGTCAGAGCAGGAAGGATAACATGGTTTGAAGATTCAGCCTTCGTGACTATAGCCCGAGCAAAAACCTTCTCTGCGGGAGCAGGTTTCCTAACGGTGGTCAGCATCAGCGGCAATAGACTCCAATGCCATGAATACATCACTATCCTGGAAAAGGCCTATCATGACCTATATCACCAAAATTTTTCCTGGGACCCGGTAATAGCAACAAAGGGATGCTCCCTGGGAAACAATAGTACACCTCTTCAGTTTGGCTTGAGGTTGATGCAGAAATGAGACTCCTTTCGGGATGGTGCTAATCAAGGAATGGCAACCCAAAACTTTGCTACCTACAATGCCGAAAAGGTACGAGCTTCCCGAAGCCAAATAGAATGTTTAGAAGGCACATAGTGAGTACCCGGGGGTAGATATGACCCAACTTAGGGATGATATGAAGGGATTCAGAATCAGATCACCCTCCAGATGTCTGGAAGCAACCTTGAACCAATTTGAATGGAAGAACTTCATAAAGCATGATTCTTCAGAAAATAACCAAGACAAGGTCAATTAAGAAGACGATGTCAATGAAGAAGACGATGTCATCCTTTGGAAAGGATTAGTACCCATCAGAAATGCCGTTGAAGAACTAGGTTACCTTTTACGGACCCACATCCAACAAGAAAGAAATGGTCGAGAAGCTTGGACTAACCCATCGTTTCTTAGAATCTAATTTCGAACAACATCCAGAGTCTGTTGTATTTAAGTTTGAGTCTCTCGAGTCATCTGACGGCCTTACACCTGAAGATTATGAGTTTGTAGTAGACACTGTGTTCCCCTATACTTTGAATGAAAAATGCAATCTTTCTGAGGATTCCCCCTTTTGCCACTTTAACAAATGATAAATTAACTAATAAACTAAGAACAGTTAATAATGATTCACTTGATAAAGATGCATACACACTAAATGAACAATATATTAACGAAATCTTTAAGAGTGTTGTCAAACGAGAGGAAAATTGGGCTCAAGCTGCCAAGGAAGTTTTAACCAAAGTGAATTTGGCGACTGCTAAAGAGACGCAAATCGGATATTTCTTCATCAATACTGAGCGAGAAGCATTGACTGCGCTACTCAAAGAGTTTGTAGATGTGTTCTCCTGGTCCTATCAGGACATGCCCGGTTTGGATCCCGCCATAGTTGAACACCGGATTCCCTTGAATCCCGAGGCCAATCCCATCGCGCAGAAGTTGCGCAAGATCAAGCCCGAATGGTCTTTACAAGTCAAGGAAGAAATCGAAAAGATGATTTGCGTCTAAAATTACTCGATCCGGCGAGAGTTGTTTCATGGATTGGATGGATGAATTTCTTTTGAAAAGACAGAGTCGCCACGCCGTTTTGATTATGCCCAAAACATTGAAAAAGGCTTTTGTGTTGTGTGATGAGATTTTTTAGTTCGGAGGTCAGGTTATGCATCGGGAAGAGATTTTTGAGCTCACCCGATGCGCCTCATATACATGAGTCTTTCTAAACCCTTCTTTGAAAATTGTGTGTGTGTGTGTGTGTGTGTTTTAAGAAATGAAATATATTTGAAAGTAAATAAAGGAAAGACAGTACATGGAATATGAACAAACCACTATCACCGTCAGACCTCCATTCTTGTGCACATTTTGCATGGAAGATCTTGTGGGATCACGTATATGGTTTGTGTCTATGTATATAGTAAATAAACACTACATTATAAACTATATATTTTAAGCAATAATGTATTTAAAGACTTGGAAATTAAAGCATTTATTCAGAGTTCGAAAGGAGATCTTACAAATGTTGGTTACGTTCTATCTTCCTAGGGTTTGTTTGTGTAGAAAGTGAGGGGTTTGCTTAGATGGTTTGTTTAGGGTGATTTAAAGAGGAGAGAAATTCCGCTCTCACGTGGGAAAAACCTCCCCTAGTTAACTCTTGTTTCACGCTTGGTGTCTTGTTTTGAGGCTGCAGAGGGCTGTATTTATAGGCCCAGATTCTGGACAAACAGGTCTGCACGGATCACTCAAGCATGTCAGATTTGTCATCATTTTCTTGACTTTTGTGTCGTTGGCGTGTTGACAAGGAAGTCCACAAGAGTAAGTAATAACATATAGGTCCGCTTGGACCTGTGGGTAATATCAAATTTTTTCAATTTTTGTGATATCTCTGCAGCGCCCTTTCGATAATTCTCAATGCCTGGAAAGTCCCTCTTTTGGTTTGTTTTGATCAGTTTGGTCTTTGGGAAGTTACTGGTCTTCGTAATCGCGGGGAGGTGAACCCATAATGTTTTTCGTATGCTCGAAGGGAGAGCGGTCCGGATTAGGGTACTTACAGAAGCCCCTCAGCAATGTCACTTATGAAGGAAGTGGGGTCGTCGATAAAAATAAGGATCCCAATCTGGACTGCTCATTGGGAGGGAGAGATAATGATCTTGTTGGTCGAATGTTTGGACCCTTTAATAGGATTCCTACGTATCCCTGAGTGGGAATTAAGCCAATCGTAGTTCGTGTGTGAGGGAAATTCTGATGGGCCTCTACCTATGGGGAACTTTTTGTAGGCGTTCGTCCTGAGTGAGATGGAGGCATTTGAACCTCGAGTTGAGACTCTTCTGAGGTGTCTCGGCCTGAGTTGCTGAAATATTTGAGGACGTGTGGCACCTCTGACCAAATTTGTTGAAATATTTGAGGACGTGTGGCACCTATGACCGAATTTGCTGAAACTTTTGAGGATGTGTGGCGTCTCTGACCGAATCTGCTAAAATATATTAGGACGTGTGGCGTCTCTGACCGAATCTGTTGAAATATTTGAGGACCTGTGGCGCCTCTGACCGAATTTGTTGAAATATGTGCAGAGTATTGATAAAATGCAAAAGTGATGGCTATCATTAAGGTCTTTCTGAAAGTCCTGGTGGTTCGCCACTTATACATTCCACTTCAGCTGAGGAGAGTCGATCATGACCCGTATTTTCTTCACCGCTATCACCAGGCTACGGTTTACCATTAGGGATCTACCTTTTAATGAGAGCTTGGTTGCAGACATCCATTGGGAAGAAGCATTGTTTTGTTCTTCCTTCAGGAAGGTTAGGCTCGTAAATCTGGCCAGTTGTACATGATGATTCCCCAAGTCATTACCTCATGTGATCAAGGTGAGCATGATTCAGATGCTCTTGCACGGGACTTTTGTGCTACGGGTTCTCAACTTCTTTTTTTCATGGAGCGAATCCTCCTTCTATTTTTCTTTTCTAGGTGCTTTGGCCAACCTGGAGATGAGCAGTTAGGGGCTGAAATAGCTTTGACAGATTCATGAGCGATGGTGGGAGTGACGTCTCATGGGACGTGTTTGCTTTGTGCATGATAGCCACTCTTTTTATGGTTAGCTCCCTCGGGATATGCCACAGTGCTTTGTTGGATGTGGTAGGCCACTGTCGAGCGGGCGAGGATATTGTTCCTTTAGTTCTGGGGGAAACCTTCCATGGCATAGACCATCTGGCGATGGGGGAGCAATTCATGTGCGGGGGAAGCCCCACTTTGCTTGATTTATGCTTGCGATAGAGACTTTAGGCTATGCTTGTGCTTCCGACATCTTTTAGTTCGTGGACCTTTGCTTAGCGACCTCTGGTCTTGGAGACAGATCAGTCTGAATGGGAGAGGTGGATGTGTGGGGCCCTCCCAGACCCGGGACCTATAAACTCGTGCCCCGAACTGGAGCGTCCCAAATCACCTCCCTAAAAACTTACATTTCTTTAACATAACTTGAAAGTAAAACAACATTTAACAACCTATATAACATCTCCACTTGGAGGTGATATATACACCATCTTTAAAAAGATATACCCTGTTTAATAACAAACTGTAACTTTGAAAGACAACCAATCCCATATGTAGCTACAACAGAACACAACTGAAAATGTTTTATAACTGTTTCCCCAATATAATAATAGCCACAACTACTCCCAACTCCCACACAATTCATATACATACCCTGACAACCCAAAAGAACTTGGTCCAAACTCCTTTCCGTCCTCACCGATCTGGTCCACCTGTCTCAGCGGGATCTAAAACAGTAAAGGGAGAAGGGGTGAGAATAAATCTCAATAAGCTATTATGGATGCAACAATATGCCATATAAAATGCAACACATAACCCGGTTGCTCACAACACATTGGTAAAGCGGTAAACACGTTACGTTACCTTATTTTACCTTTCCTGTCTGAACAATATGTCGTACAACAGGAGAGTAATAAATACCCCCTTCCGTGGACTTCATATGCATATCCACCAAAATCAAATGGCTTACAAAAGTGAGAGTAATAAATGCTCCACTCGTGAACTGCTTAGGCATATTCACCTGATCCGAATAGGATAAAAGTGAGAGTAATAAATACTCCCATCGTGAACTGCTTACGCATATTCACCTTATCCCAATAATCCAGCTAACTGTAAGGCTTTTGGCTCAATATAAAAGCTATTACCCCAATCTATGGCCGCATAAGGGGACAGTACAGGTATAATGTAACTTAATCACCCTTATAGAACGTCTTCTATAAAGTGATTGTATCCCATTATACCCCTAAACCTCAATTGATATAACCACATTCAAGCACATACTAGTTACTTGAAAATAAATCCACACCTTGGGATATCAAAACATAGCATGGCACTATTACACATGTTAAACCATCACAATAGTGAAACATATATTTTAATCACTATTGAATAGTAACAATCCAATAACATGGTATTAATACTCATGTTCCAACCAAGAAAATAGTGAAATATGCATTTTACACACTATTTGAACCAACAACCATGTAAATATAACCACGCAAGGGCACAATGAATCACATGTAAGCCCTACATATTCATTACACCATATTGAGTACCTTCTATAAAGGTCCAAGAATAATTTACCAAGTTTTATCAACTTTGGTTAAAGTTTTCATAACGCCTTTCAACCATTTTCAAGGCAATATTTAAAGACCTTCCCTTTATTATTTTGGACCATTTAAGACTCCATTATAAAGTCCTAATGTTGTACTAGAATTATAGTCACAGAGGGATTAAATCCATACTTGTTTGATTAGGTTTACATTGCTTGAAATTTGATACCAAGGAACTGCACTGGGCACGACTCGTGCCCTTGACCAGCACGACTGATTTGTGAAGCACGACTAGGGATCACGACTGAAAACAAGGGTGAACTACTCATGCTCTAGGGCACGAGTCGTGCCCTTTCCCAGAATTCCCTGTTCATGCTGAAACATCAGCATTCAAGGTGAAGAAAGCCATGATTGTTCATCTTATTACCCCTTAACATCAGTATACCATTTCTAAGACCTAAAAATATTCCCACAAGGCCATATAACACCACATCTCAACTCTACCTCAATTTAATCCTAACCCTTATACCAAGAACAACCCTTATTAAACCACAACCCATTTTCTTTTCATTTTAAAGCCAAATAAAATGACCACAAAATTACCAAAACCCATTTATATTACATAATATCAATATTAAATATTAAATGAACAATTATTGGAAGAAATCATAATAACTTACCAAAATATTCCGGAAATAAGAAAAAATCTACTCGATTATAAATGTTCCACTCGGCTCTCTGAGCGTTTATTTGCAATCAGAACGAAGAACGGATGAACGTTTGATTTATAAGAATTTTTGGAAGATAATTCTGGGTTGAAAAAACTTTCTGGGACGTATGCGAAGAAAGAAGAAGTTGACAGAAGAAATAAACCTTCTGTGAGAAGGAGAAGGATATTTATATATCCAAGTTACACTTTAGCTCCTCCAAGAATTGAACAACTACTACCAACCACCTTAAAATTATATTTACACTAAAGTTCCTCAACATTTTTATAAAGCTTTTATTTAAAATTTCCAATATTATAACTTTACTACAAAAATTCCTATTTATTCCATTTAGACATTATATCATTAAAATTAATTTATTAACATTCCAAAATCACCCAAATTATCAAATTATCCAAATAAACACGTAACCATTCAAATTATCATATAATGCCTAATATGAGATGCAATGCACTCCACCCCCACGTGCTCAACACGTGACCAAAATAGTGCCTAGGTTTAGGGTCATGACACTCACTCCCCCTTAAAGAAAATTCATCCCGAATTTTAAACATACTTACTCAAGTGCTCAACCTTCCACGGATCCCCTCACGCATCTCGAATTCTCAAAACTCAAGTGGCTTCCTCAGAGATATGATTCTTCCACTAAATTTTCAAAACCCGAATACTCTAAGTTTTCCATTCCCATACTTGTGATTCTAATAACTCTCAACTGTTCTTCTATATAAATCAAATCATCCTGAATATTCTCGGTTGAACTCAATACAAGGGAAGGATCATAAAGATACTTTCTCCCTTACAATGCTTCATACGGTGCCGCTTCAATACTGGACTGATAACTATTGTTATACGCAACTCAACCAAGGTTAAATGAACCTCTCAAAATGAAGGAAAATCCATCATATACACACGCAACATATCCTCAAAATCTGGATAGTTCTCTCTGTCTGCCCATCTATCTGAGAAGGAAACGCGAAACTGAAACTCATCTTGAACCCCAAAACCTCTTACTAAGTCTTCCAAGATCGCGATGTGAACCTCGGATCCCGATCTGATACAATGTTGATTGGTACTCCGTGAAGTCAAACAATCTCTCGCAAATCTAGATTTATGACATTCCTCTAGGACTTGTCTTTTGGTCTTTTGCGAAGACAATACACAAATTCTGCCTCTGAAGGTTAAAATTCCATCATTATTCAATACAATATCTTCGGTCCTTCCATCTTGAAACTGTCCGATAATTTCCTCAATTCAGAATCATTTGTTGAGCTTCCATAAGATCTTCATACAGGGTAGGTATAGCTCAAACATTCGAAATTAATATCTCATCTTGCGACTCACCGGACAGCAATGTTGACAATGAAGCCTTTCGACTAATCGCATCTGCAACCACACTAGTTTTCCCAGATGGTATGGAATAACGCAATCAAAGTCTTTTAATAATTCCAACCATTTCTCTATGTGTTGTTCGATTCCTTCCGAGTAAACAAATACTTCAACTCTTATGATTAGTAAAAATCTCAAATTTAGCTTCATATAGATGATGTTTCCCTTTTAAGTAACGCAAAATAATCATAACCAATTCCACGTCGATAGTAGGATAATTCTGCTATGCTGGTGCTGATTTCCTCAAAGCCTAAGCTATCACTTCCTAGTCTGTATAAGAACAAAATCCCACTTTCCTTTGACGTGTTCATGAAAATCACAAAGTTCTCACATCCATCAAGTAGGGTAAAGATCGAAACTGTAGTCAATCTATTCTTCAACTCTGCAAAACTGATTTCACCTTTTGCATTCCACATAAACGATACCTCCTTCTGAATCAACTTAATCAATGGCGTTAAAATTTTGAAAATCAATCAGTAATCCTTTGGTATTAACCTGCCAAACCCATAAAACTATGAACTTCTGACACTGTCGAAGGCTGTTCCATTTGACCAGGGTCTCAATCCTCAAAAGATTAATGACAATACCCGAGCTTGAAACTACAAGACACCCAAAATTGAAATCTTCTCGAGCCATAACTCACACTTGCTGAATTTCACAAACATTTGATTCTCACTAAAAACAAATAACATAACTTGCAAATGGTTTTCATAATCTCTTCATAACTCTGAATAAACCAAGATATCATCCATAAATATTACCACAAAGTTATCAAGATCAGGTTTTTTTAAAAAAAACTCTACTCATCATATTCACAAACAAATCCGGTGCCCTTCTATAAGGTGTTTTTGATATGGGCATTAACTTGGCATTAAATCAATACGGAATTCTACTGCCCTATCTGGTAGCATGAATTACTCCGCTAAAACACATTTACAACTCACTCACAACCGGTACATGAGATCTTTCGGGTGACTTCTTACGCAAGTCTAACACATAAGCCAATTAATCCTTCACACTCTTTAGACAATAATTTTCGGCCTTTAATGCATGTATGACTTAAATATCAAATAATGACTTATGCGCCTCAATCACAAACAGAGGCAAATTAGACATAGAAAAGGAAACTCGCTTCTTGCGACAGTCTACCCCTGCACGACAACTACTTAACCAATTCAGGCTAAGTATAACATTATAATCACGAATTGGAAATTCTACCAAATCCACTGGCAATATATGCCCACATATAATCACGTCACAACCATTCAAATAAACACATAAACATTCAAATTATCATATAATGCCTAATATGAGATGCAATGCACCCCACCCCCACGTGCTCAACACGTGACCAAAATAGTGCCTAGGTTTAGGGTCGTGACATGATGGCCAGGCTCTGCACGCATCACATTTTCTGTTGGGTTCCTCATTGGAAGATAGAGACTAGGAGGGCTATTCAGGAGGGTTCCTATATTTTCAGGGTTGCTGGGCTGTCTCAGTCTTCTTTCTACATTCTGTCCTTTATTTCCAAGCAGTTCGGGATGAAGTAGGAGCCTTTGTCCGACTGGAATGACATTGCTAATATGGAGGTAACTCCTTTCTCTTATGGCGGATCCATCCACTTTTCCTTCTTTTCTTGAGGATATGGAAGTATTCTTCTTTTCCTCCTAAGGTATTTCTCTGAAGCGATGAGAGTGTCATTTTGACTACTTGAGCTAGCACGAGCGACATCTTGGACAGGCTCAGATGATTCTGGGGAGCTGACGCGAGGCCATTTTGGGGCAGGGCTGCCATTTCAGCTACATCTTTAGGAGTGCAGAATCTTGGATTAACCCTCTAGATATCACGGGAGACGCTTTATTTGACTACGAGACTAGAGTTGACAGACTGGCAGAGAGAGGTCTCCTTTTCCAGACTCGTAGGGAGGATATCCGAGCCGAGGCATGGACAAACGAAGCTTTGAGTGTGACTATATTTTTTTGACACAATAGGGAGGACACCTGATCTTGGAAGGAGGGAGACAGTTGTAGTTCTCGTGGAATGAAAGAAAACTTGTTGGGGATGAGGGAAAAAGGGAAAGAATGTCAAAGGGACAAGCGCGAGTGGCATGGAATGACCTTCTGAGTATCCATTCATTTCCATTGCAGACACATTAATTATTAGATGTTTTATGTTATTTTAGCATTGCGAGTTGAGAGTAGACCGTGCTTGAACTCATCAAGAAGTGTTTTAACTGCAATGATTTGTGATTCGCTTTAAAGCTTTATCGAGAAGCAAAATCTCTTGCTTGCTTCTTATTTGAGCCTTGATGGCATCAACTCTTGGAGTTTTGTTTGTTTTTTAGACCGAACCAATGAAGGCTTCCTACGCTCCCCCCTGACTGAGGGGCTCAGGTCTGCGTAGTTCGACCTTCTTTTGTGAGAGAAGGGGGAGAGAGAAAAAGGGGAGAATGGTGCAACCCTAATTTTGCCTAGACTGCCCTTTTAGAGGTTTCAATCTAGCTGGGTATGTTCTTTAACACCTTTGTATTGTTTTTTTAATCAATCAGTCAACCAAAAATGTAAAAGAAATGACTTGTAATGTACACTTACAATAGCGTATACATTATTTTTTTGAAAAGGTGGGAACTGGTCCCTTTTTGTGTGAATGCCTTATTTGGTCTAGGCACAAAAAACATGCTTTTTGGGTTTGACTCTTTTGAGAGAGTATGATCACTGAAAAGCTTGTAAAAGTGTATGGAAACCCTTGCTGCAGAAAATCAGTGTTTAGCTCTATTTTTCCTATTTTGTAGAAAAAGAAGACTTGTTGAGACATTCGAAAACTTGATTTGTTCACAATGTTCACATGTTTTCTTAAAACCCTTTGTTGATGTTCGGGTTATTCAACAATTAAACTTGATATGCTTGATTAATCATGAGGAGAAAGTCAACCAGTATTAAGGATCGAGTTGGGTCAGGTGTGAGAGAAGGTTTGTGTATAGGAGAGGTCATTGATGAGACCAGTTTTACGAATTTGCATGTGCTTATGATTGAACCATTTCTGGTTGCCTACTTTCCGTATGGTAAGGAGCTCAATTTTTCATAATTTGAGGTCGAACCGTATTTGGCTTTGGGGCAAGGGCATGAATATTTGTGCGAACTTTGGCGAAAAGGCTCGAGCGGAAGGTTGGATGATGAGGCACGGATCTTGAGGTGATTCCTTGATAAGTCATATTTTGACGGCTACTTCAATTATTAAATTGTTTCTTGATCGTTGCTCTCACGGGAAGAGAAAGAATTTGAATATAGCTTAAGGAACTATGATACGCTTTTGCCTTCCTTCATTGAGCTTCTGACTAACGGTGCATGGGTCCTTGGCCTTTTTTGTTTTGAAGCCCCTGCTTGAACTTGCTTGATGCACATGAGGGAGAAGTGTGAATTATCCCACGATCACGCAAATGCCCTACCGCATTGGGCAGTTTGCGTATCATTATGAGGGCCGAGTCACCTCATTATAAAACACCAAATTAATGAAAAATGGAGTCGCCACGCCATTTTGATAATCCTCAAAACTTAAAAAAAAAAAGGAAAAAGATACTAGGTCCGGAGGTTAAGTTACTCCTTGGGAAGAATGTTTGGCGTTTACCCAAGGAGCCTTGCAAATGCAAGTCTTCCAAGGTCCAAAATTTGTGCTTGTGTGTGTGTGTGTGTGTGTTTGTGATTTAAGAAAGAGAAAGAATGTGCTAAGTCTTTATCCGAACATAAGAACCATTTTAAGAAGGTTTTAGTTTAAGATGCCTTGGACTTTGATATTTTCGGGATTTTGATCCCCTACCCATTTTTGAGCTTATGATCATCATTACACGACCTTTCGACCCTCCCATTAGATTAATCAACCAATCTAGGCGTAGGAGCCTTGGTATATTTTAATCTAACTTTCCTTGGGGATTTTAGTCAAATATGATCAAAGTATCAATTTTAAGTCCAAGAATGAGGTATTAGAAAAATAATGATTCTTTGGCCATCAATCCTACATATTGAGATATTGGCGATTCATAGGGACATTATGGTATATTTATCTCAAGTGGTCATAGGAGATCTTGGGACTGGGAATTATTGATATCTACAAATGAACAAGATTCATGGCATTTTTTATAATGAGATTAGTGTAAAGATTGAGTCTTTACACCAATCTTCACTTTAGAATGCTCAAGAACCATGAGTCTAGAGAAACGAGACATAAAGATTGGATCTTTATATTCATCCTATGTCTTTGACACCTTAATAGGCTTTAGACAATCCTAGGAGAAGATTCCAATCTTGGGGACATGTGGAGGAATAAAGAAATTATAACATCAATGTGGTGGAATCAATGTAAAGATTGAGTCTTTACATTGATTTCCCCATTTGAGATGCTAAAAGGGTCAAGGGGGATCATTAATCTAAGAACATAATGTAAAAAAGAATGGATCTTTATGACTTTTTCTATGTCCTTAATACCTAAATAGGTGGACAATCATAGGAATAGCTAGATCTAGGGAAGGGAGAACATTTAATACATAAAGATTGCATTTTTAGACATAAATGTAAAAGGGGATGACATCATCTCTTTGAGAGACCATCCCTAGAACAAGCCACTTGTGGAATCTTGTTCATCCTAGGGAGAGGATCTTCATGGAATCATTTGTCTTAGGGAGAGGAAAAATGATAGATTTACATTGCAAAGATTGAAACTTTATTACATAATAGAAGTTTAATCAACAAGTAGTAGGAGAGTAAAAGTGTATGGATGTAGATTAGGGTAGGGAGAAGGAGAGATTACCAATATTGGTGCTTCTCTATCTTCTTAGGAGTGTTCTTTGGGCTAGCTCTAGTAGGAATAGATTGGGTTTGAATTAATTTAGGAGAGAGACAAGTTTGCTATGTCTTAGGAGAGAGTATTTCGAGTTTGGATTTCTGCAGAGTGACTTTGCTATGAAAACTGTATATGAAGTGGGTAGAGAAGGTCTCTATTTATAGGTTTATGCCAGGCTACTAATGAAGCCACATGGCTGGAACCTGCGCTAAAATAAGCCACACGGCCCATTCTTCTGTCGCGTCAGCCTGTTTCTAGAACAAGGCAAGGTGGCAGATTTGGAAGCTTCTTTCCAATGAGGTCCTATCCAATTTTGAAATTCCTGGCAGGTCCTTCCTTGCTCAGAAAGTAGAGAAAAGTTCCCAAATTGCTCCTAAACTTCATGAAAGTTTACGGAATTGCTAGGAAACTAGGATTGGTGGCTGTGAGCCAGATTTGAGTACTTACAGAAGCCCCTCGGCAATGGTACTTGAGAAGAAAGTGGGGATGTCAATAAAAGTGAGAATCCATTCTGGTGAACTGCCGAGATGGTTAGGGATTGGGTGAATAAAGAGGTCGAATGGCTAAACCTTTGAAAGGCTACCTACGTATCCCGAAGAGGAATCAAGCCACGATCGTAGTTCGGGATCCACTGGGGAAAGGATGTCATGTGTGACGGATTGGCTGAACCTATAATAGGCTACCTACGTATCATAGGGGAATCAAGCCACAATCGTAGTTCGGAACTGCTGGGGAATGGTGAAGAGAAACAAGTCCCTTGCTTTAAAGGAAGAAAAAAGGTGACCTAAGAGGTCAAATGGCTGAACCTTTTAATAGGCTACCTACATATCCCTGAGAGGAATCAAGCCGGGTCATAGTTCGCACACCAATAGGGAGATGGTAAAGGAAAGGGGTGATCGATGTGGTCGGATAGCTGAACCTTTGAAAGGCTACCTACGTATCCTCGGGGGAATCAAGCCACGATCGTAGTTCAGGAAAATCCCTAGATAATTAAGCAATAGGTCTAGGATTCTCGGAGTTTTGACGGTTAATGGAGGAGTCACCTGATTGATTTGACAATTTGGAGGGGTCACCTGATTGGTTTGACAATTTGGAGGGGTCACCTGATTGATTTGACAATTTGGAGGGGTCACATGATTTGTTTGACAATATGGAGGGGTCACCTGATTGGTTTGACAATTTGGAGGGGTCATCTGATTGATTTGACAATTTGGAGGGGTCGCCTGGCGTTATTCCATTCTAACGGAGATAATGGAATATTGTTTTGAGAGAAAACATTATTAGATAACGGAAATTTTCGAGAGAAAACGTTATTCCATTTGGAGATAACGGAAATTTTTGGAAGAGACATTATTCCATTTGGAGATAATGGGAATTATTTGTTTAAATGGGAAAGGTCAGGGGTAGAAGTGTAAATTCAGCCTGAGGTGAATAAAGCCGCCTGGCTTGGGATGGAGAAAAGGAGGCTGCCAGGCCTGATACTCTGTAGCACCAGATTGTCAAAACAGAAGGAAGAACACGAGCTGTGGCCATTGTTGGCCATTGTTGTTGAGAAGAAAGAGAGAAAAGAGAGAGAAAATGCCAAGTTCTTCGAAATCTCAAGCTCCTACCACTCTCATGGACCAAGGTGGATACATTATGCATCGTCAAGCGCGCCATAATCTTTCACAAGACGCGAGATTGAGGAGAAAGGAATTGGTGAGGACCGACCGAAAATATGATTTTGCAGTGCCTCCCTCTCAGTTTTATCCAGATAAAAGGGATCATAAATCAATGAAGCCTCAATCTATAGGGGTAAGCACTTTCGATTTGCTCAATTTCGTCAATTTTGGTTTATTTTTGGTTGATTATTTATGAAAATTAGGGCTAAATTCGAATTTTGGGAATTATTTTTAATTTTTTTGTGATTTTGTTGATGATTCCAAGGATTTGATGATCAATATATGAAACTAGATATATGGGTAATCATGCATGTGCAATTTGCTTGAAAGAATATGAGTATGACTCATTTTTTGAAAATAAAGTAGGTAAAATAATGCCAAAAGTGGGACAGAGTTCTTGCATGTGCTAAAACTCGATTAATTTATGATCATGGATGAGAGAATGATATTTTGGATGATGAAAATGATTCATGCATGGTTTTTTGAAAGACTAACTTTGTATGAAGAGGTTTTGTGAAAAACTGAGATGTTTTGTGCTTGTTCTTGCTTTGGGAGAGTATGTGCTCGGTGTGACGTGTTCCATATGATGAAAACATGTGTTCTATGTAAATGATGCTAGAAAAATCTTTGTGAATGCTTTGCTTTGAAATTTGTGCAAAATTTTGTGCATATTTCTGAGATATGTTGAGGGACTAACGTACCTTTGCTGTGCTTACCTGCAGGAGAGCAAATCACAAGGGCCCGCTGAGATCGCGATGAAGTTGTGGGTGAGGATGCCCGACATTGAGAAGGGGGGTTACAACCCGAGGCAGTTAGCTGTCGATATGGGTCTCCATGCCTTTGTAGAGGCTATCGGCAGGGGTGTGCATGTGACGAACAAGAGCAAGGGACTGACCCTAGCTCTTTCTGAGTTTTGGTGGGACACTACCCACAATTTTCACTTGGGTTAGGGAGAGGCTACCGTGACCCCTGCCGATTTCACGGCTATCACGGGCTTGCAGTTTACTGATCGTCCTGTTATCTGGAGAGACCACATCACTGATGCTGAGTTTAGGGATTATGTTAGGTTTGACATTTGCCAGAAGGGGTTAGGGATGAAGACCCATTTGATTGAGATTGAGATTGAGATTCTCAGGTGCATCGAAGGCTTTGCCACCAGCGCCGTGACTGCTCTTCAACTCGTGAGGGCCTTTCTATGACTGACTTTATCGGTGACCATCTTCGCCAACTCTGGGACGGTGGCGATGATCTGTTTGTTGGATTCTTTGGATGATCAGACGGTAGTTGGGGAGATCTCTTGGGGTGAGGCTGGAATGGACGAGTTATACTTTTCCCTTGATCTGTACAGTCGCATTAAGGCGGCTACCTTGGACTGTTTCTCCTTTGCTTTGGAGGTATTCTCACTCTTCTTTCTGTTCTTTCTTTTTTTCTGTATCCTCAAAATTTGTCATTATCTGTAAGAGAAGTAACCCTTCTATTTTTACATGCAAGTTTGGTTTTATGAGGTGATCGGGTTCTTTTCATGGAACCAGCAGAGCGATCCAACCATCTTCCCGGCTATGGTACACTGGAGGGGTGAGGCACGGGACAAATTCAACATGAAGACCGGATCACCTTCGACTACAAGATGGTGAAGCCTATCATTAATGAGGACAGTTGTCAGAGGGTGACTTTCTATCCCTGGGCCGGTATCCTGCAACTCAAATGGGTGATGTCGTGGCTGTGACGAGACAGAGGAGGTGGTTGACAGGCTTGACCTGTGATGTGATATACTTGGGCGACAGATTTTCCAGGCAGCATGGTCATGACCCTCCTTTGGGCGCCATTACCCCTCATGATCCCCCACCTTTTATGCTGCAGCCTAAGATTGGCCAGAGGATGAGAGGGATAGGTATAGGGCTGGTTTGGTTGCGAATGATTATTTTAACCACGCTACTTCGTATGCCACCTTTGTAGATGAGCGTTTGAGGACACCACAGAGGTTGGTGAAGATAGCTGCCACCCAGGGATATTGAGAGGCACAGCCGACTGATCCACCTGTTCCCTCGGCTCATCTGTCTTATGTGGTGAGTGGGGTGCCAAGGAGGCTGATGGTACCCATCCCTGAAATGAGAGAGGTCGAGTTCACTTTACCGGTTGATAGCACTGTAAGTAATCCTTGGTTTTCTTTTTTCGACTTTTTCCTTTTCTGTCCATTTTATTTCTGCAATTTTGAATCCTTTTCTGGGATTTTCTGAGATTTCTTCTTTCTCGTAGGTCCCTGCTCGTACCTATGATACTTTGGTGCGACAGAACAGGGGATGGAAGCAATTGGCTCGGTCTCTCTTGAGGAAGCTGGCTTGTGCTTTGAGGGCTACAGGGAGTCCGCAGGAGCCTGAGCGCAAGAGGAGGCATGTTGGGGGTGAAGCTTCTTCGTCATCGGCCTCAGGATACCCATCATCTTCGGCCAGCAGCGTGCCTCGAGGGAGTGGCCTAATGCTGACATCTTGGAGCAACTGGCGGAGTATGAGCATGTGCCGGTCGATTTGTCAGATGTGAGCGAAGAGGAGGACGTGATGAAGGAACCTATGTTTTATGAGCTGAGCAGCGACGAAGAGTCTGATGCTTAGGGTCCTTATTTTCTAAACTTAGGAACAAAAACAATTGATGCAAGTAGGACAAATGATTTGTAATTATTTATTTTTATTTTGGGGCCCGAGAGTGGGCAAAGACATGTAATGATTTCTCTTTTTTTTTTCTTTTTTATTGTTATTGCTATTTTTGTTCGTTACTTGAGCCTCAGGGCGATTTTTGTGTGGAAATGTGGCGGAAATTGGGCCAGGATGTATATGATGGTATTTGAAATGTGTTTGGGAATGATTTTTATGCATGTTTTGAGAAAGTAGGGTGAAAATTCCACTTGGGCAGCTGCTTTGGCTGCTGCATAATTTTTTTCTGCAGCAGTAAATAAGGCCGCCCGCCTTGGTCCAGAGAAAAAAAGGCCGCACGGCTGCTTCTTCTGCCTGAACTGATTTTCTGTAAATAAAGCCAAGGAAGGGTTTAGAAACTTCATTTCTGAATTTGGCTCCTCCTATATTGTCCCAGATCATTCCAAAACTGATTCTTGGCCAAAAAAGATGAATCCAATTGTCGCCATGGAAAAACCAGTTCGATTGCAAAAGGAGAAAAGAGACCATTTTCTTTTCAATATTCAATCTTGGATGAGGTATAATTTCCAATTTCACAAGGGTCTTTTCGATAACACCTTCAAGATCAAATCTTTATGGCATTTGAAGGATCTCCCGCCAGATTGGGACCTTTTGAGAGCCGCTGCAAGATTTTGGGACGTCCGGAGACATGCATATTTTTTTCCTACAATGAGATCGTTCCCACCTTTGAGGACTTCAGAGCACTGATTGGGGGTCCAGAAGTCGTGGCTATTTCGATTTTGTTCGCCGGGGGCTTACCAGTGATCCCAAAGTTGGCATCTTTTCTACAGATTTCTCTAGAAGAAGTTGAAGGCATGATGATAGCTCCTGAAAGGATCGACATTTCTGATATTCCGGGCAGATTCATGTCTCCGGGTACTACAGGGACTATGGTATCTATGGACGCCTATATTCTTTGCATGTTCTCTTTCCTGTTTACTGCTGAGTCTTTTGGAGTGTGCCATAGTGGCCTTTTGGACATTGTCTGAGATTGCAGAGCCGGGAGAGATATAGTCCCTTTGATTTTGGGAGAGACACTGCATGGCGTTGATAGGATGGCCAGAGGGGACCTTTACATGCGGTCTGGGAGTCCAGCTGTACTGACTTTGTGGTTACAGGAGCGGCTCGGGGCTTTACCTGGGGCTTTGCCTGCTCAGTATCCCTGGTTGATTTCTTAGAGAGGTGCACCAAGGCAGTAGGATCAGGACCGCTAGGAGCTGTTGATGGCTCGGCTGTCTACTTCAGATATTCATTGGTGGGTGCCTCACTGGAGGTTGCAGAACCGGAGGACATTTCAGGAGTCCTATATAGTGAGGGTCCCAGGGCTATCCTGGTCGTCTTTCTACATTCCACGCTTAGTATCGAGACAATTTGGGGCCTTATAGGAGCCACTAGATGACTGGGAGGGTATTCGCACCATGGAGGTGGCATCCTTGGATATGAGAGATCCTGGTAGTTTCTCCTTTTTCTCGAGGGCATGCACATATGCTGCTTTTCCACCCAGAGCCATCCTCAAGAGCAGGAAGAGTACCATTTTGACCACAGTTTACCTAGATTGGTATGAGAGAGAGATGGGGGCAACTCAGATTGTCTTGGGAGAGAGGCGTCAGGCCTTATTAGGTGCTGATAGTGACTCTAGCAGGACTCTGAGGGAGGCTAAGGCAAAGGCCAGTCGACATAACCAGTCATGTGATTTCATTAAGGATATGGAAGTTAGATACGAGAGACTGTCAGGGATTCCTCCTCTCACCGAGGCTCAGCGGGAGGAGATAAAGACTCGTGCCAGGGTACAGAGGGCACTTATTGACATGGGTTTGGTCGAGGCTCCAGTGAGGGCACCCGAGATAGGGATGAGGGAGACAGACATCATTGAGAAGAAGAGGAAGAACACTCGAAGAGGTCGAGGTCATGGAAAGAAGAATAGGGATGATGCTGCCAGTGACGGTTGATAGATTTGAGAGATGTTCTGAGTATCCACTTATTACTTTTTTTTTGCAAATAAACTAGTTATTTAGGTGTTTTATTGTATATATTTTCTTCATAGCAGGTTAGGAGAGTCAAGAGTAGACCGTGCTTGAACTCATCAAGAAGTTTTTAATTTGTAAAAACATGGGAGATTATCTTGGAATTTTTCATTACACATTTCATGGAAATCTGGATGTTTATTTATTGTTTAGACCGAACCATTTCTGGCTGCCTACGTTCCCCTTTTACAAAAAGGACTAAGGGGCTCAGGTCTCCGTAGTTCGACTCTAGTGAACTTGTTTGTTTTGTTTTTTTTTTGGTGCAACCCTGTTTTCTGCCTAGACCGCCTTTTCAGGGTTTTCAGCCTAGATGGGTATTACTCTTTTTTGCACTCTCTTTTCTCTTTTTTTATAAACATAATAACGACGAAGCTTGTCACCGTTGACAGGGTGAACGAAAGGATTGCCATCCAGGTCCGCAAGTTTCATTGCTCCTCCTGATAGTATCTTTTGTACCACATACGGGCCGATCCATATGGGTTCCCATTTTCCTAGAGGGTTGTCTCTGGTAGGGGGCTTCTCTTTCAGTACCAAGTCTCCTTCCTTGATGTCCTTGGCTTTGACCTTTTTATCGAATGCCCTAGCCATTCACCTCTGATAGGCTCGAGTATGTTCCATTGCTTTTAGTCTCCTTTCATTAAGCAGGGCGAGCTCATCATGCCGGCTGCGCACCCATTCGACTTCATTAATGCCGTTTTCCAAGAGAACTCTTAGTGATGGAATTTTCAACTCTATAGGCAGCACTGCTTCCATTCCATAAGTCAAAGCAAAAGGGGTTTCTCCCGTGGCTGTTCTGACAGAAGTTCTGTAGCCCTAGAGTGCAAGATGTAGTTTCTCAGGCCAGTCACGACCGCCAGTGGCCATCTTTCGGATGATTCTCTCAAGTGTCTTGTTTGAAGCTTCTAGTGATCCATTGGTATGAGGCCTGTACGGGGATTATTTGTGGCGAGTGACCTTGAATTCTGAAAGCAATCTATCGCAATCTCCTTCAAAATGTGTCCCGTTATCTGAGACGATCTCGTTTGGTACCCCATATCTGCACATGTGTAAGTACCCCAATCTGGATCACTCCCTTCCAAACGCACGGGAAACACCGCAGACTCACACAAACGCAGTCTTGAACGCCCGTAGCCTTAAAAAATCCCAAAAACCACCAATCAAACCAAGGGGGGCCTTTCTGGGATAAAAAAGCACAAAAAAGGACTTTTTGAGAATTTTGGAAAATTTGGAAAAGCAAGGACAGTCCATGCGGACCACTTTGCTTCCAGATACAATTATTACAAAATCCTCTTAAAGTCCACAATATTTCCTTAAATCCAGGAAAACCAAAAAATGGTAATGGCAGACTGTGTAGCGCGACATAGTTAGCCAGAATCTGGACCCTATAAATAGAGGGCTCCCCTCTCATATTTTTCACACCTCCTCTCTTCTCTCTCTCTCCCTCCAGCCTTCAGGCCTCCTTCTAAGACCCTTCGGGGCAATCCTGGTCCCTTTCGGTTCCCTCCGGGGCATTCTGAGGCCCCTCGTGGTACTCCGAAGCCCTGCCGAGCGCTCCCGAGATGCTCTCGAGCTGCCCCGAGGCACTCCCAAGGCATCCTGAAGCCTTGCCGGTCCATCCCAAAACCTTTCCGGTCCATCTCGAGGTCCCGAGGCCCTGCCGGACAATCCCGGTCCATTCCGAGCACAACCGACGATCCCGACGCACGCCGAAACTCTGCCCGAGCACAATTGACGATCCCGACGCACGCTGAACCTCTACACGAGTAAAGTCAATGATCCCGAAGATCCCGACGCACGCCGAACCTCTGCCCAAGTACACACCTGACACTCCCGAGGCACGCCGAAGCTCTGTCCGCAGACACCGGTACACCCCGAAGCAATCCTGGTCCATCCCGGAGCACTAATCACACTCAAACACTATTCCCAAGAGAAAGACAGACACGAACCAACATTGGTAAGTCTTCCTTACATTACTATTTCAATACATTTCAATACATAGTATACAATGTAGACATCAAACTCAGCATGCATTTTAAAAAAGCACATACAACACACACACTACTTTTAAAGAAAGAAGGGGTACCGAAAGACTCGTTTTTACGAGGCAACTCGGGTGAGCTCTAACATTCTCTTCCCGAGGTGTAACCTGACCTCCAAACTCAAAAATCTCATCACACAACAACAATTTTTTTAAACTAAGCCTTTTTTCAATGTTTAGGGCTAAATCAAAACGGCGTGGCAACTCTACGAAACAAAACACAGCAAGACACCTCCTCGACCAACGACGTGAGATGTCGGGGCCCGCGTGCGAGCCGGATCCGGTTAATTTCAGTTGGCGACTCCGCTGGGGATAAATTGTTTTAAAAACTTTTAAACAAAAATATAAAAGATTTTTAAAATAATGATGAGGGTCAAACTTTCATTTTATCCCTTTTCTTTAACTGTTGTGTGTGTTTGCATGTGCTTTACTCTTTATTTACAAAAAAAATACAAAAAAAAAATGCATCATAATACATCTCTGTGTATACATACAAAAATTCTGCAAAACTTTCTATTTTACTCAGAAAAAGAATTTTAGTGACCGCACACTACTCGCATTGCTGCCTCGGTACACCGCACGCTACGCGCACTTGCTACCTCGGTACACTGCACACTACAACCCTTAACCCGAAGTGGTCTCAGTTGCAGTTCGTTTGGCCATCCTACGCCTCTCAAACGCGCACAGGATCATTCTAAACATCCCATCCTAGCCAGTGTCAACCCTGCACGCTTGCGTCACACTCTGTCTAGACTCGGTTGGTTTTTACCCAGTCCGTGTCATACAGCCTGGATACATATCCCATGCCGACCATTTTCTGAGTCAAAGATCGGAACTCAAGATCCCTTGCGCAAGCAAGACGATGAAAGGTCATGCTAAAATCTTGACCCGATCTTGATTTCCGAAGCTACACCCAGACAATGCTCCATCCCGGATATACATCCATGCCCACATGACACCATGTCATCAAGCCTTTAATACGTCAGCCATGACAATATGACCTAGCCAACGCCTAACGTCATAGATTCCTTGCGCAAGCAAGGTAAAGAGAGGTCATGCCGAACTCTCGACCCGATCTTGACTCAGGTGCCAGCTCTGCTCACTATTCACATGGCCAGCGCATTAAAACGAACATGACAGGCTCGATCCTTAGGTTCGATTTTTCTTTTAGGCCGGTGGAAACTGCTTGCCCTATAGGACCCTCGCCCGAGGCTGTCCACCCCGAGATGTCGAAATACAGGTGCAAAACGAGGGGCTTATAGCCGCACAGATGGTCTCCGTTGACCCAGGATCTAGCATAGTTGCGAAAAAGAAGAGCAATCTTTTCCAACCTGCCTAGGATTATTAGAAAACACGTTTTAAGTAAATTAAAACAATAAAAAGCATAAATATATAAATAAAAAAAGAAACTGCAAGTCACATGAGCTTTCCCCCTTTATCCAAAAAAGGCCTTCCCATGTCTAAACCTTACCCTTCACCCCCTCTAGCAAATCGAGAGTGGTTGAGAGTACCCGGGAGACGCCTTTTCAGTATTGAAGTTACAAGGTCCGACAGCCCTTCAGATTCAGCGGTCTGAACAGTCCGCTACTCCCCCATGGCGGGATCAACAGATAACAGTGAGGGAAACAGAACCCCTCCACTGAGAAATCTCCAGACAATGGAGGAGGTGCTGCAAGCCTTCAAAACTCTCAAGAAGCGCCAAGAAGAACATCAAGCCTAGATCGTAGACACCATGCACCATCGCGGAACCGTCGTTGTTCCCCAAAAATGATGGGACCTTCGTTCTCATAGAAGACGAAGAAATACCTGCTCCCCCGGGTCCTCAAAGCTATCAGCAGGTCCCACCTCCGCCAAGCTACGAAAACCAAGCAACGCAAAGCAGCTCCCGCTCAAAGATTCACTCAAGCATCAGTCAAGCAGCTCCGACTTGCCAGCCTCATCACAGTCAGTTTCCCGGCCCTGCGCCACAAGCTCAATATCAACAGCACACATACGTGCCTGCTCCGCCAGATCCCAATGCATCTCGGTATGCCCCGGGATTCAATCCTTTGCCTCTATACGAGCCTCGTAGCCATAACCTGAAATCCCAATGTTTACCCGGGACAGACATCCCAAGCAGATATCCCGACATTTCAAACTTACCACCCACTGGTCTGCCACTTGGGGCTAATGAAACATTTCCCCAATTCCCAAACACAACCCTTAGCGGTCCAGGCAACCACGCCCTTAATTTCAATAACCAAGGGTATGGGACGGTATACACTCAATTACCTCCCCAAGACTCCCGATTGGCGATCCCATCAGCCAATCCACCTCCATCTTCAGTATCCATCCCCAAAAATGGGAACCTGCCTCAGCCTACTGACCCTCACATGGCTTGGTTGGTCGAACAAATGAAGGACATGCAAGGCAAACTGGCCAACTCTCGGAAGGACTCCCTCATGCCCACTGATCCGAACAAGGTGGTTCCGCTTCCTCCGAAATTCAGAATGCCAAAAATGGAAAAGTTTGACGGTTGTAAGTACCCAAATCTGGCTCATGCCTTCCGGTTAAGTTTCCCGGCAATTCCCCGGACTTTCCTAAAGTTCAAGGGCAATTTGGG
The DNA here is from genome assembly GCA_022495995.1 of Adenophora triphylla var. japonica. Taxonomy (NCBI): domain Eukaryota; kingdom Viridiplantae; phylum Streptophyta; class Magnoliopsida; order Asterales; family Campanulaceae; genus Adenophora; species Adenophora triphylla. The sequence goes on along the minus strand of JAFEMH010001630.1, from coordinate 195,491 downwards.
AACTTTTCCAAACCTTTCGAGGGGCGAAGGACTTGCTAGGAATTAAAATTGCATGTAGTCCTTCGCTGGAAAAGCCCTTCTAGAAGACCACCTTGCATGATTCTAGAAATAAGTTGAGTCACCTCTGGATAAGACTGCACGGCCTCATTAGCCTTGGGGTTACATCCACACGGCTTCATTAGCCATCACCAGAGTGCCTATAAATAGAGGCCTCCTCTATTCATTTGAGATACAATTTTTAGCATTGTTACTCTGCCTAAATTCCTACACAAATATCCAGAGAGCTGAGAGCTGAGAGCAACCAAAACCACCTCCCCCCTCTTCAAAACTCTTTAAAAGTTGGTCCTTCCCTAGGCAAACTTCAAGGAGATAGAGGGACACCACCATTGGTAACCTCTCCTCCTCTTTTCTTTAAAAATATACTTGTCATTACTTGATATATTGCTCCTTGCTTTATCTATTGCCATTTATTTGCTTGGTATTTGATATATTGTCATTAAAGATCACATCTTTAGGCATGTAAATCATACATACCCCATTCCCCTTTATCACATGGGATCCATGGAATATCCAACCCAAGGATGAACAATAAGACCTCAAAAGGCTTGTTCTAGGGTGGATCTCTCACATGGTGATGTGAAAATAGCATCCTTTTCATATAAAAATGTCATCTTTTCCATAAAAATGTCATCTTTATTTATGAATGTTATCCCCCATTCCCATAGACCTTGCTTCCAAGGATTGTCCACCTAAAAGGTTCATAAAGGACATAGGAAGCTATAAAGGTCCTTCCTTTTATTTCCTAGTCTTAGCTTGCATCATGTTCATTACATATGTTTGCATAAAAATGTCATCTTTAGCTTAAAATGCATTCCCCATGTCCCTCATGGTTGGATCTCTCTCCTAAGATTGCCTAGTGACCTTCATAAGGCACAAAAATGCATAGGATGAGTATAAAGATCCAATCTTTATACCCCTCCCCTAGTCCCCTTTGGTACTTGGAGCATCTCTTGGAGCGAAATGGTGTAAAGGTCCTATCTTTACATCATTTCCTCCACTTAAAGATTCCATAAACGGATTCTCCTTTAGAAAAGGATGAACTTTAGCCACATATCTCCGATCATCACTTGAGACGAGAATAAATGTCTCGAAAGAGCTCAAATCGTCTCAAGATGTAGGATTGAAAGGTCATTCCTTTCTAAAGAGTCTCATCCTTGGACTATAAAAACGGTGTCCCTATTCCGATCACATGTGACCCAAGGTCTCATCATGATGATCATAAGTCCAAGATGAGAACGGGACCAAAGTCCCTAACATATCAAAGATCCAAGGAATCCCGAGCGATAACCAACTCATGGTTTATACGTCCGGAAGACCACTTGGTACATTCCCTTCTTTTCAAAACACATATCCCACACACGAAAACACAAAGGCAAGCGTAAAAAGCGAATCTTGGAAGACTTGCTCCGGCAAGGCTCTTTGGGTGAACGACGATCCGTTCTTCCCAAAGGGTAACTTAACCTCCGGACCCAAATCCTTTTTTTCAAAGTTTTGAGGAAATCAAAATGGCGTGGCGACTCCGTTTTTCAATTTAAATCGGATGTTTTCAAACTAATGTGAGGCGGTGATCCCCCTTACACGAGAAAGCGGTTCCAAAAATAAATAAAACAAAAAAGGAGAGCCGCTATCTTGGGCACCACATTCACAGTTTGGCGACTCCGCTGTGGAATTAAACCAAATGAGAAAGCTTTCATTTTTAAAATAAAAAAATGATACCCGGTATATAGGTGGAAACCATTAAGTTTCCCGTTATCGCCTCCTAACACGAGTCTGGGATAAACTATGGTCTAACAATCCCACGTACCGGTATGTCTTTTCGAAAAAAAAAGGAAAGCTTTTTCCGAGTGGGTTAGCCTTCCGCCGCGGATCCGCTTCTCATGCTTGCCTTATTTTTCTTGCATTGCATTGCATGCATCATGGGTTCTTGGAATTGTGCACATTCTGAACACTGAACAGGAAGCTTGCTGGAAGCAAAAAAGGTGCCAAAAAGGCAGAGAAAACAGCCTGCAGATGAAAAATATTGGAACCTGGAAAATTGCTTGATGCAGCCGTACGACTTGATTCTCCTTGAATCCTGGCCGGGCGGCTTCATTAGCCATTCCACCAGGACAAAAATTGAGGTTAATTTGGCAGCCTTGGCAGCTTGGGGCTATTCAGTTCCAAGACTGACCGGGGCTCCCAGAAAATTTACGTGCTTATTTGCTGCATTCCCACACCCCCCCCCCGTCCCGAAAAATCATTCCTTTAAAATACATTTCTGAAAATTTCTGTTTTAACTCAAAAAGGAATATTTTTAGGAGGCCGCACACTACGCGCACCTTATATATCCTGTACACTTTGCACGCATGTCCCTTTAACCCGGGGTGGTTGTTCAGTTGCAGTCACGGACAGTATTACGATGCTCCCGGGCGCGCACGGAATCATCCCAAACTCCTCTGCCAGTGTCGACCAATGCACAGTCCGTGTCACACATTTTGAAACCGTGACTTTTGGTTGGTTTTTGGTCTAGTCTGTGTCATATAGCCCAGTTGCATACCCCCGTAAAGGTCAAACCTTAGCCCATGGCGGAAGTCGAGATCCTTTGCGCAAGCGGAACTCTGTCGAAATTCCGCCAAGGAAAAATTGGTAGAATCTTGACTCCGGCATTGACTTTGACCCGCACGGGATATGTAAGAGTCTAGCCCAAGTCCATGGCAAAATTCCAAAGATCTCTCGCGCAAGCGGAGCTCTGCCAAAATTCCGACAAGGAAAAATTGGCAAGGTCTTGACCCGGCATTGACTTTGACTTTGACTCACGCACAGCGTATGAAACGAAGTTCAATGTGACACTGTGTGATCTGGCTTTTACCACCCGACCCATGTCTATTATCTTCTTGGACAATGCCAAAAAGTCAAAACGTCAATCGCGCAAGCGAAATTCTGCCGAAATTCCATTAAGGCTGAAAGACGAGACTTTCCCGACATTGCCTTAACTATAATCCGCATCGCTCGCGCGTTAAAAGTTCCTATGACCCGCTAGACCCGTTAGGAGCGTTCTTCTCTCTCGGTCGGTGGGATCCGCGTGCCCTATAGGACCCTCGCCCGGGGCTGTCCACCCTGGGAGGTCAAAATACAGGTGGAATACGAGGGGCTTATAGACGTAGTGACGGAGCCCACTGATCCAGGATCTAGAGTAGTTGCAAAAAAGAAGGGCAACCCCTTTTCCAACCAAATAGAAATTAATAAAAGACACCGTTTTAAGTAAAATGAAAGATTCTTAATTTGCATATTGCTTGAGCCTTCAGCCTAAACACCTACCCCCGAATCTAAACCTCTCCTATCCCTTTCCCGCAGCGAGAAAGAAGTTGGTGAGAATACCGGGTCAACGGCTTGTTAGCGCAGAATTCTTAGATAGCTCGCCCTCATCCTCAGTTTTGTCAGTCCAGAGAGTCAGAATGGCCGATTTGACAAAAAACAACAGTGGTTTGGGTAACCAGATGACTAGGGAAGAAGAGCTAGCCTTAGCCTTGGAAAACAATCGTAAGGTTCATGAGGAACAGCAAGCCATGCTCATTGATACGCTCCGTCGTCATGGGGTTCAGATAGTGGTTGAGCCCAACGGTTCCCTGGTTATGGTAGATGATGAGACTCCAGAAGCAGCCATCTCACCTCCCCCAGCCTATAACCAATGCCCTCCTCCATCCACATATGATCCCTTACCAAGGACTACCCCTTTTCAGTCCTTTCCAATGTCCCAGGCCATCAGGGTCCCGACGCCCTCGCCTCCTCAGATAAGACCCAACTTTGTTCCCTACCAACAGAGAGAAAATGCCGCGGCTATCCCAGTCACTCAGCCTCTTCACTATCCCATGGGATTCACTCCCCCTCCTCAGTTTGGGCCATCTCAGACAATCTTTAGGCCTCAGAATCAATCCAATGATCTTTTTAACCTATACCCTGCCACAGCAGATCTTCCACCCCCAACTTTGCCAACAGGACCCCACGAGGTTCCGTATCCTTTTCCCTACCTTGGTAACTATGAACCTAATTCCTATGCCTCCGGCCAGCCTCACGGAAAAACAGGATCAGGTCAAGTTTACACTTACTTCCCTTCTAAAGATCCCCAGGCCATGGTACCAGCTACCACTGTGCCACCCACTGTCCTGCCACCCAAATCTGATAAGCTTGCTTCAGAATCAAACAACCCTAAACCGTCACCTTACCCCAACATGACTTGGCTAATGGAACAAGTTAAGTCCATGCAAGAGAAGTTTGGGGAACTGAGCACCAAGAAGGCAGCATACCAGATGACTGATCCCAGCAAAATTGTCCCTCTTCCTCCAAAATTTCGGATGTCTGAGATTGAAAAGTTCAACGGCACATATTGTCCTCGGACTCACATTGAAAGTTACCTTCTTGCCATGAGGGCCAAGGATTGTACGTATCAGGAGATGGCCGACCACTTTCAACTGTCATTGAAGGGTTCAGCTCTTAGGTGGTTCCTGCATGTGAGGCCGGAAGCCCAAGCCCGAGCCACATGGGACCAGATCAAGGAAGCATTTATGGAAAAGTATAAGGCTAATCTGAATTGGGAAACCAATAGGAACGACCTACAAGGCACTCTGCAGCGCCCAGACGAGCCAGTAAGTGAATTTTACAAGAGATGGAATTGGAAACTTAGTGAAATGATGACCCCGTTGAATGAAGAGGAACAGATGGAGATCTTCCAGTCTTGCTTGAAACCTCAGCTAAGGGTCCAGATTGGCAATTACTATTATCCTGACCTTCGGGCAATGGTAAACGCCGGCACCAAGTTTGAAAATGCCTTCAACATGGCTCCGGTCACAGGAACAGGCAACTCTTACCGCTACAAAGCACCAGTCTCAAATGCCACAACCGTCACTGTAAAGGGAAAAGAAACGGTTGGCGCGGTCAATTATATCCAGAACGAGAAAGTTGGACAAGGTTCAGGTCAAGTCGCTATGAAGCCAAGGCCTCGTTCCTATACTGCTGAAGATTTTGGGATGCCACTAGAGAAAGTCTTCGATGGTTTGGTGGCTGAAGGACTCATTAGACCTTTGGAAAATTGGAAACCAAAGAACCCTAGTGTTAGGATGGATGAAACCAAGCACTGCCGCTTCCACAAATATCATGGGCATAACACCAATGATTGTACTTATCTGAAATTCCTGATCTCTCGCCTGATTGAAGAAGGCAAGCTTGAGCCACCTCGGGGTCCCAATGTAGTAAAAAATCCTCTTCCTGCCAACAATCGAGTTAACATGATTGAGTTCGGAGATACAAATGCAGCTGGTTTTGGGAATCCAAAGATCATAGACATCCTGGAATTCAACGTTCCTTATGCTGAATTGCAAGGAGAGTGGAAAGATTTGATTGATGCCTCCGCCATGGAAGGACAATTTGGACCCATTATAGGAACCGACTTCGTTAATGTCGTCAAGGCCCGACCTCTCTTTTGCAATTTTGAACCAGTGACCATAGTCAAGATTACAGTAGGAAGACTCACCTATGAAGATTGTGAGGCAAAAGTAAGCCAAGCTATGATGATGGAAGTCTCTCCGGAACCCTTCATCACTCACGGTGGGCATAATGTGTTCGTGATGGCTCTTACTGTTCATGAGGATCAGTCCCAACCCCCTTTTTGGGAGAATGTGGAAAGAAGATTGAACGAGCCAGAAGACTTTGATGATGAAGAAAGTTGTCTCTCGGATGTCGAAAGTGCAACTGGTCCCATTACCCTAGAGGTACAAATGGATATGGTCAGATTCAGAAAGGAGATTGCGCCAGATCAGTCGGAAATCCCCTATGGGAATGGTATCAACAAAGGCAGTGACGGTTCGCAGGATGCACAGCAAGATAAGGACGCTGACAAGACTGCTACTCCCCAGGGCAACAGCAGGAAAGAGTGAAACCCCAGTCCAACCCGTGTCAAACACTTCGAGTCAATAAGTAGTGTAGGGTCCAGAGTCGTTAGAGTCAAGAGTCATGTGAGTCAGGAATCTTTGAATTCCAGTCCTCCGAGTCATCCGAAGGCCTCACGCCTGAGGATTATGAATATGTAGCCAATGTCATCTTTCCTCTCGCTTTCAATGAAATGACAGATCTTTCTGAGTATCCCTTTATTGCCAACTTAACAAATGATAAATTAACTCAAAACATAACAACAGTTAATAATGAATCATTTGAACAAGATGCAAACACACTAAATGAACAATACATTAAAGAAATCTTTAAGCAGGTTACAAACAAAGAGGAAAACCGGGCCCAAGCTGTCGAGGAGGTTTTGACAAGTGTTAACTTGGGTACTGTCGAGGAACCTAAAGAAACACAGATTGGAAACTTCTTCCAGGGGGTTGAACGGGACAGACTGGTCAATCTGCTCAGAGAATACATGGACGTGTTTGCATGGTCATACAGGGATATGTCGGGGCTAGACAGTTCAATTGTGGAGCACAGAATCCCTCTAGCACCAGATGCTAAGCCAGTAAAGCAGAAACTGAGAAAGATCAAGCCAGAGTGGTCTCTACAGGTCAAAGAAGAGATTGAGAAGCTACTGCGGGTAGGATTCATCCGAGTCATCGAATATCCGACATGGCTATCCAACATTGTAACTGTGACTAAGGCCAATGGGAAGGTGCGCTGGCGTGTAGATTTCAGGGATCTGAACAAAGCCAGCCTCAAAGACGGCAATCCCTTTGTCCACCCAGTCAACGGCGATAAGCTCCGTAGGTATTATGTCTAAAAAAAAAATTCAGTGAAAAAAGAGTAATACCCAGCTAGGCTGAAAAACCCAAAAAGGGCGGTCTAGGCAAAAGACAGGGTTGTACATAAAAAAAAAGAAGAAGAAAAAAAATATACCTAGTGCAAAAAAGAGTAATACCCAGCTAGGCTGAAAAACCCAAAAAGGACAGTCTAGGCAAAAAACAGGGTTGCACATAAAAAAAAAATCTTAACTGCAAAAAGAGTAATGCCCAGCTAGGTTGAAAACCCAAAGAAGGGCAGTTTAGGCAAAAAACAGGGTTGCACATAAAAAAAAAAGAAAGAAAAAGACCAAAAGAACAAAAATCCCGATAGTTTACCAGAATGAACTACGAAGATCTGAGCCCCTTAGTCTTTCTTGTAAAAGGGGAACGTAGGCAGCCAACAATGGTTTGGTCTAAACAATAAATAAGACATTCAAAGTTTCCATGAAATATGTGTCTTATAAATTCTAAGATAATATCTTTGTTAATTACAAGTTAAAAACTCCTTGATGAGTTCAAGCACAGTGTACTCTTGACTCTGCTAACCTGCTACAAAGATCTAAAATACAATAAAATGCCTAATAAACTACTGTGTTTGCAAATGGCAATAAGGGAATCCTAAGATAAGACCTATCAGTTGTCATTTACTGAGTCTTCTTTGGTCTTTTTCCCTTAACCTCGACCTCGTCGAGTGTTCTTCCTCTTCTTATCTAAGATGTTGGTCTCCCTCATCCCAACCTCAGGTATCCTCACTGGAGCCTCCATCAAACCTGTGTCAATAAGTGCCTTCTCAACCTGGGCACGAGTCCGCACTTCCTCCCTCTGAGCCTCAGTCAAGGGAGCAACTTCCGAAAGCCTCTCATACCGAGCCTCCATGTCCCTGATAAGGTCACCCGACTAGTTATGGCGACTCGCCTTGGCTTCAGTCTCCCTCAGAGTCCTACTCAAGTCGCAGTCAGCCCCCAATAAAGCCTGACGTCTCTCTCCCAAAATGACCTGAGTCGCTCCCATCTCCCTCTCGTACCAGTCCAAGTAGGCCGTGGTCAAGATGGTACTCTTCGTGCTCTTGAGAATAGCCCTGGGTGGGAAAGCAGTATATGTCCAAGCCCTCGAGAAGAATGAGAAGCTGGCGGGATTCCTCATGTCCAAAGGCACCACCTCCATGGTACGGATGTCCTTCCAATCGCCCAACGGCTCCTGTAAGGCCCCGGATTGCCTGGATACCAAACATGGTATGTAGAAGGATGACCAAGAAAGCCCCGGAACCCTCACCACATAGGACTCCTGAAATGTCCTCTGAGTCTGCAACCTCCAATTAGGTACCCACCAGTGAATATCCGAAGTGGACAACCTAGCCATAGTCAACTCCCAGTCACCCTGGTCCTGTTGCCTAGGTGCACCCCTCTGAGAAATCACCCATGGGCACTGAGTAGGCGAAGCCCCCGGCAAAGCCCCAAGCCTCTCCTGTAGCCATAAAGTCAGCACCGCCGGGCTTCCAGACCTCATGAAATGATCTCCCCTAGCCATCCTATCAATATCATGCAGGGTCTCACCCAAAACCAGCGGAACAATATCCTTCCCAGCCCTGCATTCTCTAACCATGCCCAAAAGGCCACCATGACAGACCCCTACGGACTCAGCAGTGAACAGAAATGAGAACACGCAGAGGATAAAGGTATCCATAGCCACCATGGTCGTAGCCATATCCGGAGACCCAAACCTGCCCGGGATATCAGAAAGGTCAATCTTGTCAGGGGCTACCATCATCCCCTCGGCCTCTCCCAGAGAGATTTGCAGAAAATATGCCAGCTTTACTGCCACCGGCACGTCTCCGGTTAGAGGAATCAAAACGGCCTCAATTTCTGGACCCCCAATCAATGCTCGGAAGTCTTCATAGGTTGGGGCGAGCTCATTGTAAGAAAAGCAGTAGACATGTCTCCGGACGTCCCAAAACCTCGCCGCGGCTCTCAAAAGGTCCCAATTGGGTGGGAGATCCTTCAAATGCCATAAAGATTTGATCTTGAAGGTGGTATCAAACAGCCTCTTTTTGGATTGAAAATTATGCCTCATCCAAGATTGAAGATCGGACAGAAAACATTCCCTCTTCCCCTTTTGCAATCTGACGGGTTTCTCCATAGCAAGTGATCAAAGTTGATGTCTTTTGGTCAAAAATATGCTCTGGGATCAGTTGGTACAAGTTTAGGGTGAAAATGAAATGAAAAGGCCAAGCCTTGGTTTTATTTTGAAAAAAACCAGTTCAGACAGAACTTCCAGCTGCACGGCTTCATTTGCCTCAAGACCTGGCCGGACGGCTTCATTTTGCCTTCTGCAGAAAAAAATCTGCAGCAGCTCTTGCTGCTGCCCTAGTGGAGTTCTCACCCCACTTTCTCAATGAAACCTGTACAAAAACATATCCAAATAACATTCATGTAATTATATGCCATCACAAACCATTTTGGCCCAGTTTCAGCCCCATTTCCAAGCAAAAAACTGCCCCGAGGCTCAAGTAATATGCAAATTCATAAAGCATAAATTAGAAAAGAAAAAATAAAATACCAATACATTGTTTTCGCCCCATCGGCACCCAAATAAAACAAAAAATAAACAAAATGTGCATAAAAAAGTGTTCATTGTCTGTTTTCTTGCTCCTAGATCAGTCCCTAAGGAATCCTAAGCCTCCGACCCCTCGTCGATGTTTATCTCATAGAAGCTAGGATCCCTCATCAAGTTTTCGGCGTCACTCACATCAGAGAGGTTGACATTCACATGCTCGTACTCTGCCAGCTGCTCCAGGATGCTGGTGTTGGGTCCCTGTCCCTGAGGCATAGCGCTGGTAGAGGAGGTCGCATACTCTGAAGCAGATGTTGTGCTCCCAACGTGCCTTCTTTTGCGCACGGGCTCCTGCACATTAGCCCCAACCCTGGAAGCACAAGCCAACTTCCTCAGAAGGGACCGGCACACATCCTTCCAGCCCCTGTTATGCCGAACCAAGCCATCGTATGAGCAAGCAGGAGCCTGAGAGAAAAGAGAAGAAAACTCAGAATATCTCAAGAAAGGTTCAAAATTGCAGAAAGCAAAGAAATCCAAAAAAGAAAACAGAAAAAAAATCAAATCCTAACCAACTCCCCTACAATCTCGGTAAGTCATCTTCATCTTGACTTAGTCTTCCAATCCGTTGAAAGGAGTCTGTTGGACATGTCTTTTCCCACGTGCTTTTTTATCCCTGTGATTAAATATAACAGAAATAAATAATTGATTTAAATAAATAATTTTTACCTTGCCCTCGAGTGTGAAGATGTCGATATGCTGATAAAAACTCAAGATGCATCAATCCTGATTTTTACCCATAACAATTGTCCCAAAAAACTGTCTTTTAAATGAATTTAAAAGGTCAGTTTTTTCCACAACCTTCTAGAAGCTCAGCGTTAATTAATGGAGAAGACACGTGGCGGTTGAACCTTTCTTGAGATATTCTGAGTTTTCTTCTCTTTTCTCAGGTACGGACTATCTCTTACTCTTTATTTAGAAAGTATTTTTATATTTCTTTTATCTTCTTTTATCAAATAAAATGTGACATCAGAAAAGATGTCGAAATCTTTCATTAAACTTGTTATTTTGCAATAACTGGAAGTCTCCAAATTCAGTCCAAGTCCTCGTGAAAACAACCGTTTTGAGTCTGGCCATCTCACCTCCGTTTAAGGTACTTAATCCCTTCAAAGGTTTAAAGAAATTACTTTCTTTCACCGCTTTAAGGTTTAAACACCTCGCCTGGAGCGCACGATGTCAACCTTGGTTGAGGTGTGTGGTGGGCCCGTATGTTTAATATATACGAATTACCTATCATCACTCAATCAATGTGTTAGACCCTAAGATCTTTACAACTAGTTATGACACTCAATCAATGTGTTAGACCCTAAGATTTCAACATCCACTCGCAAGTTGTTACCATCTACGAAGAGGTTAACATATCAACCTCTAAAAAACATTTTTTTCATAAAGATACTTGGGGAAAGTTTTACCAAAACCCAAGCAGAGGTTTTCCTACAGAAAGCGTGAAAAGTATTGGACCAACCCAACACTTGAAAAACATATTGTCTTGACCCTTATGGGCCGATTACAAACCAAAATATTGTCTTTGGGATACAGCCCATTTAAAACCAAAGTTTTTCACACCAAATTTTTCAAAACCAAATTTTTTTTACCATGTTCCTTCACGGGGTGGCTACTGCCGCTGATGTTGTTACTCCTTCCTCAAAGGTATCATCGCCCTTGGCTGCTGAAGATCCATCTCCTACCTCATCTTCCTTAGCATCCAAAGCCTTTAAGAGGGAACATTGTTGTTCAATGTCCCACTCTTTGTGCTTCCCATCCTGAAACTCTTCCATCATTTGAATTTTGATCGCAATCATACTCCGGGCAGCAGAGGACATCATATTCTTCTTTAAATCTTCAATCTCATGAAGCTGTGTGTCTTGAAGGGAAGACATCCCTATCATCAAGTTATCCACCTCCTTCTATAATTCTTCATTTTTCTTAGCCCCGGCTTCCCTCTGTTTCTTGACTTGAATAACTTCCAGCACTAGCTTCCTATTTCTTTCCTCAAGACTGTTCATTTTCACCTTAGCAGTATCAGCACCCTACAAAAGCCAAAAATTCAATCAAAACCTTAAGATACATTATTCAAATTAAGAATATATTAGAAACTCTGTTTTCCAAAGAAACCTACCACTGCAGCCCTCGCCAAAGCTTCTTCCACATCTCCTAGGCCCGTTTCATCCAGAATAATTACCTCCTTGGAACTTCTCTTCCTCTTCTTCACCCTGGCTCCTACAGAAGGTGCCTCCATCTCCCTTTTAGGTGCCAACATTTGATTGCTCACTTGGGTTTGCCCCACAAAGTCCTGAAGGTCTTTAAGAGAAAAGGCAACAGTTGATTTTGAAACTGTCAAAAGAAGCACACTATCAGAAGAATGCAGAATCAAGAGACACCAAGAAGAGTTACACAAGGATCAAATAATCTTACCAGTAGACATTTCGGTGGAGGGTGGTATCTCTTTATTTTCAGAGACGGTTATGTCTTCGTAAGGTTGGAAGGATCTTTCCCCTTCTGAGAACTCCAACAGCCTATTCACCTTCCCAATTGTTTCAGCAGATGGAGGGAAAAGCTTCACCCAATCAATAGCTGCAAAAACAAATAGAAAAATTACAACAGGTAAGTGCGGGAAAGAAGAGAAAATTGGAATTTATAAGAGGGATACCTTCCCTATTCCATTCAGTCGCCAAGAAGTCTCCTTCCTCCAAAGAGTCCTTCTCAACAAAAAAAGTACTTCGATTTCCAACCCCTATCACTTACAGTGACTTTCATAAACAAGGGCTTCATTCCAGACATAGTCTTAAGAAGGTATCTCGTGGAACCAAAAGTTTGGAGTTCATACACAAAGGCTAACTCCTTCAAACCTATATCTAAACCGAATTCACGGTTCACCCTCAAGACACAAGAAAAGATCCTCCAAACCATGGGCATCACTTGTACAAAAGCAAGGTTAGTCTTTCTAAATAACTCGTTTATCATTGTAGGGAAAGGATAGGAAAAACCTAGAGTAAAGGGATATTCATAAAAGCAAACCCATTTCGGGGAAACGAAATCAGACCTAAGAAGAACATCAAACGGCCTAAAGATGGTAGAATCTGGGAAGCAGTGTCGATCTTTGATAGATTCGATCAGTTCGTTGTAGAAAACACATATTTCTTCATCTGGTTTTGTCAACAAACCATCACACGAAAAACCCCCGTCCTCGTGTAAACTCAGAGGATTTTTCGCGGTTTTTCCCTTTTTTGATTTCACCATTTTTGAAAAAAAGAAACAGGAAGAGAAAGGGAGGGAAGGATTTTACTTTCAAGGGAGAAATCACCGCCGTGAAGAAGAACGGATGAAAATAATTGAAAAAGGTAAAGGAGAAAGTGAAAGGAGATTTTGGTTTGAAGCCCTAGATCTTGGGAAGTGGTTACGTTGATTAATTAGGAGATTAACTCCTCAACCACCACGTATCTTCTCCATTAATTAACCGCAGAGCTTCTAGAAGGTTGTGGAAAAAACTGACCTTTTAAATTCATTTAAAAGACAGTTTTTTGGGGACAATTGTTATGGGTAAAAATCAGGATTGATGCATCTTGAGTTTTTATCAGCATATCGACATCTTCACACTCGAGGGCATGGTAAAAATTATTTATTTAAATCAATTATTTATTTCTGTTATATTTAATCACAGGGATAAAAAAGCACGTGGGAAAAGACATGTCCAACAGACTCCTTTCAACGGATTGGAAGACTAAGTCAAGATGAAGAAGACATACCGAGATTGTAGGGGAGTTGGTTAGGATTTGATTTTTTTCTGTTTTCTTTTTTATTATTTAAAGCTCATGGCTGAAAACACGAAAACACAGATACACACGCATTACACTCACATAGCTCGAGAAAACTTTCTAATCCGCCATAGCTTTCTACCTTGTAATTCATTATTAATACAATTGTTTGGGAAGGTAGGTGCTCATAATCACCTTCCGAGGTTTTGTGCCGGCGAGATAGTTATCTCAAGGGTTTTCCTCGTTACATGATCGAGCCATCCTAAATTACATTATTGTACCAATTATACTTCATTGGACCCTCCTTAGCTTCATTCCAATTTCTTCATTGTTGATTGTTTTTTACCAAAACAATCAGTCTCACCATCTTGTAGTCAAAAGTGACCCGGGTCTTCCCGGTAAACTTGTCTCTAGCATCTCCCCTCCAACGAATCATGGCCGGGAAGATCTCCGAATCACTTTACTGGTTCCAAGGAAAGAACCCGATCACCTCACAGAACCAGACCTGCGTGTTCAAAACACAAAAGGGTCATTTTCTCTCATAAAAGTCTTAAGACAGGAAAGTAAAAGAGAGAAAAGAAAAGTGAGACAACCTCAAGCGCAAAAGAGAAGCAGTCCATCGAAGCAGCCTTGTTGCGGCTGTACATGTCCAGAGAGAAATAAAGCTCTGCCAATCCGGCCTCACCCCAAGAGACCGCCCCAACCTCATCTAGGTTCTCCAAAGAGTCAAGCAGGCACAGCATAGCCAGTGTCCCAGAGTTGGCAAAGATGGTGACTGATAGCATCAACCACAAGAAAGCTCTCGCGAGCTGGTGGGCAGTCACCTCGTTGGCGGCAAACCCCTGCATGCACTCCTAGACCGCCACCTCCACATACCTCGTCTCCATCCCGAGCCCCTTAGGACGGAGGTCAAACCCAACCAGAGCCCTGAACTCCTCTGCCGTGATGTGGTCTCTCCAAGTCACAGGCCTCCCAGTGAACTGCAAACCCGTAATAGCAATAAAGTCTGCTGGCGTCACCGTAATCTCCCCCCAGCTGAGATGAAAGCTGTGGGTGGTGTCCCACCAGAACTCTGAGAGGGCCTGGACTAGCCCCTTACTCTTGGAGGTCACATGAATACCTCTGCCAATAGCATCAATAAACAAATCAAGGCCGATAGCCATTACCAGCTGCTTGGGGTTCACCCCATCTTTCTCAAAGTTGAGCATCCTGTCCCATAGCTTCACATCAACCTCAGAAGGTCCCCTCGACTTGTTCTCCTGTAGGAAAACACAACAAAAATGTGTCAATCCTTCCTCTAATCTCAAAAGCATGCATATATTCAAAAGTGCACATATTTTCAAAGAAAAGCATTCATAAGAGATTTCTAGCATCCTTTGCATAAGAAACGTGTCCTCCATCATTTGAAGCATGTCATACCAAGCACATTGCTCTCCTAAGAACAAAATTCCAATTTTTCAGGGTTCTTTGCACATAAGCATTAATTCTTTCAAAAGGGCATACATGAATCCTTTTCATCGTCCAAAATCTTGTTTTCTCATTCATAATCAAGAATTGACCTAGTTCTAGCACATGCAAGGACTCCGTCACATTTTAGACATCATTTTTCTTACTTTATTTTCAAAAATGGGTCATTCTCATTACTTTTCAAATAAATCACACATGCATGTTCATTTATCTCCTTAGCCTCATAGGTTAATCATCAAAATTCCAAAATCATCAAAATAAATCATAGGAAAATTCGAGAAATTCCTAAAAATCGGGTCAAGCCCTAAATCAATCAAAAGTCAATTAAAAATTGATAAAATCAAGTAAATCAAGAATGCTTACCCCAACAGATTGAGGTTTCGTAGATTTGTGTTCTCCCCTACCGGGATAAAACTCAGACGGAGGCGTGTTGAAGTCATACTTCCGCTCCGTTCGAACGAGCTCCCTCCTCCTCCTCCTCCTTCTCCTGGCGGCTTCTGATATGTTCCTCCGTGTTTTCCTAGGTACTGGGTTCCCTTCCTGATCCATACTAAGCCAAGAAAGCAAGAAATTGAATTTTTGAAAATTCTCTCTTTTCTCTCTCCCTCTTCCTCGGCACAAGCAAAACAGCAATGCTGTTTGCTCGTTCAAATCCAGTTTAAATAATCTGGTGAAATTAAATTTCTAACCGGACGGCCTCTTTTGCCCTCATCTCATGCCGGTCGGCCTCATTTGCTCTGAGCAGAAATTACATCTTTTCCCCTGGACTTTCCACTTAGGCATATAACTCCTGTTATTTCTTAACCAGAGTAACGCTGTTTCCCAAGGATATCCGTTATCTCTAAGAAAATAAGCCTTCCTCCCGAGTCGCCTCCGTTACTTCCGTTATAACGGAATAACGCTAGGTGACAACCTCCGAATTGTCAAAACTCAAGCTTTAGCTACCTCTATCTCACAGATGGTGAAGTACGCTCAAGTTCTTCAAATTTTAGCTACCTCTATCTCACGGATAGTGAATTACGCTCAAGTTTTCCAAACTTCAGCTACCTCTATCTCACAGATGGTGAAGTACGCTTAAGTTCTCCAAACTTTAGCTACCTCTATCTCACAGATGGTGAAGTACTGTAAGTGCTCCAATTTGAGCTTGTTAGTATTTTCGTTAGAAAATTAACGAAAGTTATAACATTTCTAACAATTCCTAACATTCCTAACATTTCTAACCAAGTAAGGGTAGATTAGGGATTGCTATTTAAAGATAAACCATGGAAAGGAATCAAAAAAGCAAAAGAAATTGGAAAAATCCAAATTGGGCAAGTTGAAAAACATAAACTGCTGGATTTTTGAATTTTATTCTTCTTGTCCAAAGCCTGAAGCTGTAATTAATGAACAGTGCACGCTGTTGATCATGTCCGCGCGGATAGGTTTGTAATTTCAGAGTGCCTATAAATTGAGGCCTTCAGTCTCAGAAACAGAAAAAAAGAAACAACACAATTTATAACTGCACCTTGGCGAAAATAGTGAGAAAACAGTGAGAATTCTCTAGAATTGTCACCTTTTTCTCAACTATTCACCCAAAATCACACTCACTCAAACACTCTCACATTCAAGCCTCAAACGCTCTTACATTCAAGCCAAAAATTCCAAAACACAAAGAAGATTGGTAAACCCTCCTTCTCCTTACCCTAAACTCCTTCATGCATACATTTTCAAGCTACAAAATGTAGTTTATTCATCTTCTTGTCTTAGATCCAAGAAGATCACCTTGGAAGTTCATCTCCATGGATGATCTTCTACAAGGATCAACATTATTTTCAAAGCATTCTTACTTACTTGCAAAGAAAACACATTTTCAAAACCCTAAAACTCATTTTCATACATCAAATCTCTTTTTCAAAGGATAAAATTCCCCTTCCCAAGCAAATGAAGTGCTTAGTCCTAATGTACCCCAAGGATGGTTTGATATAGTTGATTCACCACTAAAATGTCAAGTGATCACTAATCAAAACCTAGGGAAATGGGGACAAGCATGGATGCAAAACCCCCTTTAAAATCATGTTTTCCTTCTTGAGAAGTTGCTGTCCAGTAGCAATTTTCTAAGACCCCAGTCCATGGTATAATTTTTTGGACACAGATAAACTTGGAATTTGGTGTTAACTACAAAATACTTTTTGTAGACAACATTCAGAGCTTTCCAGACATATTTTTACTTTATTTTTTGCGTGAGTAAAATTCCCTTTTTTATATTTTCTTTTGAAGGTCAGATCACCAGTCTCTGGGAGTCCAGATCTCATATCTGAGATTTCCAGAAGCTTTTGAGTCCTCAAATATTCTCCAAAATGAAAAATTCTTTCACAAAAATCTTATTTGAGGTGTCTGGAATAACTTTTATTCTCTGAGTTTTCTCAGATTATGAATTTTTAAAGCCCTTAAATCCATTTCAAAATCAAGTGTCCACTGCCTTTTTCATTCTGGCAGAAGTGGTTTTCAACTTCCAAAAATCTTTTGAGTACCAAAACTCAACCCAAAAATCACACCAAAAATCTTGGGATCTGTCCAAAGTCTAATAAAGAATTTACAATTTTTACTTTGCTCAGTTTCAACTTATTTTGGCCAAAGTAACACACACACACACACACACACATACACAACAAATGGTTTTTAGCTTGGAAGACTCGTTTTACGAGGCATTCCGGGTGCACACTAACGTCCTTCCCGGCATGTAACGTGACCTCCGAACCCAAATCTCTAATCTCGGGCATTTTTCAAAGTTTTGGCCCTTAAAACAAAAATGGCGTGGCGACTCCGGTCTTTTCGATTGGTTTTTCAAAGAAACGAAAAATTTCAAAGTTAACCCTTTCGGAAAAATTTTGGCGGCACATCATCACAGTGGCGACTCCGCTGGGGACAAATAAGCTTTTTCTAAAAAAAAATGATATTTGGTATATTGGTGGAAACCATTAAACTTCCCGTTATCGCCTCCTAACACGAGTCGGGGATAAATTGTGGTTTAACAATCCCACGTACCGGTATCATTGTTTTCAAAAAAAAAAAAGAAAAGCTTTTGAGGGTCAAGCTTTCGTCCCGGCATTAAAAATCATTTGTTGTGTGTGTTGATTTTTGCACATTTTCGTGTTGTTTTGGCCGCCTCGGAAAAAGTCAAAATTTTGACTGTCGGAATCATGTCCCTAACTGTCGGAATTTTTGTGCTTATGTGTTCATTAAATTTCAAAAAAAAAATTTCAAAAAAAAAGAAAATTTTCAAAAAAAAATCATGCATCATATTTTTAAGACACATAAAAAATTTCTATTTTACTCAGAAAAAGAAGATAGACTGCTTGCACACTACGCGCACGTGACCGTACACTGCACACTACGTCCCTAACCCGTGGAAATCCTTGTCGCGGCCCGTTTGGTCTTATTACGCCTCTCGGTGCAAGCACAGGACTACCCAAACATCCCATGGAGCCTCGTGTCGACCATGCACTTGTCCGTGACACACTTTGTCCGAGACCCGGTTGGTTTTTATTCTGGTCTGTGTCATGCCCTGTCTGTGTATAGACCTTTCCTTTCAAGCCTTTGTCGGCATACCGACTCAATATCTTTCGGGGGCCCTAATCAGTCGAAGCTCTGCCGGTTTTCCGCCGCAGACTTTGACCAAGATATTGACCGGCGCCTTGACTTCGGCTCTGACTGGCACAAATTATACACAGACTCCCATCATGACACTGAGTCATCAAGGATTAATGGTTATTCCATATCTAATTACGGCCTAATTGACGACAAGTCAAGATCAATTGTGGACGCTTATCAGTCCAAATCATGCCGACTTTTCGTCGAGCCCTCGGACATGATCTTGACTTTTGACGTCAGCTTTGTCCGTAATTTACATCGAATGCTCGTTAAGACTCGATTACCCGCCAGACTTTTAGGATCGTTTTTCTTTCGGTCGGTGGGACCCGCTTGCCCTATAGGACTCTCGCCCGGGGCTGTCCACCCTGGGAGGTCGCAATACAGGTGGAATACGAGGGGCTTATAGACGTAGTGACGGGGCCCACTGATCCAGGATCCAGAGTAGTTTGCGAAAAAGAAGAGAAATCTTTTCCAACCGATTAGGTTAATAAAACATGTTTTA
The DNA here is from genome assembly GCA_022495995.1 of Adenophora triphylla var. japonica. Lineage (NCBI taxonomy): Eukaryota > Viridiplantae > Streptophyta > Magnoliopsida > Asterales > Campanulaceae > Adenophora > Adenophora triphylla. Next base: position 176,727 of record JAFEMH010001630.1, on the reverse strand, counting down.
AGTAAACGTGAACAAATAACTGCATGTTGCATGAGCCCAAAGCCCAAACACTTACCCTCCTTCAATTCCTGCACATCTCGAACCCTCGTACCTTTTCCCCGCAGCCTCCTCACAAAGGTTGGTTCCGGACACCGGTCACCGTTTGATTAGTTGGGAAGAGTCAAGTGCGTCATCGCCTTCACCGTTTATTCCGACTCCGGGTTTCGTAATGTCCGCATCAGCGGTAATGATGGGGACAACGTCACTCCGCCTCCCGGGACCCCTCGCATGCAACGGTGGAATCGGTTAGCCAGAAACGTATGAGATTACGACAGGAAGCACAGCTGAATAGCCTTATGGAGGCTATTAAGAGCCACGGTTTGGCCGCCAGCCTCAATCCCGATGGCACCTTCACCGTTGAAGAAGACGAGGATGCCAATCCCGCTCTCGCCGCCCGATTACTCCAGATGCCACCACCCACCTCCTATGGTACCACTACCGTAACCCTTGCTCCTCGGTCTTCGGGTCAGCCAGCTCCCCAACCACAGACCACTGGATCCATGCAGCCCGACGGCACAAATCAGTTCACAATTCCTCAGTGGGGACAAAGCCAGTACGGAATGTCTTCTCATGGTTAGGGTTTCTCGGAATGCCACAGCTAATTGGGATCCCGCCACAGTTTGGAACCGATCAATCCGGGCCTTCGCAGCAACAGTTCAAAGGGTCACAACAACAGTTCGGCATGCCTCAACAGCCGTCAGGAGCCCCTCCTCAGAATGATGCTAGCTCAGCCGCTCCTCCCACAACTTTCACAAAGCCATTTCTCACTCAGGGTTCGATGGGTTACCAAACCTCCATCCCAGTTTCATCAGAATCACCAGGACCGCAGTACCCCCCGGGTTATACACCATCGCCTCAGCCAGCCATGCAATTCAACAGTCAGAGACAGCAGCTCGCATCTAAGCCTACTTATGGGCCCCATTCTGGAAATCCAAGTTATCCGGCTACAGCAGGACTACCTCCACCCACTTTGCCGGTTGAAAACCCACAGCAAGCCGCAAGATTCTATCCTTTTGCTCAGGGTCCTATTCATGCTCCCTGGGTAACTCCCCCAAGGACAAGGTTTTCACCTACGTCCCCGGGCCGGCCATTCCATCCACCAGTCTGCCTCCAGTGGTAACCCCCCTCTCCGGTTCAAATGCCATGGTTCCACCACAAGACCCTCATCTGGCCTGGTTCATGGAACAACACAAGGAAATGAAAGCGCAGATCGCTGAGCTGACTGCCAAAAAGTCTGCTTTCCGGCCTACAGATCCGGACTCCATTGTTCCCCTGCCCCACAAATTCGTGATGCCTAATCTGGATCTCTTTGATGGGACGGCATGACTGAAAACTCATCTGGACACGTATACCTTGGCAATGAAGGCCAAAGGATGCACCAATCAGCAGTTGGCTGACTATTTCAGTCTATCTTTGAAATCCAGTGCCTTAAAGCAGTTCTTCTGTTTGAAACCCAAATCCAGAACTACGTGGGACCAGATCACTAATGCCTTCACAGAAAAGTACAAGGCCAACTTGGAATGGGAAACAAATAGAGTTGACCTACAAACAACAGTGCAGCGTCCCGATGAGAATGTTGGGGACTTCTACAAGCGATGGAATCTGAAGCTCAGTGAAATGGCCATCCCTCCTTCCGAAGAGGAACAATCGGACATCTTCCGCCATGCCCGAAACCACATCTCGAGATCCTCCCTCGCTCACTTCCCGTACTGCACTTACGGGCCATGGTTAACTCCGCAGCCTAAGTTTGAAAAGGCTTACAATCGCAACCGGCCGCCGCACTCCGCTGAGATATCGGGCTCCTCCTTCAAACACTCGCCTCGCTCCCGCTAAAGGCAAAGAGATGATTAATTATGCGGGACAGGAATGTAATAACACAACTCCATTTGCTCCCGTAAAACCAGCCGAGCCTGCACCACGGGTCATGAACCTCGAAAACTTTGGAATGCCTCCGAACGACATCTTTAGGGGACTCGGTGAAAGAAGGCTTGCTGCGGCCTTTGGAGAATTTCCAACCCAGGAATCCGAATGCTCCCGTGGATACTTCAAAGTATTGCGCTTTTCATCGTGCCCATGGACATCTAATGTATAAATGCTTTACTCGAAAAAGGCAATCCAGTGGACCGATAGAGCAAGGAAAGTTGGAAGGCCCCGAGGGGCCTAATACAGCCAAAAATCCTCTCGCCAAGGAACCATAATCGATAAATATGATTGAATGCGGAGAACCTTCGCATGCCCAGAAGATGCCGGGCGAAGGTCCCCAAATACCCGTAGCCAACCTTGCCGAGGATCCCGACTCGGATTCCCCTCACTTGAGGATATTGAACGAATCAGCCCACCTTGGTCTCATGTCAGAGACTTCCTGCAGGAATACGAGGCCCGCTATTTCTCGGATGAAGGGAAAACCGATGCTGAAGAACTGGGGTTGTTTCGGTCAAAACATGAGAGAACCATTTACACAAGATGGTTAGAACAATCAAGACGAATCGAACAAGAAAGCTTCCGGCGAGCGCCTGTACTGGGGCTTATCAGCAAAGAGGCCGAAGAGCATCTGGAGCTAGTACACTTTTGCAAATTGGTTTTGGGAGAGGCTGAATATGATCCCGAGAACAGCAAAGAATCATAGGAGGAGGATTCCTTCTATATCCTGCCAGGAGTCAAATACGTGCCACCCCCTCTCACTCTTCCCCCGCAGTTTTTGGGAGGAGAAGCGGAGTCACAACTACCACTTCCGGGAATGGGAGCATATGATAATTTCTGCGGTTGCACGCACCCATATTCCCCTAACGGGTTTGATCGGCGTTCCCTCTCAGCCGAAATCCCGGTAGTATGGGAAGATGATTCCGATGACAGCGATGACGATGATGATGACGAGAGCGAAGAGTCAGCTGAGGCCCCAGATCCTGAAACAATCTGGAACAATCAGGCCGGAAATGAGCCCATGGGAGCCAGACACAATGGTTGGTTGTCAGCAAGCGACGATGAAGGACCGCCGGAAAATGCAAGTCAAATACCAGTAGGGATGGGCCCCCAAGAGCTGCACCTCGTAAGATGCACCTGTGGTCAGTGTCCGGATACTTCAGAGGATGAAGGACAACAAAGCCCGCGCCCAGATCCGTACGTATCCGAAATCCTAGAACACAATGTTCCTTATAAGAACCTGACTGGCGAATGGAAAGGGTTCATTGAAGCACTGGTCGAGAATGGAGGGTTTCAACGACCAGAAGATGAGGAATTCGTGAACGTCATCGGATCTTTTTCTTCTTTCCCGAGAACGGATGGCATAACAACCGTAAGGGTCACAACCGGGCCGCTTGAGCACACGCCGAGTGCCTCGCAATCACCGAAAAGGGTTATTGATCTGAACGTCTCCCCAGTGGCTTTCATACCTATGGATCCACATGACGCCTTCCTAATTGCTCCAGTGCCCGACAATGGACCCCGGGTGCTCCTTATTTGGACCCAGATCTATCGAGCTGCCACATCGAACTGCGAGGGGGAACGTTGCCTATCCTTCACTTGTGGCTTCCCTACTTGCAAGGGTGAAAGAAAAAAGATGTATGATGAAATGGAGGCTGATAGCCATAAGACCGAAGACACTTCGGAAGACGAATATGAAACCGAGGATATGAAGGCCATGAAGTTTCCTGGGTCTGAGCACGTGGATGTCTTAGAGTTCAACACTGCCTACCATGCTTTGGGGAAAGGGTTTTCAGGCATCCGATCCAGGCTGATAGTCAAAGATCTGATAGAGAGGGGGAAACTAACTCCCATCCGCCCAAATGAGAAAATAACCATGGTCAGATCAAATCCACCCCGGAACAAAGTAACACTCCTTATCAGAGTTACCCAAGAAGAGGTCACCTTCCCCGAATGTATGTCAGCTCTTAGAGAAGTCCTGGAAACCGGCATGATACCGGATGCACCTCCCACACAAAGTGCTATAATCATCTCCAACTCTGAGTATTACAGAAAGGAACCGTAATGGCCGCACTATACCGGGGATGAGATCGAAAAGCCGCCGAGCCCCGACAATAGCGACTCTTGTTGTATGATAACTGTGAGCAAGGCAGACTATGGGAGAGAATTGGAGGACGCCCTAGCTCTGCGGGCCATCCAGGGGGAAACAACACAACCCTGCACTCAAAAGCCTCGTGACTTGGGAAGCAGCTTATAAGGGCCGCCCAGAAGGAGCCAAGCATAGCCACCTCACCGTTGCTAGACTCCGTCGTAACCAAAGGGCCGATAGCCAAAAAGGCTCCCCCGTTGACCTTAGCAAAGATTGAAGAAATCTAGTCAAGAAGCAACTGATGAGGAAGTTAACCTGTTGACCCGATCCGGGCAAATCTTCCAAGGGAATCCCAAGGCAGATAAGAAGGCCACAGATCAAGCACCTGAGGAGAACCGCCGCCCCTATGCTAAGATAGCCGAAGCTCCTGACCCCGGAAAAGAGGATCCCGTGCTCTCCCAGTTGAAGCAAACACAGGCCAACATCTATCTATGGTCCCTGCTCACCTCATCCTATCCCCACAAGCTAAAGCTGGAAGAAAGCCTGGCCCGCACCTTGGTCCCTATTGATGCTACTCCCGATGACGTGGTACAGCTGATTGGAAACATCCACTACGGGAACATAATCACTTTCACAGATCTCGACCTCCCTCAATTTGGGGCTGATCATAACGAGCCTCTCTTCATCACAGTCCAATTGGATGAACGATGCCTCCCTCGGGTCCTGGTCGACAATGGGTCCGGAATGAATATCCTTCCGGCAAAGATCATGAGCTTGCTTGACATCAAGTCCATGGACTTAAAACCTTCCTCCCTCACAGTCAAAGCTTACGACTCGACATCCCGAGCAGTCCTTGGAGTTGCTACCTTGGACCTCTGGTTTGGACAGAAATTGATACCTGTGGAATTCCAGGTTATTGACATCCCGATCACTTTTAATGCCTTATTGGGAAGACCTTGGCTGCATCAGGTCAAGGGGGTCGCCTCAAGCCTCCACCAGTGTGTGAAATTCGTCTCGAATGGGGACCTGACGACCATTTATGGGGATTTAGTCACCTTGGAGGGCACAGATACAGGTGGAATACCTATTCTGGAAATCAAACACGATGAGGAAGGTCTCATGCTAACAGGCTTCACGGTCGAGCCTCCCAAAGCCCAAGTGTGCAACATAGATCTGACAATCACCCGGGATAAAATCCCTGCCTTAAAAATGATGAGAAAGATGAGCTATCTACCCGGCCTCTGGCCTGGGAAGCACCAACAAGGAACTCACAAACTCATCGAGGTGAAAGGACAGAAAACTCGCCACGGCCTGGGATATGAGGCCTCCTCGGTGGACACCGCGAAAGGAAAAGAAATTGCCCGGAAAAGGGGAGAAACTGCCACAGGGAGGGTCCCGGTCAACAGCCCTAAATTTCTCCCTTTCAGTCCTAATTTGGCTGACTACTTCGTAAAGGGTCCCACACAACCGGGTAACATCACAGAGCCCACAGAAGGGTGGCCGAAGCTACAGGATAGCCTCAACAAGTTCAGGGGAGCCAAAGCTAACCCGGTCTGTAGAATGTTCCTGGACCTACACAAGATACCCGGGGGTACCACTACCATGAAGAGTGACTACACTTTCAAAGGCGTGCCAAGCCTAGTGGAACAGTTCGAGAAGCTTACTACCACAATTCCTACTGCCCAGGAAGGTCTAAAACCTGAGTTTGAATTGACCGTGCCGAAAGCCAAAGCCACAGAAGTCTTTTCAGACGATTTGGATGGTCCGATTATGTAGCAGTTATTCGGGGAAGAGATCCAGGTACCAGACCTGATTGATTTCAGCTCAGTCAAAGAAATGGTAGCGATGATCGAGGAAGGAGAACAGAAACGAGACAGCCCCCGAGTCATGAGGCCTCTGACAGCAATGCCGCTAAAGAATTGGGAAACTCTCTCAGGCCCGTCCGCGACCAAAGAAGGAATGATCACCAAGCCTGGATTGGTCTCCCGTCCCTTTGTGTCAACCTAGGAAGATTCCTCCGAGTCTCTCATTGTTAAGGTCGAGTCTCTAGGTTCGTCCGATGGCCTTACGCCTAAAGACTACGAGTCTGTAGCAAATGCTGTACTTCCTTTTCGTTCTCAATGAAATGACCTTTCCAAGTATCCCTTGATTGCCACTTTAACTAATGATGAATTAATTAATAAAAAAAAACATTTAATAATAATTCATTAGATAAAAAAGCAGACACATTAAACAACAAAAAAAAATCAAATCTTTAAGCAGGTTGTTCGGAAAAAGGAAAATCGAGCCCAAGCTGCCGAAGAGATTTTGACGAGTGTGAATCTGGGAACTGCGGAAGAGCCTAAAGAGACGCAGATTGGTGATTTCTTCGAAGGAACTGGAAAGGATGCCTTACAAAATCCTACAAAATCCTCAATTCAAAGAAAGTAGCCCTCTTCATCAAAGAGAACATCATATGCAGATACGGGTTGCCATCCGAAATCATCTCAGATAATGGATCCCACTTCGAAGGGGAATGTGAAAGGCCGGGCGTAATTCGTAATAACCCGTCACAAGTCATCTCCTTACAGGCCCCAAACCAACGGAGCCGTCGAGGCAGCAAACAAGACTCTGGAAAAACATTATCCGGAAAATGGCTGTCCGAGGCAGAGATTGGCCCGAGAAGCTACACCTGGCGCTCTGGGGCTACAGAACATCCGTCAGAACGGCAACCGGGGAAACACCGTTTGCCCTCACATACGGAATGGAAGCCGTACTCCCAATCGATCTAGAAATCGCCTCACTCCGTGTGCTGTTGGAAAGCCAGATCAACGAGGTCGAATGGCTCTGAAGTCGCCATGATGAATTGGCCCTACTAGATGAGCGCCGATTGAAAGCAATGGAACACATCCGAGCCTACCAAGGAAGAATGGCCAGAGCCTTCGACAAGAAAGTGAAGCATCAGGAGATCCGAGAAGGTGATCTCGTTTTGAAAGAGAAGCCCCCAGTCCGTATCAACCCCCTCGGCAAATGGGAGCCTGTCTGGGTCGGGCCATATGTCGTCCAAAAGATCTTCTCCGGAGGAGCCATGCAACTTGCAGACCTCGACGAAAACCCCTTTGTACACCCGGTGAATGGTGACAAGTTGCGCAGATACTACGCGTAAAAACACTGAGTCAAAAAAAACTAAAAAAAAAAAGAGGAAAGAAAAAAAAAAGAAGAGTGCTAAAAGAGTAATACCCAACTAGGTTGAAAACTCGAAAAGGGCGGTCTAGGTAAAAAACAGGGTTGCACAACAAAAAAAAAACAAAAACAAAAAAACAACAACAACAAAATCGACCAGGTCGAACTACGGAGACCTGAGCCCTTTTGTCCGAAGGGAACGTAGGCAGCCGGAAACGGTTCGGTCTAAAGCACAAATAAAAGTCATACTTTGAAATCAATACACTGATCAGACCATGAAAGCGTCTCGAAAAACTCTGAAGCAATTCAAATATTCATTACATGTTAAAAACTTTTTGATGAGTCTAAGCCCGGTTCATTCCTACAACTGGCAACCTGCTAAAAGAAAACTAAGATACATAATCAAACTAATGTGTCTGCTACGACAAGAGAGGGATACTCGGAAAACCTCAGAGTCACTCCATGCCACTCGTACTGGCCTCTCCCCTCTTCTTCCCTCTTCGAGTCTTCTTCTTCTGAACAGGAAAAATGTCGGTCTTTCTCCTACCAAGCTCTGGTACAGGAACAGGATCTATCAAACCAGCCTCTATCATGGCCTTGGTAGCCCTAGCGTCATCTCTCATCTCCTGTAGCCGGGCTGGTAGCATAGGAGTCCTCCTCTCCTGCCTCTTGACATAAGCCTCATAGTCGGTCACAACATCTCCGCTCCTGTCATGAGGGTTGGCCCTCGCCTCCCCTCCTCCTCTCCGAAACTGTCAGGTCCTCCACACCCACAATGGCCTCACGCCGTCTCAAAATAGCCATCTGAGTCTCTCCAAAATGCCTCTCGTACCAATCCAGGTACCAAGTGGTCAAGAACACAGGTCTCAGACGCCTGAGGATAACCCGAGGAGGAAAGACGTCATACCTCCATACTCGGGAAAGAAATGGAAACACCGAGGGATCATCCATAGAAGCAGAAGCCACTACCCTGGTGGCTATATCATCAAAATCCTCCAAAGGAACCTGCTCCAAGCCGAACTGTCTCAGAACTAAAGCCGGAATGTAGAAGCTGGACTGAGAAAGCCCCGGAAGCATGACCACATGAGACCCATCCTGAAGTACTCTGTGAGTCTCCACCCGCCAACAAGGCACTGACCATCTGATATCTTCTGTCCGGCGACCAGCCATCCAACGCTCCCATGAGCCCTGATCATCAAAATCTACAGCAACCCCTCTCCTGGCGAATGTCCAAGGCTTGATCATATCAGAAGTTTCCCGAAGAATCCCCAAGCGCTCCATCAACCACAAAGTCAAGAGAAACGGGCTGCCCCCGTGCATATACCGTTTCCCGGTAGCCATCCTGTCGAGAGCATGAAAAGTCTCTCCCAAGATCAAAGGTACAACGTCTCTGCCCAAGCGACAATGAATAACGATATCCAGCAGAGACCGATGACAAATCCCAAAAGAATAAACCATGAACAAGGTCCCGAACATGCAAAGAGCAAAGGCATCCCAATAGGCATCGTCAAGCAAGCCTAAGCCCCTAAATCTATCAGGGAGACCAGAAATATTGAAATGATCGGGACCACAGATCATACCTTGTGCTTCCTCCTAGGAAAGATGAAGAAGGTTGCACAATCTATCAATAAAAGAGGCTCCTCCGGGCAAAGGAATTGCAATCTCCTCCACCTCAGGACCACCAAGCAAAGCCCGAAATTCTTCGACAGTCAGGACCATCTCATTGTAAGAAAGGCAAAAGACATGCCTTCTAGTGTCCTAAAATGAGGAAGAAGCTCTCAAGAGTTCGTAGTCCGGAACCAATTCTTTGAGGGACCATAAGCACTTCACCTTGTACCTTTCTTCAAAGAATGACCTCCTTTCATGCATAATCTCCCGAGACCACTCTTTAAACTTGGTGAAGAATTGCATTTGAGAATTTTGGGACAATTTGGGTGGATTTCTCATGCTCACAATTCTCTCCATGGTTTTTCTCTCCTTCTCCCGAAAATGGCCGTTTGAACCGGTGGTTGAAGAAGGTATTTGAATTTGAAATAAAGGGAGACCAGATCCGAAGCAAAATTAAAGGACAATGTCGATGTGTGTCCCGTCCGCGCGGATATGTTTGCCACCTTAAAAAAAATCTTTGCAACACCAAACCGCCGCACCAAAGGAATATTTTGTCCCAGCCAAAGCCTGTCCAAACCAGTCCATGCACCAAACATCTACACCCTTACCAAAAAACCAAGGCTCATGCAACATTGCATTCATACTGCATTGCATTCAAAAAAAAAAAATAATAATCCTAAATTATTACACTCCCAAAAAAAAAGCAAAAAAAATGTGCATAAACCGTATCCGTCTAAACAAATACAATCTCGCCTCAAAAATCAATCTCAAAAATCGCCTCGAAGGATCGTCGCCGTAGTCCTCGGTGGCCGGGCCTTTCCCCCGGTCCCTCTTGCGGCTCGGCCCGCCTCCTGTAGCCGTGAAGATCTCTGCTCGTAATCATCATCCTCGTCTCCGGAGGAAGGCTCGCAGACCAACCGGCACGCTCCGATAGGGCAAGCCAAGATCTCGCAAAGAAATCATATCCGAAGGTGAAGGCGTCGGACTCCCGGACGTGCGAAGAAGATCCACCATGCCGCGACGTGTCCCTGCCCGTAAGGATCTCCGAGAATGACGTGGTCCGAAGGTAGTACCACGCGGGGGTCAAGGAGAGGAGAAAGAGGAGTCTCGGAGGAAGTCTATGAAGGAATAGGGGAAGCCTCCCGCCTGACAGGCGCCAGCTGTGGTTGCCTCGCTCTAGCCCGAGGGGCTCCACAAGCCACCATCCTCCTGATGAATCTCTTAGCCCCGATCACCTGCTTCGTCAGCTTCTCCACGACCACCTCCGGAAACTGCACGAAAACAAAAGCGTCAGAAACCGTTGAAGCAAGAAATGATGACAGGAAAGAAAAGAAAAGACAGAAGCAAAAAAGAGGTGGGAAAGAGAAGCCATACCTTCATACCCGGACGAGGCCGGAAAGCTCGTGGAAGCCGCTCAGGCTGAGGGATCTGCACCCTCAATCGGACCCCATCCTGGACATATGAAAAGTCCGTCCGAGGGTACCGCGGGACCCCTAACCCCTCTCTATCAAGAACCTGGGGCGTCCTCAGCCTCCTCAAGACAAATACTGGATATGGCTCAATCGCCACAAATGCTGAGAAGTGTTGGCCGCCCGTAATCATCCCAGTCACGTATCTCTCACTAGGGTGCATCATGTCGGCAGGAGGCTCCACCGGTGTCATCAAAGGCGAATTCCACGCCATGCCGACGCGTCACCCTCTCCCCGCATAATAGATGTCGCAAGTCAAGCCCCTCAAAATCCTCCGCCGCACGGTCCATACCTCGGCGCCGCCTCGCCGCGCCACATCGAAACGATACTGTGGATAAAATATCATCTCCTCATCCGTCTCACCCCGTCAAAGGTAAACAGCCCTCGTATTCGAGGGTCGTGCACCCTCTAGAACCCTTCTTCTCCCGGCAAACTTGGACCAGAACGCATGGCCGGATACGCCCGACGTACTCCGCCGTCTGTCGCCACATCGTGACGTGAAAGAACTCCAACGCCCATACCTACGAAAGGTAAAAATCAAATCAATTAAGTGCGAAAAAAGATACGTGCTTAAAGAAAAGAGGGAAAGCGAAAGGAAAGCTTATACCTCCGTAGGGAACTCGAAGCATGTCAAGGAACCGACAGCCTCTTCCGCTATAGCGATCTAGAGCGAAATAGAGCTCGCGCCCCGCCTCTCCCCAAGATATCTCTCCAGCCATCCCCACGTCCTCCAAGGACCTCAGCAAAGCGAAGACAGTCGTTCCCTCGGCATGTCCAAAAAGAGTGCTCGAAAAAGCAAACCATAAAAAGGCCCTAGCAATCCGCTTCGCCGCCTATCCTCTCATCTCCAAATTTCATAGCTCCCAATGATCTCCACAATCTTTCCCTCAACCACAACAGACTCCATATCCATCCCCTTTTTGGGAATAGGGAAAATCCTAGCAGGCCTCGCAGATCCCGATCGCCGTAGCCGTCTCTCCACTCAATGCCGCGTCCATTAAAGGACGGACTCCGTGATCGCAAAGCATAGTCGAAGGCGTAACCGTCGCCTCGCCCCAGAGAAGTGGAATGTGTGGGTCACGTCCCACCTTGCCGTGCCAAAGCGAAGATCGACCCTTGCTCTAGGGAAACTTGACCAACCCCTCAAGCACTCAATGAACTCGCATGCCTTGGCCTCTCAATGACGATCCGTCTAGGACTCATCATCGCTCCCCGCCCATATATGGAAGCCGGTCCCATAGACCAATCACGTACTCCACCGATCCCCGAGTCTTCATCTTGTTCAGTCGCGTCACAAAGCGATCTCCACCCTGCAATTGAAAAAAAAAAAAAAAAGAGTCAAAAAAAAATTTTTGCATTCAAAAAAAATTTTGCATTAAAATAAAAAAAAAGAGCATTAAAATAAAAAAAAGAGCATGCACATGCATCATAGACATGAAATTTTGAAAAAAATTCGGCAGCATAACAGCATGCAATGAACCTAGCCCCATTTTTCTTGCACAAAAGAAAGCAGTTTTCAGCAAATCCCAATCAACATTCATTCATGCATGAAGAAAAAATTCATACAAGGAGTCAACGGAAGCAAAAACTCCATCCCATTTTCATAAAATAACATGCATACACGCATACATTCATTCAACGGAAGCAAAAACTCCGTCCTATTTTTCATGAAATAGCATACATAAACAATTTTTTCAAATCATTCATTCAAAGGGAACGAAAAATCCGTCCCACTTTTCATAGAAAATCACAACCTCAAAAAAAAATGCATTCATATCATGCATATCATCCATCATCTCAAAAAATCCTACATTCAAACAAGGAGTCAACGGAAGCGAAAACTCCGTCCCGTTTTTCATGAAAAAGCATACATAAACAATTTTTTCAAATCATTCATTCAATCAAAGGGAACGAAAAACCCGTCCCACTTTTCATAGAAAATCACATTCTCAAAAAAAAAAAAATGCATTCATATCATATCATTCATCATCCCATCACAAAAAAAAAGGCATGCACACATTCATGTCAACATTGCAACAAAAAAAAAGGTCCGTCCCAATTTCGGGAAATTTTCATCATAGTCTCATATTTCAAAAAAAAATTTTGGCAAAAATGCCCATTCTTTCTTCAAACAAAATGCACATTTGCATATCATCAAAAATCAAGATTCAAAGTCAAGAACACAAATTTTTCAAATTTTCGGACAAAAAATTTTTTTTGGCAAAAATGCCCACTCTTTTTTCAAGCAAAATGCATTACCCATATACACATTACAACATGCAAAGCATCAAAATCAAAATCCAAGGCCAAGAACATTGATATTCGAAATTCAAAAAAAAAAAATCAAAAATCACCAAAAAATCAATTTCGAGCAAGAAATCGACAAAGGGATCGAAAAGATTCGAAGTATACCGTTCGGAGGCTCGGATCAGTGGCCCAATGTTGCCACGCATCGGGGTAATGCTCCTCCGCAATCGATTGCGAAAGAGTGTAGTGTCTCCTCATTCGGACAAGCTCCAATCGCCTCTCCGCTACCGGACCACGTCCTTGGCCTTGAATGGCTACTCCCGCGTGTTCCATTGCTCGAAAAATCAAAGAAAACGGATGATTTTCGAAGCTTTTCTTGGCCAACAATGGCTTCCCCTCGGTTTCTCCCTCTTCTCTCTCGTAAACTGGAAAGAAATTGTGAGGAAGAAGGAGATGGGCGGCGGCCTTTATTAAAACCTGTCCAGATTGCATTCTCCTCCGCGCGGATGGTTTTGAAGGGTCAAAATGACCCTTTTGCTCTTTAAAAATCCAGGACTCTGCAGTTTAGTCCTCCACTTAACCCAAGTTAACCAAAGTCAACCCCCTTTCAAGGAAATCATCAACGACAGTCAAACGTAAGACCGATCTCCCCGAGAAAGATAACGGAATCCCGTTTCTTTCATCAAAATCACCAACGGCAGTCAAACGTAAGACCGATCTCCCCGAGAAAGTTAACGGAATCCCGTTTCTTTCATCAAAATCATCCAACGGCAGTAAAACGTAAGTCCGATTTCCCCGAGAAAGTTAACGGAATCCCGTTTCTTTCATCAAAATCATTCAACGGCAGTCAAACGTAAGACCGATTTCCCCGAGAAAGATAACGGAATCCCGTCTCTTTCATCAAAATCATCAACGGCAGTCAAACGTAAGACCGATATCCCCGAGAAAGTTAACGGAATCCCGTTTCTTTCATCAAAATCATTCAACGGCAGTAAAACGTAAGTCCGATTTCCCCGAGAAAGATAACGGAATCCCGTCTCTTTCATCAAAATCATTAACGGCAGTCAAACGTAAGACCGATCTCCTCGAGAAAGATAACGGAATCCCGTTTCTTTCATCAAAATCATTCGCCGGCAGTCAAACGTAAGTTCGATCTCCCCGAGAAAGTTAACGGAATCCCGTTTCTTTCATCAAAATCATCAACGGCAGTCAAACATAAGTCCGATCTCCCCGAGAAACTTAACGGAATCCCGTTTCTTTCATCAAAATCATCAACGGCAGTCAAACGTAAGTCCGATCTCCCCGAGAAAGTTAACGGAATCCCGTTTCTTTCGTCAAAATCATCAACGGCAGTCAAACGTAAGTCCGATCTCCCCGAGAAAGTTAACGGAATCCCGTTTCTTTCATCAAAATCATCAACGGCAGTCAAACGTAAGTCCGATCTCTCCGAGAAAGTTAACGGAATCACGTTTCTTTCATCAAAATCACCCACGGCAGTCAAACGTAAGTCCGATTTCTCCGAGAAAGATAATGGAATCCCGTTTCTTTCATCAAAATCATCCGACGGCAGTAAAACGTAAGTCCGATCTCCCCGAGAAAGTTAACGAAATCCCGTTTCTTTCATCAAAATCATTCGACGGCAGTCAAACGTAAGTCCGATCTCTCCGAGAAAGATAACGGGATCCTGTTTCTTTCATCAAAATCATTCCACTGCAGTCAAACGTAAGTCCGATCTCCCCAAGAAAGATAACGGGATCCCGTATCTTTTTTCAAAATCATTCCCCGGCAGTAAAACGTAAGACCGATCTCCCCGAGAAAGATAACGGAATCTCGTTTTCTTTCATCAAAATCACCAACGGCAGTAAAACGTAAGTCCGATCTCTTCGAGAAAGATAACGGAATCTCGTTTTCTTTCATCAAAATCACCAACGGCAGTAAAACGTAAGACCGATCTCCCCGAGAAAGATAACGGAATCCCGTTTCTTTCATCAAAATCATTTGACGGCAGTCAAACGTAAGACCGATCTCTCCGACGAATACGTCTGATTTTCCCCAGCAAAGGCTAACAAAATCCCCAGGAAAGTCAACGGAATCCCAAAAGCCAACAGAATCTCGAGTAGAACTCGAACTACGAAAGGGCTTGATTCCCACTAGGGATACGTAGGTAGCCTATCATTAGGTCCAGCCCCCCGACCAAAACGGTCACCCCCTCCTTCGACAGCAGACAAAGTCCACCAAAAGGCCCTTTCAAATTAAGGTTCGAGGCACCTAAAATGCCATCTTCAAGGTTCGAGGTACCTAAAATGCCATCTTCAAGGTTCGAGGCACCTAAAACGCCATCATCAAGGTTCGAGGCACCTAAAACGCCATCTTCAAGGTTCGAGGCACCTAAAACGCCATCATCAAGGTTCGAGGCACCTAAAACGCCATCTTCAAGGTTCGAGGCACCTAAAACGCCATCATCAAGGTTTGATGTACCTAAAACGCCATCTTCAAGGTTCGAGGCACCTAAAACGCCATCTTCAAGGTTCGAGGCACCTAAAACGCCATCATCAAGGTTCAAGGCACCTAAAATGCCATCATCTCCAGGTTAACGCCTCAAAATAGCCATTCCAGGGTCAAAGACCCGAACTACGATTGGCTTGATTCCTCCTAAGGATACATAGGTAGCCTATCATTAGGTTCAGCCATCCGACCGAAAATGGTCATTCCTATCCCCAGCAGAGCGGATAGCCATCCGACCGAAAATGGTCATCCCTATCCCCAGCAAAGCGGATATACAATTTCAGCCACCAGACCAAAATGGTCATCCCTATCCCCAGCAGAGCGAATATACAATTTCAGCCATCCGATCGAAAATGGTCATCTCTTATCCCCAGCAGAGTTTCTCTCCAACACCCGACTGCAGAACTCGTTCACCAGGTTCGAGGCACCTAAAACGCCATCATCTCCAGGGTCAAAGACCCGAACTACGGCCGGCTTGATTCCTCTTAAGGATACGTAGGTAGCCTATTAAATAGGTTCAGCCACTCGATCACTTGATCATCCTGCCAAATATGGAGCCTTACTCTTATCGACGACCCCGCTTCCTTCGAAAGCGCCGTCGCCGAGGGGCTACTGTAAGTGCTCCAATTTGAGCTTGTTAGTATTTTCGTTAGAAAATTAACGAAAGATATAACATTTCTAACAATTCCTAACATTCCTAACATTTCTAACCAAGTAAGGGTAGATTAGGGATTGCCATTTAAAGATAAACCATGGAAAGGAATCAAAAAAGCAAAAGAAATTGGAAAAATCCGAATTGGGCAAGTTGAAAAACATAAACTGCTGGATTTTTTAATTTTATTCTTCCTGTCCAAAGCCTGAAGCTGTAATTAATGAACAGTGCACGCTGTTGATCATGTCCGCGCGGATAGGTTTGTAATTTCAGAGTGCCTATAAATTGAGGCCTTCAGTCTCAGAAACAGAAAAAAAGAAACAACACAATTTGTAACTGCACCTTGGCGAAAATAGTGAGAAAACAGTGAGAATTCTCTAGAATTGTCACCTTTTTCTCAACTATTCACCCAAAATCACTCACTCAAACACTCTCACATTCAAGCCTCAAACACTCTTACATTCAAGCCAAAAATTCCAAAACACAAAGAAGATTGGTAAACCCTCCTTCTCCTTACCCTAAACTCCTTCATGCATACATTTTCAAGCTACAAAATATAGTTTATTCATCTTCTTGTCTTAGATCCAAGAAGATCACCATGGAAGTTCATCTCCATGGATGATCTTCTACAAGGATCAACATTATTTTCAAAGCATTCTTACTTACTTGCAAAGAAAACACATTTTCAAAACCCTAAAACTCATTTTCATACATCAAATCTCTTTTTCAAAGGATAAAATTCCCCTTCCCAAGCAAATGAAGTGCTTAGTCCTAATGTACCCCAAGGATGGTTTGATATAGTTGATTCACCACTAAAATGTCAAGTGATCACTAATCAAAACCTAGGGAAATGGGGACAAGCATGGATGCGAAACCCCCTTTAAAATCATGTTTTCCTTCTTGAGAAGTTGCTGTCCAGTAGCAATTTTCTAAGACCCCAGTCCATGGTCTAATTTTTTGGACACAGATAAACTTGGAATTTGGTGTTTACTACAAAACACTTTTTGTAGCCAACATACAGAGATTTCCAGACATATTTTTACTTTATTTTTTACGTGAGTAAAATTCCCTTTTTCAAATTTTCTTTTGAAGGTCAGATCACCAGTCTCTGGGAGTCCAGATCTCATATCTGAGATTTCCAGAAGGTTTTGAGTCCTCAAATCTTCTCGAAAATAAAAAATTCTTTCACAAAAATCTTATTTGAGGTGTATGGAACAACTTTCATTCTCTGAGTTTTCTCAGATTATGAAGTTTTAAAGCCCTTAAATCCATTTCAAAATCAAGTGTCCACTGCCTTTTTCATTTTGGCAGAAGTGGTTTTCAACTTCCAAAAATCTTTTGAGTACCAAAACTCAACCCAAAAATCACACCAAAAATCATGGGATCTGTCCAAGGTCTAATAAAGAATTTCCAATTTTTACTTTCCTCAGTTTCAACTTATTTTGGCCAAAGTAACACACACACACACACACACACACAACAAATGGTTTTTAGCTTGGAAGACTCGTTTTACGAGGCATTCCGGGTGCACACTAACGTCCTTCCCGGCATGTAACATGACCTCCGAACCCAAATCTCTAATCTCGGGCATTTTTCAAAGTTTTGGCCCTTAAAACAAAAATGGCATGGCGACTCCGGTCTTTTCGATTGGTTTTTAAAAGAAACGAAAAATTTCAAAGTTAACTCTTTCGGAAAAATTTTGGCGGCACATCATCACAAGTACGCTCAAGTTCTCCAAACTTCAGCTACCTCTATCTCACAGATGGTGAAGTACACTCAAATTCTCCAAACTTTAGCTACCTCTATCTCATAGATAGTGAAGTACGCTCAAGTTTTTCCAACTTTAGCTACCTCTATCTCACAGATGGTAAAGTACGCTCAAGTTCTTCAAACTTTAGCTACCTCTATCTCACAGATGGTGAAGTACGCTCAAGTTCTCCAAACTTTAGCTACCTCTATCTCACAGATGGTGAAGTACGCTCAAGTTCTCCAAACTTTAACTACCTCTATCTCACAGATGGTGAAGTACGCTCAAGTTTCCCAACTTTAGCTACCTCTATCTCCTCGATAGCGACGTAAGCTCTAGTCAAATCAGGTGAAAACCTCCATTAATTGTCAAATTAGGTGACAACCTCATTAATTGTCAACCAGGTGACAACCTCCATTAATTGTCAATCAGGTGACAACCTCCATTAACTGTCAATCAGGTGACAACCTCCATTAATTGTCAATCAGGTGACAACCTCCATTAATTGTCAAATCAGGTGACAACCTCCATTAATTGTCAAATTAGGTGACTCCTCCATTAATAGTCAAAACCTCAAGGATCCTAGACATTGTTCCTAACTATCTAGTGAGACTTGAACTACGACCAAGGCTTGATTCCTCCGGGATACGTAGGTAGCCTTTCATAAAGGTCCAGCCATCCGACCACATTGGTCACCCTTTTCATTCATCACTCCTCAGTGCTGCGTGAGCCTTTCATAGAGGTCCAGCCATCCGACCACAATGGTCACCCTTTTCATTCATCACTCCTCAGTGGTGCATGAGCCTTTCATAAAGGTCCAGCCAGCCGACCACAATGGTCACCCTTTTCATTCATCACTCCTCAGTGGTGCGTGATCCTTTTAAAAAGGTCCAGCCATTCGACTGCAGTGGTCGCCCTTTTCCTTCATCACTCCTCAATGGTGAAATAGCCCCTCATAAGGTCCAGATTATCCGACCACATAGGTCAAATTCCTTCATCTAGCGTATCCCCAGTAGGATCAGTCACTTGACCTCCTAGGTCACTTTCCCTTCTATTTCCCCAGCAAGAGACCAGTTTCTCTTCGCCATTCCCCAGCGGATCTTATTCCGAACTACGACCTGGCTTGATTCCTCCGGGATACGTAGGTAGCCTACCTTTAGGTTCAGCCAATTTGTCACATATGACACCCCCTTTCCCCAGCGGATCTCTTCCCGAACTACGACCTGGCTTGATTCCTCTAGGATACGTAGGTAGCCTTCCAAAGGTTCAGCCACTCGACCACCTTGGTCACTCAATCCGTCTCGGCATTCGCCAGATCAGATCCTTTTTTATTGACAACCCCACTCGCCCTGCAAGTGACGTTTCTGAGGGGCTTCTGTAAGTGCCCAAATCTGGCTCATGCTTTCTGGTTAAGTTTCCCGGCAATTCCCCTGACTTTCCTAAAGTTCAGGGGCAATTTGGGAACTTTTCCAAACCTTTCGATGGGCGAAGGACTTGCTAGGAATTAAAATTCCACGTAGTCCTTCGCTGGAAAAGCCCTTCTAGAAGGCGACCTTGCATGGTTCTAGAAATAAGCTGAGTCACCTCTGGATAAGACCGCACAGCCTCATTAGCCTTGGGGTTACAGCCGCACAGCTTCATTAGCCATCACCAGAGTGCCTATAAATAGAGGCCTCCTCTATTCATTTGAGATACAGTTTTTAGCATTGTTACTCTGCCAAAATTCCTACACAAATTTCTAGAGAGCTGAGAGCAACCAAAACCACCTCCCCCCTCTTCAAAACCCTTCAAAAGTTGGTCCTTCCCTAGGCAAACTTCAAGGAGATAGAGGGACACCACCATTGGTAACCTCTCCTCCTCTTTTCTTTAAAAATATACTTGTCATTACTTGATATATTGCTCCTTGCTTTATCTATTGCTATCTATTTGCTTGGTATTTGATATATTGTCATTAAAGATCACATCTTTAGGCATGTAAATCATACTTACCCCATTCCTCTTTATCACATGGGATCCATGGAAGATCCAACCCAAGGATGAACAATAAGACCTCAAAAGGCTTGTTCTAGGGTGGATCTCTCACATGGTTATGTGAAAATAGCATCCTTTTCATATAAAAATGTCATCTTTTCCATAAAAATGTCATCTTTATTTATGAATGTTATCCCCCATTCCCATAGACCTTGCTTCCAAGGATTGTCCACCTAAAAGGTTCATAAAGGACATAGGAAGCCATAAAGGTCCTTCCTTTTATTTCCTAGTCTTAGCTTGCATCATGTTCATTACATATGTTTGCATAAAAATGTCATCTTTAGCTTAATATGCATTCCCCATGTCCCTCATGGTTGGATCTCTCTCCTAGGATTACCTAGTGACCTTCATAAGGCACAAAAAGGCATAGGATGAGTATAAAGATCCAATCTTTATACCCCTCCCCTAGTCCCCTTTGGTACTTGGAGCATCTCTTGGAGCGAAATGGTGTAAAAGTCCTATCTTTACATCATTTCCTCCACTTAAAGATGCCATAAACGGATTCTCCTTTAGAAAAGGATGAACTTTAGCCACAAATCTCCGATCATCACTTGAGACGAGCATAAATGTCCCGAAAGAGTTCAAATCGTCTCAAGATGTAGGATTGATGGGCAAAGGTCATTCCTTTCTAAAGAGTCTCATCTTTGGTCTATAAAAACGGTGTCCCTATTCCGTCACATGTGACCCAATGTCTCATCATGATGATCATAAGTCCAAGATGAGAACGGGACTAATGTCCCTAACATATCAAAGATCCAAGGAATCCTGAGCGATAACCAACTCATGGTTTATACGTCCGGAAGACCACTTGGTACATTCCCTTCTTTTCAAAACACACATCCCACACACGAAAACACAAAGGCAAGCATGAAAAGAGGATCTTGGAAGACTTGCTCCGGCAAGGCTCTTTGGGTGAACGACGATCCGTTCTTCCCAAAGGGTAACTTAACCTCCGGACCCAAATCCTTTTTTTCAAAGTTTTGAGGAAATCGAAATGGCGTGGCGACTCCGTTTTTCAATTCAAACCGGATGTTTCCAAACTGATGTGAGGCGGTGATCCCCCTTACACGAGAAAGCGGTTCCAAAAATAAATAAAACAAAAAAGGAGAGCCGCTATCTTGGGTACCACATTCACAACAAGTCAAAGAAGAGATTGAGAAGCTACTGCGGGTAGGATTCATCAGGGTCATCGAATATCCGACATGGTTATCCAACATCGTGACTGTGACTAAGGCCAATGGGAAGGTGCGTTGTTGTGTAGATTTCCGGGATTTGAACAAGGCCAGCCCCAAAGACGACTACCCCTTGCCAAATATAGACATTCTGGTGGACGCCACTACTAACTACGAAGTCAAATCCTTCATTGATGGCTTTGCTGGCTACAACCAGATCAAGATGGCCGAGGAGGAATAAGAAAAGACAGCCTTCACCACACCGTGGGGAACGTACTGCTATACTGTGATGCCTTTTGGGCTTAAGAATGTTGGGGCTACGTATCAAAGGGCAGCGACTGCACTCTTTCACTACATGATCCACAAGGAAATTGAGGTCTATGTCGATGACATGATAATCCATTCTAAAGGTGAGGATGGACAGCACTTTGTCGACCTGCGAAAGTTCTTTGAGAGGTTGAGACAGCATTCCATGAGACTGAACCCTGCCAAATGCACCTTTTGAGTGACAAAGGGAAAAGTGCTTGGGTATATGGTCATAGAAAGAGGTATTGAAGTCGATCCTCGAAAGATCAAGGCCATTATGGACATGAGGCCACCTCGAACCCAGACAAAGGTCAAAAGCTTTATGGGTAAATTACAGTACATCAGCCATTTTGTCAACCAGCTGACTACCATGTGCGAGCCCATCTTCAAGCTCATGAAGAAGAATGCATACACAGAATGGACTGAGGAATGCCAGGATGCCTTTGAACAAATCAAGGAGTACCTAGTACATCCCCCAGTGCTATGCTCCCCACATGGACAGAAACCTCTTCTGCTCTATCTCACTGTCACTGATACGGCAGTTGGGGCTATGCTTGCTCAGGAGAAGAAGGACTCTCGGGAAGAAAATGCCATTTTCTTTGTCAGCCAGAAGCTGCAAGGAAGTGAGCTCAAGTACTCAGCGTGCGAAAAGACTTGTGCGGGGCAGTGCAGGTAGTCGGTAAGCTGAAGCATTACATGCAAGCCCACTCTGTGAACTTGGTCTCGAAAATGAACCCCATCAAGTATATCTTCGACAAGCCTTCCCTTTCGATGCGTCTAGCAAGGTGGTCATTCTTCTTAGCTGAGTATGACATCAACTATGTGATGAGAAAGGCAATCAAGGGTCAAGCATTGTCAGACCACCTGTAGACACCCCATTCTGAACACATCGGATCATATTTATACCACTCTAAGTCTCGCTTTGAGTCAAGAAGTAGAAATCCACAATTTCGTCATGTTTCGTTAAGTTTTGACTAACCACCGTTAGTTTGGGACTAAACTGTATACGAGATAACGAGGAAAGGACAGAATTGTCCAACAGAAGCAATATCTCGCCACGAGATGGCATGTCTCGCGCGAGATATCGTCCCTCTGCAGCATGCAGAAGACAGTTTCCTCGTCAATTTCAACCTCTTTTCGGGATAAGATTTTATCCATCCGGCCAACCAATAGAGTTTGGGGTCCAGAACCTTCTGAAAGGGTTTTACCTCTCCACCTCTACCTATCCAACCCCTATAAATACTTGGTGACTTTCAAGGATCAGAGGACCACGAATTTTCACAACACACACATATTTTGTTGGTTTCTTTCCCTGAAAGAATCCTACAAAATCACCCTAAAAATCACCTCAAAGTTTGTTTGTCAACCTTGTTGATAAACAAATATCAAGATCCAAGTCAAGGACTCAGGCGAAGCTCTGTCCGTATCGAGATTCGATTCTAAACTTGAGTCGAAACTCTGCCCAAATCACCTCACGCAAGGTAACCCCCTAAATCCCTTTCTAATTGATTGTTAGAGTGGTATAAATCTATTGAATCTAGGATCGGCCTAGAGCCTCTCCAAATCATGGGGACGGTCTCGAAGCAATCAATCCTACATTCCGTTTAACCCCGTTAAATGGATCTTTATTTGTTATATTTGAAATCGTCTTTTCTCTTCTTTGAAAACCTCTCTTTTCTTTAGCAAGACCAATCTCCGGATTGGGTGGAATGGATGCTCCTTGACCTACCCATTCCATAACCTAAGCCCCGAACCCAATCTCTTTCAAAAAATGGTTTTTCTATGTTTTCCAAACGAATAATATAGGTGGCGACTCGAAATTAATCACAACGATCACAGTGGCGACTCCGCTGGGGATTTGAAATTAAGAGGCTTAAACTTGCTTCAAAATTAAAAAAAGAGGTTTTCAAAGAAAATTATTGTAAATTCGATTTTCTGCTCTCAGATGAGGCATATCTCGCACGAGATATCCTATCTCGCGCGAGATATTCTATCTCGCGCGAGATATCGCCTCAGCAATCTGGTTGTTTTCTGGTTTCTCCCGTTCATCTCATAGTCCAAGACGAGAGCCGAACACGCAAGGGGGATCCCATAATTCATTATCTGCAGAGTTCCCACATCTTAAGGCCTCCCTTAAGATGTAGAACTCGAATCTTTATTTCATTTAAATAATTGATTATTATTTATAAACTGCGTGTGATTGGGTTTTATTTAATTAAAGTCCAGTCCATTGGGAATTCGGGAGTTGTAAATTAAATTATTTATCTCTCTTTCTCTCTCTTTATGTGGAACTACGACGGCCTGAGTCTTCCTAAATTGGGAGAAACGTAGGCAACCACTTGGTGTGGCCACTATTTGTTTTCCTTTTGATTTTCAAAAAAAAATCTCTATTTTATCTATCACCTAGATTGACTATCACACACGCGCACTCATGATATATCTGTCATTGCACTGCATACCCTCTATAAACCCGGGACCCACACTAAGGACGGATGACGGTAACCACCTAGTCACCGGTCTCTCCGAAGTTGGATCATCCCACTCCGCGTATTCAATCCACCTAGATTGTCATATCGCGGGGAGCCTAGCCTTCCAGCCCTGCATCGCCACATTCTCATGTAGATTGTCTTTTTAGGATCACTCCGTGACCGGTCAGTTTTGACTCGGCGATCTTTTCTTATTTTTGACCAAAACAAAGCCATGTAAAATTGACAATAAAGAAGGACTCGGAAAAGTCCCTTCGGAATGACCCTTTCGGATGTCCCTTTGAAAAAAAATATATATACATATAATCCTTCGAAAAAACGATCTTACATTGCTTTGTTTTACAAAAATCGAATTGATTGCTTAGTCGTTAGGTTCTGATAAAAGCCTTAGAAACCCCTCAAAACGGATTTTCCGTTCCGACCAAAATTTAGGTCTAATAAAAATCGATTTTCCGTGTGATTATCTCGCGCGGGATTACATATCTCGCGCGGGATAATGTATCTGTTTGTTGAAACTGAGCCTGAGCCATTTAAGCCTGCTTCCGACTCGTTGGGGCTAGATTTGATCCTGATATCGTCTCTGCATCTCTTATGTCAGTTTTCAGAAGCTACTCAACTTCAAGACTCCCAACACAATGTCCGACATCGACAACATTCCGGGTAATGAAACCTTGTCCGAAAACAACCACAAACTTCTGGAAGAAGCCAATGATCGTCTAGAAGTACAAGCTTCCCAAATCCACACTCTCGTGGAAGAAATTCAAGAGCTTAGGGTAGCACTAGCCAACAAAGAAAAGAAAAATAAAAATGATCCTTCCTCCGGAGAAGAAGAGTCATACACCAAAAAGGCCAAGGGTCGCCGCCAAAGCAAAAGCAAGAAAAAGAAGTACGAGTCCAGCTCGTCATCTTCCTCATCTGACAATGAAAGCTACACATCCAAGAAAGAAAGCAAAGGGGAGAGAAAGAATGAACCCCTTACCATGGCCATGTTAGAAAAGAAACTTGCATCCCTCGATGTGAGTAAGGGAGCCTCGCTCTCTATCGATTACGACACCCTTCGTCAATCCATGTCCAAGCTTCCTAGAAAATACAAAACACCCGACATTGCAAAATTCAATGGTACCACCTGTCCCAAATCACATTTGGAGACCTACTCTTGGGCCATGCTACCTATGGGTGTTGATGACAACCTGTAGCCCAATGCTTTCCACAAACTCTCGATGGTGCCGCTAGGGATTGGTACATGACCCTTCCACTCTCTACAAGACTCGACTGGCCACTCGCTAGTTGTACTTTCCAAAAGCAATATGTGGACAACTCCACTTATCGCACCACTAGAAGGGATCTTGAGCAAACCAAGCAGCTTCCGAACAAATCTTTCACAGATTTTGTCAAAAGGTGGAGAACCAAACTAACTGAAATCGTTGATAGGCCCAACCTAGACGAACAAATCCACATCCTTATACAATGCCTTAGGGAGGAGTATCAAGACAAGCTAGCCGGCAACTATTTTCCTAGCTTCGCCGAACATCACAAGTCAGGCATACGGTTAGATGACCTCATCAAACAGAAAAGGGAAGCCAAGAAAGAAAGTGGATTCCGTTACAACAAGAGCTCTTCTTCCTCTTCCAATCCCAAGGATACCTCTGTCAATGCTATTGTCTTCAATCACCCTGGAAATGGCAAGTACTCTGCAGTACCTCCACCACAAAAGAAGAAGAAGGATAGAGATTATGACAAGCTTGAAGGAATCACTCAAGAAGAACACTTCGAGGTGCTTGTCAAGAATGGGAAAATCAAACCAAGAGAAGGTGGACCTCCAAAGAAAGATCTTCCTGCCAACCATGTTCATCATCTCTTCTGCAAGTACCACAACTTCACCGGTCATGACACCAACTCCTGCTTCCACTTGAAAGACGTCATCCAAGATTTGTTTGATGATAAAGAGATCGGGCTACCTAATGTTGTTACTAATCCTTTGCCAAACAATGAGGTCAATCTGATAGAGATAGAAAGTAGCTTCGAGGACCCTACTCGTCTAGCCACAATTGTGGACGAGAGCCCTCTTGAATTTAATAAATCTTCTTTCTGTTATATGATGTCTTGGGAGGAAATCTTAGAACAAAAGGGAAAAGGGTCTAAAACAGTCAATCTACTCACACGATCCGGTCGTGTGATCACCAACAAAGATCCAAGGGATGAAAATCCTCCTAAACAAGCCAAAGCCTCATTGCCAAGCGAACCAGATGACCCTCTCTTAACTCAGTTAAAGAAGACACAAGCGAACATCTCAGTTTGGGATCTCATATGAGCATCTCACAAGCACCGTGAGATGTTGAAAAAGGCATTGGCTCAAATGACCATTTCCTCGGAAGCAACACCCGAAGAGCTTACTCAAATGATTGGCCAAGTACAATTTGGCAACATCATCACTTTCACTGACTTGGACCTGCCGTCCTATGGGAACAATCATCATGAGGCCCTCTACATAACTGCTAAGGTGAATGGGTACCGAATGCCACGCATTTTGGTCGACAATGGTTCTGCAATCAACGTCCTCCCAAAGAAAGCCTTATCATCATTAGGCCTTACCCACAAAGACCTTAAGCCATCCGGGCATACTGTGAGGGGATATGACTGTACCGCTAGAACCGCTTTGGGATCAGTTGTGATACCTGTAGAAATGGGGAAAGTCACAATGAGCATCGAATTTCAAGTCATCGACATTCCGGCATCCTTCAACTTGCTGCTTGGTCGCCCTTGGCTACACGACATAGGGGGTGTACCCTCCTCCCTGCACCAATGTATCAAGTTCAGACACAACAATACGATAGTCACCATACACGGAGAGATGGTCACTGCTAGCCCTATCCTCGAAGTACAACATAGCACTTCTGATTTCCTGTTTAGAGGCTTTGAGATCGAGAAAGAAAGCACTGTGAATGTCATAGAAACGTGCAACGAAAATGATTACTCCAAGGCACTTTGGTTTTCTGGAAGCCTTCCTGTTTGGAGAATGATGCTAGCAAAAGGATACTTCCCTGGCTTGGGGCTCCGAAAGCACTTACAAGGGATAACGGAACCACCACCAGTTCCCCCACCTCACACAAAGCATGGCCTAGGATACATCATTTCCATCCACGATGGGGATGACGAAGACGAGTGGGACTTCACTCAAATCAAGTGGGAAGGAATAGCATACAAAGGCCACAGAGACCCAAAGGCCAAGAATTACAACCTCGAGCCATATCGAAAGACACTCAATGGCTACTTCGTCCGGGAAGGGGAAAATACTCCCTACTTTATCTTTTCAGAACCATAGACTGATGATAAAGGAAAGCGCCAACCGGGCTTTGAAATCTTCAGCGAGTGCGATGCTTCTCCAGATGTAACAGAACCTGTCCTACAAATCCCTAAAGATTTGTGGGGCACAAAGGCAGAAATGACAGGCGAACGGGACTTTGTGTTGGGAGAAGACATGCTGCGACAGTTTGAAGGCCTGTGCCGGTTAGAAGACAGCCAGATCCATGCAATCTCCAAGGGGGACGCTCCAACTATTGATTACCCAAGGCTAATACAGAAATGTGATGAGCCAATTCTAAACTGGCACATCACTGGAGGACCACTTGTTGATGAAGACTTCATGATCAAAGAGCTTGGTTGCACTCCCCATCCCCGCAGGAAGATAGGCCCTGTAGCTTTCACATTAGAAGCAGGCCCCACCTCCGATGAACTCACTCAAAAGGAAATCGAGGCGGTGGCTGAACATGTATTCCCTTACTTCCTTAATGAAAACTTTGATCTTTCTGAGGACCCTGAGATTGTTTACATCGTGAATGATGAATTAACTAATAATAATCAATATAACGAACACGTTAATAATGAATCATACGATGAGATAGATCAAGAAAACGAACAAATCTTAAAAGAATTAGCTAAGCAAGTAGGTCGTTGTGAAAATAATGGCCCTGTTGACGACGAGGAAATGCAAACGGTTAATCTTGGGACAACGGAAGACCCCAGAGAAACAAAGATCGGCAGCTTCTTCAAAGGGGAAGACAGAGAAACCTTGACGCAGCTCCTCAGAGAATATGTCGACGTCTTCGCTTGGTCCTACAAAGATATGCCTGGGTTGAATCAGTCAGTTGTAGAACACAAGATACCGCTGCTACCCAACGCCAAGCCAGTCAAACAGAAACTACACAGAACCAAGCCGGAATGGTCAATGCAAGTGAAAGAGGAAATCATGAAGCTCTTGAACGTAAGGTTTATCAAAGTGATCGAATATCCGGAATGGCTAACAAACACGATACAGGTAGCCAAGTCGAACGGGAAAATACGAGTCTGTGTTGATTTCAGAGACTTGAATAGGGCATCCCCTAAAGATGACTTCCCGCTACCAAACATAGACATGTTGGTCGATGCCACAGCCGCATACGAAGTCCGCTCATTCGTCGACGGTTTCGCAGGGTATAACCAAATCCTCATGGCAGAGGAGGATTAGCACAAAACAGCATTCACCACACCTTGGGGGACGTTCTGTTACACGGTCATGCCGTTTGGTCTCAAGAATGTTGGGGCTACTTACCAAAGGGTAGTCACGACACTATTCCATGACATGATCCACAAAGAAATAGAGGTATACGTGGACGACATGATTGTTGACTCAAAAGGGACGGATGGTCAGCACTTCAGAGATCTCAGAAAATTCTTCAATCGACTGAGACAGCACAAGATGAGACTCAACCCCGCCAAATGCTCATTCGGAGTGGTCAAAGGGAAAGTCTTAGGGTACATGGTCACAGAGCGTGGCATAGAAGCAGACCCCACTAAGATAAGGGCTATCATTGACATGCCTCCACCCAGACACGTAAAAGAAGTAAAGGGATTCATGGGCAGACTCCAGTATATCAGTCGATTCATCAATCAACTGACTACAATGTGCGATCCCATCTTCAAGCTACTCAAGAAAAATGCACCTCAAGAGTGGACCGAAGAATGTCAAGAAGCATTCGAGGAAGTTAAGCATTACTTAACCTCCCCACCTATCCTGGTTCCACCGCACAAAGAAAATCCCTTAAAGCTATACCTCACGGTTACTGACAATGCACTAGGGGCTATGTTCGCTCAGGAACAGCCGGCCTCACACACAGAGAATGCCATCTATTTCGTCAGCCGCAGATTCCAAGGCAGCGAAATCAACTACTCTCCACTCGACAAATCCTGCGTTGCTCTCGTATGGGTTTCACAAAGGCTAAAGCACTATATGGAAGCCTTCCCGGTTCGTCTAATTGCAAGAATGGATCCACTGAAATATATCCTAGACAAATCAAATTTGTCTTCGAGATTGGCCAAATGGTACTTCATGCTCGCGGGGTATGATATCACTTACGTCACTCAGAAATCCATCAGGAGGAGTGTATTCGCAGATCAGTTGGCCGAATTTCCTTGCGACGAAGTGAAGGGGGAAGACCCGCGATTCCCTGATGAAGACATCATGAGTATAGAAGAAGAAAATAAGTGGCAATTATTTTTCGATGGCGCAGCCAACAAGAGAGGGTTCGGCATCAGAATGTTGTTGGTAGACCCTAACGACATCTATACTCCACTAGCAGTACGTCTTGACTTTGACGCCACCAACAACACCGCTATTTATGAAGCTTGCATAGCGGGGCTTGAGGCAGCCCTAGAACGCAACGTGACCGGACTCGAGGTATTTAGGGGGATTCCCAAGTTGATCATCAATCAAACATTGAAGAAGTGGAGGGTCCAAGATCCAACCCTTCAAAGATACAGTGCCCACCTCCAAGAGTTGGCGTAACAATTTCAAGATGTCTCATTCCACTACCTCCCCAGAGACAAAAATCGGTTTGCGGATGCATTAGCCACACTCGCTTCTTTGTCGAAATCCCTAAAGGAAAAGCAGTCAAACCCTTCAAAATAACACGGCGTTCAACTCCCGCCTACTGCGCTGCTATAGATCTCCACGACTGCAAAGACAAATGGTTATCCGAATGTACCATTGTTGAGAACTCCGAAGAGAAACCATGGTACCATGACATTTGGCATTTCATCCTGGATGGAACCATCCCACCTGAGACAGGACCCGGAAGACTCGGATCGCCCTTAAGAGGTTGGGCCGCCAATTACGTCATCACTGCTGGCCGCCTATTCAAGAAACATTCCCAACGAAACCTCCTTTGTGCCACCGAGTAAGAGGCCCGAGAAATAATGGACCATATTCATCAAGGCATATGTGGAACCCACATGAGCGGAAATATGCTTGCCAAAAAGATCATCAGACAAGGGTACTTTTGGCCGACCATGGAAGCCGACCGTACCAAAATGGTCAAGAAGTGCCACAAGTGTCGATACACGCCAATCTTCATGCACCGCCTTCCTTTGCTGTACCCAATGACTTCACCTTGGCCGTTTTCTACATGGGGAATAGACGTGATTGGAAAGATCACACTGCAGGAGCCAACGGACATTTGCTGGCCCTAGTAGCCATCGACTATTTCACTAAATGGGTCGAGGCCGCCTCCTACAAAGTTCGAATGCCGAAAGGTTGCGTAATTCATCAAGCACAACATCATCTCGCCGATATGGGGTTCCACAAGAGATGATATCCGATAATGGGTCACACTTCGAAAAGGAAACCGATCGCCTACCGACCGAGTACAAAATCACGAGACACAAGTCGTCTCCTTATAGGCCTCAAACAAACGGAGCGCTTGAAGCCGCGAACAAAACAATCGAGACTATCATCGAAAAACGGAAGTCACCGGAAAAGACCGGCCCGACAAGCTACCATTCACACTATGGGGTACCGCACTTCGCCCGAATGCCTACAGGAGAAACTCCCTACGCCCTCACATTCGGGATGGAGGCCGTCTTACCGATAGAATTGGAAATACCATCACTAAGAGTTCTCCTAGAAAACCAAGTGAATGAAGTCGACTGGCTAGAAAGCAGATACGAAGAGCTAGCCCTATTGGACGAAAGAAGGTTGAAAGCGGCCGAACACACTCAGGTTTACCAAAGAAGAATGGCAAGAGCTTTCAACAAAAAGGTCAAGACAAGGAACATCGAGTAGGCGACTGGGTGCTCCGTGAGCATCGTCCCGGACCTTTCAACCCGTTAGGCAAGTAGGGACCAAGATGGATAGGACCCTACATTGTGAAGAAGATATTCTCTGGGGAGCCCTTCACCGGTAGACTTAGACGGAGATCAACTACCGCCGGCCAACATGGACAAGCTCAAGAAGTACTTCGCGTGACTTGGCCCCCTAAGAACAAATCGCTCGCTAGGTTGAAAATCCCGGAAAGGACAACCTAGGCAAAAATTAGAGCTAGCGCAAGAAAAGAAGCCCGCTAGATTGAAAACCCGAAGGGGCGGTCTAGGCAAAAGAAAGGGTGTGCATAAAAAAAAAAAAAAAAAAAAAAAAAAAAAGAAGGGGGCCTTATCTCGCGAGATTACCCCACGGCCCGGAGCCATATTTTGTCCTTTTTCTCAAAAATGAACCACGTTGGACCTGAGCCTCTTGTTTAATTGCTGTAAAAGAGGAACGTAGGCAGCCTTTGGGTTCGGTTTAATCAAATAAATAAATCAAAGTTGTCCCTTTTATTAATCGAATGCGTTTCATTAATGACAATAGGGAAATCCTAACCACAACGACTAATTTGCTAAGCTAACAAACTTGAAAAAAAATAATACTAATAAAGGTAAACAATTGATCTATCAAAGCAATCTCTTGGTACTCCTAAAGATCTAGCCTTTCATTAACTTGGTTGGCCGGCGGACATGGTCTCCACCGTCGTCGTGATCCTCCTTGCGCCTTGAGCCTCTCAAAGCGTAACATCCCTCGAGACGGTCAAAAACAGTAGTCGAGACGATCAAAGACAGATTCCGACAATCTCTTGAAGACATGAGGCCTATCCAAAGCTTGCGTCTTTCCGTGCATTCCCTTGCCTCGCCTCTCGTACCAATCCCCATCAAGAAAATCCCGAGTTGGATCAGCCGCACATTAGCAGGATCGACCGAGCCTCGCTCCTTCGCAAGATACCGCTAGCTACAAAAGAATCTCTTAGCAAGAAAAGCCGCAAATCATCAATCTTCTCTGCACTAGATGACCGGTATGGAGGAACCAATCCAAATATTTGTCGAGACAAGAAGATGCTTGCATTAAAAGTCCGAAGGTTCGACCAACGGTCCCGATTAGTTCCTTCACCCCATGCTTGAGCTAGCACCTCCGCGCAAACTCTACACCAATATAAGACACTACACGAGAAGCTCCTTCGAAAAGATAAGTGTCTCGTCGCGACCAAACCGACTGGAGCACCCGCTTGGGAAAGTAAAAGGAGGAATCTCGCAAACCCGGAAGAACAACCCCGTCAAAACCCTTGGTATTGGCAACATACTTGTTCAACCTCCAATAAGGTGGACACCAGAGAATATCGCGCTCTTCGCAATCAACTCCCATTCATCCGCCGAAAGATCTTTGATCAACAACTTTCGCGTATGATATGTAAAAGGAGAATATTCCAACGGGGACCTATCAACTTGAGATGCTCCCTAAGCCAAATAGTCAACAGGAGGGGACTCCCTTGAGTCATGACGCCGCCCTATGCAGCTCATCAAGACCATGAAGGGTCTCACCCAAGATTAGCGGAATAATGTTCCTAGAACGTTTCCTAGCCTCGCGTAACAACTTCCACCAGTTGGGAATCGACCAAGCCGTCCCCGCACGTAAACAAAACATCTCCGAAAAGAGAAAGAGCCGTAAAGTTCCGCTTATGGACATGAAAAGCATCATCATCGAATCACCGCTGAAGCGTCCCGAAAAGAAGAGCAATCAACCCACTTTGCGGTGAACCAACCCATAGCAAGTATCAAGGGGGATCCCTAACAATTCATTCAAAGCCTCCGAATGATTCCTATGATACTTAGGAACAAAGCAATCTCACCACCAAAGGCATATCCAAGATAATGGCGAATTCCTCCACTAAGGCACCATCTCATTCAAAGAAAAATTGAAAAGATGAATAGAGGGATCCCAAAATCGAGCAAAGACCCCGCAATAACTTCCAATCCGGTTGGAGGTTCTTCAAAGTGAAAAGAATTCTAAATCCGAATTCTCGCGATAAACTTATTGCGAGACCGGTTGCGAAACGACCTTACAAAATCTCTTGATGCTTGCTTGAAAGATGCAATCACTTCGAGGACAAAGAAAAATCATCGACAATCATGGACGTTGGGGCAATCTCCTTGGAAGCCATGGATCACTGTGGTTGAAGAAGAAGACAAGAGTTTCACCCTAACAGGATATCTCTAGAGTTTGAAAGGCTAGAATGAGTTATCTCGGCCGGACTACGGTGGTGATTTTATAGGGAAAACCGTCAAAATCCTGTTCGAAAAGGAAGAGATTTCTCGCCGGGTAGCGTGTCTCGTGCGAGACACCTTATCTCGCGCGAGATATACCTACGGCAAAGCAACGGCAGCTTCTACTCAAACAACAATCTAGCCCCGACTTGACGAAGCAAGTCTCGAAAACCCGCGTGTACAATTCATAACATGCAATAAAACACCATATTCAAAGCTCAAAATTGCGGCCTAACGGCCATTCCATTTCCGAAAAACATGGAAAGTCGAGAAAGTTAATTAACTAACTAATTAGACCTAGGATTAGGGATTAAGAAAAACCATTGTTTGTGCTACCTATGTGTTCCTAACGGTAAAAAAGAAAGAAAAAAAAATTGTCCGGGCCCACACGGCCAATATGTATCATAATCGATAAAGAAAGGGGGGGGGATCACGCCATCAAGTCGCTCGAGCCGCCAAAGCACCTCCGCCATCACCACCGTGGGGGCTACCATCCCTCCTCGACCTCTTGGCTCCGCAAGTAGGGGTCATAGCCGAGGCCACCGTCGAGGCCGCCGAAGAAGCCTTCTCGGGAATCTCCTTCTGGACAGTCCGACACCAAAGCCATCAACCCGGCCATCTTGGTCGCTCCACGGTTGTAATCGGCCGCGGATATGGTGACTCCGACAATCAAAGGAAAAGAAGATGCTCGATGAAGTCGGACATATACACTTATATGGACGAATACGAGAAACAAGATAAACGTAAACATACCGAAGAGACATCACCGGGAGGCGGTAACCCTCGGGAACCTCGATCAGAGACGGGATGTGCCCCATCATCGGCATGCTCCCATCATATACGTGTAGCTCGAGGGCCGTAGTCCGGGGCAAAAGGCAGAGAACCGATAGCCCGGGAGGAAGTGCTAGGGGCCGAAGAACCCGAAGCGTGGCAGGCGGAGCCACGAGCATGCGATCGCCTATCCCCCACCAGAGGGGACCCATCAACCGAGGCGTAAACTCCGTATAAGAAGCCCCGGGATCACGCAAGCCGTCGCCGCATCACCCACCAAAAGACTAGCATAATCATCCTCCGGAATAGAGTGGGTGGGATACATCGACCTCGGCGGATCCGCCGGCACTGTATGATAGTCTACCCCGGCCATGCCGTGGGAAGACTCCGCTCACCGAGATACATGGTATCTCCCTCCAAAGATGCCAAGCATCCTCTCGCATCCCGGTGGCATCCCAAGCTCGATGCACCTCCAGCTCCAACAGGTCCAAGGATATAGGCCCCGCCTCTCGTATACTCAAAGGTGTCCAAAGATGGCCCGCGCCTCCGCCACCGTCAAAGTCCAATCCCGGTCCTCCTCCTCATCAACGGTCCGATTCGGGTGGCTCCACCTCCTTATATCCGGAAACAAAGGGGCCCGGCTCTCCAACTCAAACCTATACAGCCCAAGGACAGTGTAGCCCCATATCTGCACAAGAAAACGGAATGTATTCAAGAAGGGAACACAGCATAGAGCATACGTACGTAAAACAAATGTAATCAAAGAGCATACCTCCTGTGCATAAGAATACCCCGACAGAGTATCCTTGGTATGCCTACACGCCTCATCCATGGCGTGGTAGCAGAAGGCCACCCCGCCGAGCCCCAATCGTAGCCGCTCACTTCATCCGATCAACCAACAAACGTAACAGAAAGACGGGCCGTAGAAGAGTGGTTCGCAAAATAGTCTCGTAAAGGATATACTGCAGGGCACCCTCACCAACCGATCAATATGCATATTTGGCTTCTCAAAGATACTCCTCAATCTCGACGGGAGGGGAGTCAACTCAAGAAGAAACCCTCGACCTTGTTAGGGAGAAACCAATCAACCGCTCCACGCCGCCGGATTCGCGGGCTTATAATTCGAAACTTCGGGGGATCGCCAATAAACTCTAGTCCCGTGATGGCCGAAAGTCGGTCGGTCATAGTCGCTTCCCGAAGCGCAAATGGACCGTGTGGGTAGTGTCCCACCACCTTTCCCGAATAGCCTGGAGAACTTGGGGGGTCCGCCTTATTCCCCGAAGATTGTCAACAAAAGTCAGAAGACCCGTTTGGGCCACCCTAGCTCGGACGCCGTCAAGATCCTTGATCTTGTCCCAAACCGCCTTAGCCATTTTCGACTCCCCGACGCTCTTAATTGGCTTATACGATCGCAAAACAGAGGAAAAACAGAGAGGGCAACGTTAGAAATTATTCCATGTCAAGAAATCAATGAAATAGAAGAAATTTTTCATTGGGGCATTTCATCGAACACTTGGCGTGTGTACAAGAAAAGCTTGCCCAAGGATGCCAATCATAATCCGAATCAACCTCTCCTACAATCCATGATGAGTAGGAGGCTCATACGCACACAATGCAACAACAAACATCCAAAGAAATGCACAAAATTAAAGCATGCAAGGGGAACCTAGCTCTAAGCACAAACATGAACAAAAGCCATTGATGGAACTTTGAATTCAAGGGAAAGGGGATTCAAGATCAATGCAATGCAAGAATCAAAGAGTTGAGAAAGAAGCTCTTACCAAGCCCTCCCGAACAGCGGTAGAAATGTGAGCGTGCCTATCGAAGGTAAGATCATCGCGAGGGTAATCCTTCCCTAGCAAATAGCTCCCCAAAATCGGATTCCTTTGTTCTTGAGCCATGGATTATGGAGGGAAAAAGGATTGGAAAGTGATTGGGAGGGAGAGATACCAAGCAAATCCACGAAAAATCACAAAGAAAGCGACCTTGGCTCGAGCTAGGGAGGGAAATTTTGAAAATGATGTTTTCAAAATAAGCAAGAGCTGCTGTTTATATGCCCCGACAGTAGATATCTCGCGCGGTATATCATATCTCGCGGCGAGATATACCTTCTGGAAAATGACCAAATTGTCCTCGACAATAAGCGTCTACGCAACGTCAAAGTTCAAAATTTTGACACATTTACCCTTGGAAATGATAAACTAGCAAGGAAACGTGGAAAAACCGGTACCGCAAGTCACGAAACGAGTCAAACGTGACGTGCACACAATCGCCCGGTACGGCACCAGTCGCCCGAGAACCGAGTGGTCCAAAGATCAACTCAATCCACATGATTCAGAGCCCAGAAAGGTGAATCATCACATTAAAAACTCGGTCCAACGCCCAGACAGGTGGATCGTCCATCGAAGCTCGGTCCAACGCCTGCATGTGGATCGTCAAATCAAAAAGCCCGGTCCAACGCCCAAACAGGTGGATCGTCATCAGAAAAGCTCGGTCCAACGCCCAGACAGGTGGATCGTCATCAGAAAAGCTCGGTCCAACGCACAGACAGGTGGATCGTCATCAAAAAGCCCGGTCCAACGCCCAAATAGGTGGATCGTCATCAGAAAAAGACCGGTCCAACGCCCAAACAGGTGGATCGTCGAACCAAAAGCCCGATCCAACGCCCAAACAGGTGGATCGTCAAACCAAAAGCCCGATTCAACGCCCAAACAGGTGAATCGTCATCCCCAACAGCAAAAAAAAAAGCCCGATTCGGAGCCCAGAAAGGCGAATCGTCACAAAACCGACAGGATTCAGAGGGCCGGACAGGTAAGCCTTTGTTTTCTAACATATTTCCCGCAGGTTCGAAGCCCAGACAGGCGAATCTTCAGACAGGCAGGTATATTCTGAATTGGGTCTTGATTTGATTCCTCAGTATGAATTTACCTTTTCAAAAACAAAATCTCCACGATTTTCAAATGATTTTCAAAATACCTAAAGCAACCTTTTCGTGTTTTGGAGTCGAACTACGTTATGGTCTGATTCTCCGATAGAGATACGTAGGCATCCGTGCGGCACGACCATCCCGATGTTCAGAATGATGTCTCTTCTATCGTCGACATGACTTCTTTCATAAGACTTGTCGCTGAGGGGCTCTGTAGACACCCCATTCTGAACACATCGGATCATACTTATGCCACTCTAAGTCTCGCTTTGAGTCAAGAAGTAGAAATCCACCATTTCGTCATGTTTCGTTAAAGTTTTGACTAACTACCGTTAGTTTGGGACTAAACTGCATACGAGATAACGAGGAAAGGACAAAACTGTCCACAGGAACAATATCTCGCCGCGAGATGGCGTGTCTCGCGCGAGATATCTCCCTCTGCAGATTGCAGATGACAGTTCCCTCGTCGATTTCAACCTCTTTCCGGGATAAAACTTTATCTCTTCGGCCAACCAATGGGAGAGGAGGTCTAGAACCATCTGATAGGGTTTTAACTCTCCACTTCTTCATATCCAACCTCTATAAATACTTGGTGACTTCCAAGGCTCAAGAGGTCGGAGGTCGAAAATCCTAAACCGCGAATTTACACAACACACACACATTTTGTCGTTTTCTTTCCCTGAAAGAATCCCTCAAAATCACCCTAAAACTCACCTCATAGTTTGTTTGTCAACCTTGTTGATAAACAAGCATCAACCTCCAAATCAAGGACCAAGGCGAAGCTCTGTCCGTGTGAAGGGTCGACTCTAAACTTGAGTCGAAACTCTGCCCAAATCACCTCACGCAAGGTAATTCCTAATCTTCCTTCTAATTGATTGTTAGAGTGGTATAAGTCCATAGAATCTAGGATCGGCCTAGAGCCTCTCCAAATCATGGAGACGGTCTCGAAGCAATCGATTCTACATTCCGTTTGACCTCGTCAAATGGACCTTTATTTGTAGTATTTGGATTCGTTTTTTACTTCTTCTTTTGAAAAACCTCTCTTTTCTTTAGCAAGACCGATCTCCGGATTGGGTGAAATGGATGCCTTCTAAACCTACCCATTTCATAACCTAAGCCCCGAACTCAAATCTCTTTCAAATGGTTTTTCTATGTTTCCAATCAAATAATATAGGTGGCGACTCATAAAAATAAAAAGAATCAGAATTTCTTTCTCACAACGCTACAGGTCCTCCCTTTTTGCACAAATCTGTTCCCATGAAAACTTTCTTCACTACTTGGGAACTTTGCACACACACACACATCTGCGACTTCTACCATTTTTTGTTTGATTCTGACTTTTCAGATACTGACTATCCCGCTGCTTTCAATTTACGTAGTCGTCGCTTCTATAAACAGGTTCTCTCTTCCGGTGAACTTGGCGACATATCTTCCTCCATCTCTTCATCCAGCCATGATATCTCTGATACGCTGGCTGTGGGAACTTCTCAATACAACAAATCTCCCACGAGATCCCCCCTTCCATTGTCGCGGAAACAAGTATCTCTTCCTCTTATTTAGATTTTCAAACACCTCTTCATGTAAAGTATTGGATAAACCACCACATTTACCACATAGAGCCTTACACCGGCGACCAGTCTCTTGCCGCCATGCGGCAAAGGATGGATGGGATTGTCGCATATCCATCCCAGCAAGAAGATGGACTTAGGTTTCCTATAGATCCTTTTATCTGTGTAGTCATGCATAAGGCACAAGCTGATGTTGTTGACCTTCACCCCAACGCAAACCACATACTTACTAGCTACTTAGTCATTTGTAGGGCTCTTAGGCAGGAACCCACAACTCCCTTACTTGTACATATGTTTGAGGGTTACACAGCCGTTTCCAAGCGAGATGGCATGGTCGAGAATCGTTTGTCCATATAGTATATAAAACCCAAGATTTTAACTCCTCTTCCCCGAAAGGTCCACAACTGGCAATCCAATCCCATTTTTCATTACTCCTCGCATGGGTTGGAACCATTCCGGCGACCTTAGGGAGATCATTCCAAAATTTGAAACCCGAAAATCTCTTGTTTCTGGCGACAATCGCCTTAAAGATAGAATGTTGAAGGTTCTTGCCGATGCCAATGACACAGGCTTGGCTCTATTTTCCTAGAGGGAAATTCTTTCTCTCCCCTCCTTACTACACAAGGTTGGCTTTCCAAACTTCACATTCTCCAGGGATGAATCCCACGTGACCATTATCCACGCTACTCCTTATCCCGGGTGGGAGATTCACTCTGGCAATTGTTTCGCTTCAGAATGTGGACCTTACAAACAAGAAGGTAGCTGTTTGAAATTACCCGGATCCGAGCAGGCCTCGCGGCCCCGGCATCTGGCATCTTTCGCGTTGGAGCGGTTGTGTCTCGCTGTTTTTGTTTTGTAGAGTCGCCACGCCGTTTTTATTAAGCCCAAAACATTGAAAAAGGGCATCAGTTTAAAGATAATTTTAAACTGTTTTTTTTTGTGATGAGATTTTGAGTTCGGAGGTCAGATGACTCCCCGGGAAGAGAATATTAGAATATTAGAGCTCACCCGAGTAGCCTCGTAAAACGAGTCTTTCGGATACCCCTAATATCCTTTAAATGTTGTGTGTGTGTGTGTGTGTGTGCTTTTTTAAAAATGCATGCTGTATCGAATGTCTACATTGTATGCTATGTATGAAAATGTATTGAAATAGTATAGGAAGGAAGCCTTACCAATGTTGGTTCGTGTCTGTCTTCCGCTGGGGAATGGTGTTTGAGGTCGGAGTAGCGTTCCGGTACGGATCGGGATTGCTTCGGGAGATGCCGGTTGTCCGCGGACAGAGTTTCGGCGTGAGTTGAGGTTGCAGGATGCGTTCGGGCAGAGGTTCGGCGTGCGTGGGGATCGTCGGGATCACTCGGGCAGAGGTTCGGCGTGCGTTGTGGTGGCAGGAGTCACTCGAGCAGAGTTTCGGCTTGGTTTGGGATCGTCGGTTTGACTCGGAAAGAGCCGGGACACCGTGGAAAGACCAGGCAAGGCCTCGGAGTACCACGAGGGGCCTCAGAGTACCTCGAGAGTGCCTCGGGGCAGCGCGGGAGCGTCTCGGGAGCGCTCGGGGAGGCTTCGGAGCACCACAAGGGAGCTCGGAAGGCCTCGGAAGGATCCGAAAGGGGCCGGGAGTGCCTCGAGAGGACTTAGAGGGGAGCCAGAAGGCTAAGGGAGGAAGAGAGAAGAGGGAGGTGTCCGAGACTGCGTTGATGAGTCTGCGGTGTTTCCCGTGTGTTTGAAAGGGGGTGATCCAGATTGGGGTACTTACACTGTTGCAATGCAATGTTTCAAGTTTACAGTATGTTTCTCACCTTTGATCTTGTTGTTAACTTGTTATTTTCCCCTATTTCCTTCATTGACTTGTTTTGACACTTGTTTGCAGAATTCAGATCTATGAGTCTTTCAGAGAGGCGGGAAGCTTTCTCTCGTACAGATGGTCGCTGCAAGTGACTTGCTGAGGCCAGGAAGGTCAACCTGCTCAAACATACCGAACTTAATCTTCCCATTTCCATCCATGGAGATGATTCAGAAGCCAAAGCACGCGAGAAAGTTGCTGACGCTGCGAAGAAAGCAGCTGGGAGGGCCATTGAACCTTCTCAAATGAAAAGGAAATCTAAAACTCCCTCGCGAGCTTCACCAATTAAGCTCAGAGATGAAGTAGCGAGGAAGAAGAAGAAATCCAAGAATAAACCACGAGATGCCGCTTCACTTGGAGACCAAATCACCTGCATTAACCGACTGTGCTGATCCAGCTTTGATAAAGGAAGTTGATGCCCGCCCGTCCAAGAGAGCTCGCCCTTCTAAGGATCCACTTCCTCCAAATGCTGAATAAGGCGCCTCCGTCGAAGCTAGCGGCTCTAAGGTCGTGAGCTGGCTTCAAGAAGGGTTCCAGATGCCTTCTGACGAGGACGGCCTCTTTGAGCTTTGTAAAGAAATTGGCGGCGTTCCCGCCTTGATAAGCCTTGATGTTCACTCCACAGATCCCAACTATAGCATGCTTAGGGGCGACATTATCCAACGTTCCAGTGTGAGCGTTGTGAAGTATTTTGAGTCGCCACCTATATTATTCATTTGGAAAACATAGAAAAACCATTTTTGAAAGAGATTTGGGTTCGGGGCTTAGGTTATGGAATGGAAAGGTCAAGGAGCACCCATTCCACCCAATCCGGAGATCGGTCTTGCTAAAGAAAAGAGAGGTTTTCGAAAAAAGAAAAGGATTTCAAATAAAAATAAATAAAAATCCATTTAACGGGGTTAAACGAAATGTAGGATGGATTGCTTCGAGACCATCCCCATGATTTAGGGAGGCTCTAGGCCAATCCTAGATTCTATGGATTTATACCACTCTAACAATCAATTAGAAAGGGATTTAGGGGTTACCTTGCGTGAGGTGATTTGGGCAGAGTTTCGACTCAAGTTTAGAATCGAATCTTGACACGGACAGAGCTTCGCCTCACTCCTTGACTCTGATCTTGATGTTTGTTTATCAACAAGGTTGACAAACAAACTTTGAGGTTATTTTAGGGGTGATTTTACAGGAATATTTTAAGGAGAGAAACCAGTAAAATGCGTGTGAATTGTGGAATTGTGGACCTCTGAAATGCTGAAAGTCATCCAGTATTTATAGGTGTTGGGGAGGTGTTGAGGATGAGATCAAACACTCATAGGAAGGTTCCAGACTCCCAAAATCATTGGTTGGCCAGATGGATAAAGTTTTATCCCGAAAAGAGGTTGAAATTGACAAGGAAACTGTCATCTGCATGCTACAGAATGACAATATCTCATGCGAGACACGCCATTCCGCGGGAGATATTGTGGTATGTTGACAGTTCTGTCCTTTCCCCGTTATCTCGTATGCAGTTTAGTCCCAAACTAACGGTGGTTAGTCAAAACTTAACAAAACATGACGAAATGGTGGATTTCTACTTCTTGACTCAAAGCGAGACTTAGAGTGGTATAAATGTGATCCGTTGGGTTCAGAATGGGGTGTCTACAGAGCCCCTCGGTGACAAGTCTTATGGAAGAAGTCATGTCGACGATAGAAAAGACATCATTCTGAACATCAGGATGGTCGGGCCGCACGGCTTCCTACGTATCTCTATCGGAGAATCAAACCATAAGGTAGTTTTACTCCAAAACACAAAAAGGCTGATTTAGGTATTTTGAAAATCATTTTGAAAATCGAGGAGATTTTGTTTTTTGAAAAGGTAAACTCATACTGAGGAATCAAATCAAGACCCAATTCTGAATATGCCTGCCTGTCTGAAGATTCGCCTGTCTGGGTTCCGAACCAGCGAGGAAATGTGTTAGAAAACAAAGGCTTACCTATCCGGTCCTTTGAGTCCTGCCGGTTTTGTGACGATTCACCTGTCTGGGCGCTGAATCGGGCTTTTTGAGGATGACAATTCACCTGTTTGGGCGTTGAATCGGGCTTTTGTTTTGACGATCCACCTGTCTGGGCGTTGAATCGGGCTTTATTTTAATGATCCACCTGTCTGGGCGTTGAATCGGGCTTTTGCTGATGACGATCCACCTGTATGGGTATTGGACCGGGCTTTTTATGATTTGACGATCCACCTGTCTGGGCGTTGAATCGGGCTTTTGTTTTAACGATCCACCTATCTGGGCATTGAATCGGGCTTTTGCTGATGACGATCCACCTGTCTGGGCGTTGGACCGGGCTTTTTATGATTTGACGATCCACCTGTCTGGGCATTGGACTGGGCTTTACTGATGACGATCCACCTGTCTGGGCGCTGGACCAAGCTTTTGTGATGACGATCCACCTGTCTGGGCGTTGGACCGAGCTTTTCTTTTGATGATTCACCTTTCTGGGCTCTGAATCATGTGGACTGAGTTGATTTTTGGATCAATTTATTTTCGGGCGACTGGTGCCGTATCGGGCGATCGTGCGTATGTCACGTTTGGCTCGTTCCGTGACTTGCGGTGCCGATTTTTCCACGTTTCCTTGCTAGTGTGTCACTTCCAAGGGTAAATGTGTTAAAATTTTGAATTTTGACATTGCGTAGACGCTTATTTTCGGGGACAATTTGTCAAATTCCAGAAGGTATATCTCGCGCGAGATAAGATATACCGTGCGGGATATCCACTGTCGAGGCAACATATAACAGCAGCAGATGTTTTAATTTGAAATCACCTCTTTTCAAATTCCCTCCCTAGCTCGAGCCAAGGCGATTTTCTCTGCAAATTTTTGTGAATTGCTTGTTGATTCTCCCTCCAAACAACTCTTAATCCCTCCTTCCTCCACAATCGATGGCTTAAGAAGGAAAAAATCCAATTTTGGGGAGTTACTTGCTAGGAAAAGATTACCCCCGCGATGACCTCGCTTTCGATAGGCACGTACACATTTCCACCGTTGTTCGGGAAGGTTTGGTAAGAGCTTCTCTCTCAATTCTTGTTTCTTGTATTGCATTGTATTTGAATTCATGCTTTTTGATTCCCCATTTCCATCAATGACAGTTTTTCCTTTGTCTTTGCCTAAAACTTGGCTCCACCTTGCATGTATTGATTTTTTTGGAATTTGTTGGATGTTTGTTGTCGTATTGCATGTGTATGAGTCCCCTACATATCATGGATTGTAGGAGGGGTTGATTCGGGTCATCCATTGCATTTTCGGGCAAGCTTTTCTTGTCTGCACGCCAAGTGTTCGATGAAATGCCTCAATGAAAATTTTCTTCTATTCCTTTGAATTTCTGACATGGAATGATTTATAACATTGTTCTTTTTGCTCTTTCTTTGTTTTGCAGTCGTTCAGACCAATAAAGAATTGTCGTGGGAGCCCAAAACTGGCTAGAGCTTTGTGGGACAAGATCAAGGACCTTGATGGGGTTCGAGATATGGTGGCCCAAACGGGACTTCTGACTTTCGTTGATAACCTTCAGGGGATGAGACGGACTCCCCAAGTCCTTCAGGCGATTAGGGAAAGGTGGTGGGATACTACTCACACCGTGCATCTGCACTTCGGAGAAGCCACTATGACTCCGACGGACTTTCTTGCTGTCACGGGGCTAGAGTTTGCCGGCGAGCCTCTTCCGAAGACTTTGGGTTATAAGCCTGCGGGCCCTACTGTGTGGAGACAGTTGATCAGTTTCGTCCCTAACAAGGTTAAGGGATTTGCTGCTGAGCTATCCCCTCTCCGT
This sequence comes from Adenophora triphylla var. japonica, assembly GCA_022495995.1. Lineage (NCBI taxonomy): Eukaryota > Viridiplantae > Streptophyta > Magnoliopsida > Asterales > Campanulaceae > Adenophora > Adenophora triphylla. The sequence goes on along the minus strand of JAFEMH010001630.1, from coordinate 133,003 downwards.
GGTCAGATTGAGGATTATACTCTTAAGCCGAATGTGAACACTGATCGATTGGTGCGAGGTGCCCTTTGGTATATTCTTTCTGAGACCATCTTTGCAAACCACTCTTCTATGGCCCGTCTTTATCTTTTGGGTTTGTTGGTGAATTTGGATGAGGTGAGTACCTATGATTGGGGCTCAACGGGGCTGGCCTTCTGTTATCACGCCATGGATGAGGCGTGTAGGCACACCAAGGATACCCTGTCGGGGTATTCTTATGCTTGGGAGGTATGCTCTGGTTTATGTTTCTGTCCTTTATCTGTAGTCTTTGGCGTACTTCATCTCTGAATACATACATTTTTTTGTGCAGATATGGGGCTATGTTGTCTTTGGACTGTACAAGTTTGAGCTGGAGAGCCGGACCCCTTTGTTCCCGAATATTAGGAGGTGGAGCCACCCAAATAGGAGTGTTGATGAAGATGAGGATCAAGAGTGGACCCTGACGGTAGCTGAGGAACGGGCCTTGTTGGATGCCTTTGAGTATGAGCGGTTGAGCCTTTATCCATGGACCCTGGTGGAGCGGGAGGTCCACCGTGCTTGGGATGCACCGTGATGCAGAGGATGTTGGTATCTCTGGAGGGGGATACCATGTTCTTGGGCGAGCGAGTCTTCCCACAGCATGGCCGGGGTAGACTGTCATATAGGGTGCCCGCGGATCCGTCGAGGGCTATGTTCCCTACCCACCTCATTTCTGATACGGATTATGATGATTTTGTGGAGGGTTGTGTGGCGACGCATTGTGTTGTTCAGGGAGCTTCATATGCGGAGTTCTTGCCCCGCCTGATGGGTCCCCTTCCGGTGGGTGCTAGGCGGTCGCTTGCTCGTGGTTCCGCCTCTGCCTCTGCCTCAGGTTCGTCAGCCCCTAGCACTTCTTCCCAGTCTACTGGTTCTCTGCCATTTGTGCCAGATTTCGGTCCTCTGAGCTATACGTATATGATGGGGAGTATGCCGATGATAGGCCACATCCCGACTCTGGATCATATTCTCGAGGGTTATCGCCTTCCACCCGATGTCTCCTCGGTATGCTTCTGTTCACTATTTCACGTATTCGTCTATATATGTGTATATGTCTGAATTCATCTGAGCATTTCTTTTCTTTCGTTGTCAGGTCACTATGTCCGCGACCGATTACAACCGTGGAGCGACCAAGATGGCGGGACTGATGGCCCTGGTGTTGGACCTGTCTGAGAGGCTGTTCTAGAAGGCTTCTTTGGCGACTTCGACGGTGGCCTCTGCGGTGACTCCGACTTGTGGAGCCAAGAGATCGAGGAGGGATGGTAGTCCCCATGGTAGTGATGGCGGAGGTGCCGGCGGCTCGGGTGATCTGATGGCTTGACCCCCCTTTTCTCCTTGTTTGATTTCTGATGACTTGTAAATATTGGCCGTGTGGGCCCAGACAATTTTTCTCTTTTCTTTGGTACCTGTTAGCAAGTAGGTAGCACAAAAACATGGTTTTCTTAATTCCTAATCCTAGGTCTAACAAGTTAGTTTTTTAACTTTCTCGACTTTCCGTGTTTGGAAATGGAATGGCCGTTTAGGCCACAATTTTGAGCTTAAATTTGGTGTTGCACTGCATGTTAGGAACTGTATGCGCAGGTTTTTCGAGACTTGCTTCGTCAAGTCGGGGCTAGATAGTTATTTGTGCAGAACTGTTGCTATTTTTCCGTGGCGATGTATCACGCGGGAAAAGGAATCTCGCGCGAGACACGCTTCCCAGGCAGAATCCTCTTCCTTCTTCGAACGGGATATTGTCGCTTTTCCTTATAAAAATACCCGTAGTTCGGCCAGATAACACATCCTAGCCTTTCAAACTCTAGAGATATTCTATTAGGGTAAATTTCTTGTCTTCTTTTTCAACCCTGTGATCTATGGCTGTAAGTACCCAAATCTGGCTCATGCCTTCCGGTTAATTTCCCCGGCAATTCCTGTAAATTTCCCGGTAATTCCCCGGACTTTCCTAGAGTTCCGGAACAATTCCGGAACTGTCCCAAACCATTTAAGGGCTGAAGGGAAGGCTTAGTAATTAAGAAACATGTTTTTCTTAATTACAAAAACCTTCTAGAATTGCCACCTTGCATGATTCTAGAAACATGCTGAGTCATTGTGGATAATGCCGCACGGCTGCATTAGCCAAGGACCTCTGGCCGCACGGCTTCATTAGTCTTATCCAGACTGCCTATAAATAGAGGCCTCCTCTACCCATTTCCATACACAGTTTTTCCAGCATAAAAACACCCAAAGAATTCCTACGAAAATGAGAAGCTGAAGGAGTCAAGAAGCCACCTCCCTCCTCCATTGAAGCCTCCAAAGTTGGTCCTTCCACCAAGCAAGATCCAAAGGAGAAGAGGCCACCACCATTGGTAACCTCTCACTCCCTTAACCTTGCATTTTACTTGCTTTATGTGATTTATATTGCTCATTGCATTCATATATTGTCATTATCTTGCTTGGGACTTGGTAGTTATCATTAAAGATCATATCTTTATCATACCCCCCTTCCCCCTTTGCATGAAATAGGCATCACTTGCCATTAAAAATGTAATCTTTGAATCAAAAGGTGCATCCTTTGCACCCAAAACCCCCCTTTTACAATAAAAATATCATCTTTATGCATCCTTTGTTCATAAAAATGCAACCTTTATATCCAAAATGCATCATTTGCATATAAAAATCATGTCTTTATAAAAAAAAGATGCATCCTTTGGACCTAAAATCCATTTTCATGGATCCTTTGCATTAAAAATCATCTCTTTGCATGAACTTAGCATCCTTTGCTTTCAAACATGAAATCTTTGTGCATCCTTTCCATAATAAATACTATTTTCCTCATAAAAGTGCATCCTTTGCATATTAAACCCTAATTTCCTCATAAAAATGCATCCTTTGCATAAAGATCACTTCTTTACATCAAAATGCATCCTTTGCAAATCAAATGCATCCTTTGCAACCCAAAAATGTCATCTTTTCACTAAAAATGTCATTTTTACATGCATTCCCCATGCCCCCATTAGCAACCTTGGAACGGACCGGTGTAAAGATCCTATCTTTACATCATTTCTCCCATTAAAGGTTCCATAATCTCTTTAGAAAGGGACAACCTTGAACCCTATATCTCCGATTATCACTTAAGACGAGCATGAAGCATTCATATAAGCTTGATCGTCTTAAGGTGTAGGATTGATGGGCTAAAGGACATTCCTTCCTAAAGAACCTCATTTTTGAGCTATAAAAGAGAGTCCTTCTCTCGATCATGCAAGTCCCGAGGTTAAAATGCGATGATCACAAGTCCAAGATGAGGACGGGATCAAAATCCCGAATACATAAAATCCAAGAAATCCCGAGCGACAACCAATAAATGGTTTGTACGTCCGGAAGACAACTTGGGACATTCCCTCCCCTTTTATTTAAACACATGCACACAAGAAAGCACGCAAGCAAGCAAGATAAACGGAATCTAGGGAGACTTGCTACGGCAAGGCACCTTGGGTGAACGACGATCCGTTCTTCCCAAGGGGTAACTTAACCTCCGAACCCATAAATCCTTTTTTTCAAAGTTTTGAGGAAATCAAAATGGCGTGGCGACTCCGTTTTTCAAATTAAACCGGATGTCTTCAAACTCGCGTGAATCCAACAAAATTTGGGCACACATTCACAGTTTGGCGACTCCGCTGGGGAGTATCCCAAAGGAGAAAAGCTTTCATTTTTTTTTAAAAAAAAATAAACGATACCTGGTATATAGGTGGAAACCACTAACCTTCCTGTATCGCTCCCTAACCCGGGGCTTGGGATAAACGGTGGTTTAACAATCCCACGTACCGGTATCACTTTTCGAAAAAAAATAAAAGAAAGCTTTTCCCTTTGAGCGGGTTAGACTCCCACCGCGGATTCCGTTTATTTTGCTTGCTTTCTTTGCCTTGCATTGCATCATTTGCATCTTGGGATTTGTGCATACTTTGAACGGGAAACAACCCGAAAATAGCAAAGGAGTGGAACCTGGAAAATTGATCCATGCAGTCGTACGGCTCAATCCTCATTGGATTCTGACCGGACGGCCTCAGTGGCAATTCCACCAGGAAAAATTGAGGTTAATGCGGCCTTGGCGGCTTGGGGCTATTCGGTTCCAAGGCGGCGGGGCTCCCGAGAAAATTTACGTGCTTAACTGCTACATTTTCCCCCGCCCCAAAAATCATTCCTTTAAAACACATTTATGAAAATCTCTGTTTTAACTCAAAAAGGAACATTTTTAGGAGACCGCACACTACGCGCACCCTATATATCCTGTACACTTTGCACGCACGTCCCTTTAACCCAGGGTGGTTGTTCAGCTGCAGTCACGGACAGCCTTACGATGCTCCCCGACGCGCACGGAATCACCCCAAACTCCCCATGGCAGCCAGTGTCGACCAATGCACAGTCCGTGTCACATGTTTCAAAAAACCGTGACTTTTGGTTGGTTTTTGGTCTAGTCCGTGTCATATAGCCTAGTTGCATATCCCCGTAAAGGTCAAGCCTTAGTTCATAACGGAAGTCAAGATCTCTCGCTCAAGCAAAAATCTGCCGAAATTCCGACAAGGAAACATTGGTAGAATCTTGACTCCGACATTGACTTTGACCTTGACCTGCACGGAATGCGTAAGAGTCGAGACCGAGTCTTTGCCAAGAAAAGTCCAAAGATCTTTCGCTCAAGCGAAGCTCTGCCAAAATTCCGACAAGGAAAAATTGGCAAGATCTTGACCCGGCATTGACTTCGATTTTGACTCACGCACGGCATATGCAACGAAGTTCAATGTGACACTGTGTCATCCGGCTTTTACCGCCCGACCCATGCCTATTATCTTCTCGGACATTACCGAAAAGTCAAAACGTTAATCGCGCAAGCGAAATTCTGCCGAAATTCTATCAAGGCTGAAAGACGAGACTTTCCCGGTATTGCCTTGACTATAATTCGCATCGCTCGTGCGTTAAAAGTTCCTATGACTCGCTAGACCCGTTAGGAGCGTTCTTCTCTCTCGGTCGGTGGGATCCGCGTGCCCTATAGGACCCTCGCCCGGGGCTGTCCACCCTGGGAGGTCGAAATACAGGTGGAATACGAGGGGCTTATAGACGTAGTGACGGAACCCACTGATCCAGGATCTAGAGTAGTTGCGAAAAAGAAGGGCAAATCCCCTTTTCCAACCAAATAGAAATTAATAAAAGGTACTGTTTTAAGTAAACTGGAAGATTCTTAATCTGCATATTGCTTGAGCCTTCAGCCTAAACACCTACCCCGAGTCTAAACCTCTCCTATCCCTTTCCCGTAGCGAGAAAGAAGTGGGTGAGAACACCGGATCAGCGACTTGTTAGCGCAGAATCCTCAGACAGTTCGCCAGAATCCTCAGTTTATCGGTCCAGAGAGTCGAGAATGGCCGATTCGACAGAAAACGATCTTGGTTTGGGTAACCGAGATGACTAGGGAAGAAGAGTTAGCCTATAACCAATGCCCTCCTCCAGGCACATATGATCCTTTGCCAAAAGTCCCTTTTCGGTCCTTCCGGTATCTCAAGCCGTCAGGGTCCCGACACCCTCTCCTCCTTAGATGAGACCTAGCTTCGCCACGGCTATCCCGGTCATGCGGCCTCTGCATTACCCAGTGGGACTTTCTCCCTCCTCTCGGCTGAGCCAAATCTCCCTACCGTAAAATCCCGGTACCGGCTGACCTTTCTAACTTTGTCAACGCACGTGAATTTGCCTATCTCCCGGACAGTGGTAGTGAAGAATCGGTCGGAAATGAGAACGAGGAATGGATGGATTTACAGCGATGATGACAGTTCAGTAGAAGGAATGAACTTGGAGTTGACCAAAGTGAAATTTGGAGAACAAGATGAAGTAGAAAACCACGGACCTGGAATAGGGGATGATATCACTTCAAAATGTGCCTGTAGCTTGTGTGAAGGTTCGAAAGGGAAAAAGGATGCGAGCTCACATGAGGCAGCATACGAATTCTACATCCTAGAGTTCAATACTCCTTATAAAGACTTGGTCGGTGAATGGAGGGACTTGATTGAAGCTTTAGCTGAAAGAGGGAAGTGGGCTCCGCCCGCCGATCTAGAACATGTAAGCGTCGTTGAAGCTAAACCCCCATCAAGAAGAGTAGACTCCATTGCAGGTGCGAGAATCACCCACGAGACCTTGTACGAAGAAGAGTGTATGGATGCCTTGGAAAGAGTCCTAAAATTTGAAGCGACCACGGTCCCATTTATATCCTATGATGACAGCGATGTTTTCTTAGTAATTCCCAAGTCAGAATCCAAGATACCTCTTATATGGCGTCAAGTATCCCGACCTGCGTTTGCCCTCATTGGTCATCAGAGTCAAGATGAGAGTTCTCATGAGAGTTCGCGGTGATACCGAGGAAGACACGGTCGAAGTGCCGGAGGAACAGTAGAGGAGTGGTTAGCCCGGAAGCGAAAAGCCCGAGAGAACCTTCCCGACGGTAAAGAACAGGAACCCGCCATGAGGTTTGACCCCTTGAGAAATCCTTCTCGATGATGGAATTTCCCACTTGAGAAAATGCTTGGCCAATGTTAAAGATGCCGTCGAAAACTAACCCCTAGAGAAAGGAGGGACATGCTTGGCAGGTGATGAGGAATGTGATCCCACTCTGTTGAAAAAGTTGCTAGGTTCGGATGAGGAAGCCATTCACCGAGACTCCAAACTACGAAGGTGATAATTCTGTTGCATGTTGACCTTGAAAAGCTTGAACGAGGCTGTGAAGGCTTTAAATGAGGAGGGTGAAGTTGAAACCGGCATTGTTGAGCCAATTAAGGAGTCGAACTAAGAAAAAGTCAGAAAGCGGTAACTTGGAATCGGATTCGGGAAGCCGCCTATGCCTCAGGCGGTGCGGTTAATCGGATTAATCAGCGAGTTGGCCATACGCCGGCAAGAGCCCGCCTCTCACTTTGAAAGAGATGACGAGAATCCTCCGGTAGGAATGATGATCCGAGAGAAGTCTAATGTCTATGTGATGACTCGGTCCGGACAGATGAGTGTTGAACATCCTAAGGGTGATAAAAGGAATGCCGTCTACGAGCCGAAAGCAGACAAAAGACCCTATAAGCCGAAGTAGAAAAGCCGAGACTCGACAAGGAGGATCAGTCTTGACTCGGTTGAAGTGTACTCAAGGCCAATATCTCCTTGTGGTCCTTGTTAACCTCTTCATACCCTCATAAGTTGAAGCTAGAAGAAAGTTTGGCCAAGACCATGGTGCCCATAGATGTCACCCCGGATGAGGTCGTCCAAATGATTGGAAGTATCCATTACGGAAACATCATTACCTTCACCGACTTGGACCTGCCAAAGTATGGGGCTAGTCATAACGAACCCCTTTACATCACGGTCCGGTTGGAAGAACGTCGGTTGCCACGAGTATTAGTTGACGGAGGGTGCAATGAACGTCCCGGCCAAAGAAAGATGATGGGCTTACTAGATTTGAAGCCTCTGATTTGAAGCCTTCTAGTCGAGACTATTAAGGCCTATGACTCCTTTGCACGATCGGTTTTGGGGATTGCTACTCTCAAGTTGTGGTTCGGGAAAAAAGGTCATGGATGTTGACTTCCAAGTAATTGACATTCCGATCTCGTTCTTGCTTTGCTAGGGCGACCTTGGATCCACCGGATAAACGGAGTGGCCTCTACTCGCACCAATGTGTCAAATTTCGGTCTAGTGATGGGACTATCACCACCATCTACGGAGACAGTGTCACGGTAGAAGGGACCAGCACTGGAGGTATCCCGATATTGGAAATTAAACATGATGATGAAGGGTTTGCCTTGACCGGATTCTCTGTAGCTTCTTCCAAAGCACAAGTGTGTTGCACTGACCTCACCACTACTTCCGATAAAATTCCTCTGGCCATGAGAATGATGAGAAAAATGGGTTATCTTTCGAGGCTTGGATTGGGCAGAAGATTCCAGGGTCGCAATACCATCATTGATGTAAAGGAACAGACTACCAGATATGGCTTGGGATACAAACCGAACTCTCAGGATGGCAGAAAAGCTAAAGGGGTCCAGCTCTATCCCTACAGTTTATCCCTGACCCATTACTTTACAAAAGGTGGGACTCAATACGACGAAAGTGACCATCAGACCTCCCTGAGAAAAACCCTTCTAGAAAACCTTGAGAAGGTTAGGGGAAAACCAGCAAATCCTGTTCGAAGGATGTTCCTTGACCTGCCAGACATTCCTGGGGCTACCACTACCGTTCAGAACGAGTATGTCTCCAAAGAAAATTCAGACAGTGTCAAAGAGTCAGCATCCGGGGTAATGGACTTCTCCGCCTTTGAGTTAGCTCTTCCGAAGATCAGCCAGATAGAAGCTGCCAATAGTGAAGACAGTGAGTGGGGTTTGCAAAAGTTGTTTGATGAAGAAGCAGAGATCCCAGATTTGATCGACTTCAGCTCAGATGATGAGGTAGTTGCAGTAATTGGAGACGATGGTGAAAATCCTTTCGATCCCCGCACTTTGCTAACTAAGACAGAGATGCCGTTGAAGAATTGGGAGACATTCTCAGGGCCGATAGCCAGCCGACAGCAAATGATCGCGGAGCTTGGATTGGTACCCCGTCCTTCTCAACCCAGTCGTGTCAAACACCCTGTTGTCCATACAGTTGAGTCAGGAATCTTTGAATTCCAGTCCTTCCGAGTCATCCGAAGGCCTCACGCACGAGGATTATCAATATGTAATCGATGTCATCTTTCCCTTTGCTTTGAATGAAATGACGGATCTTTCGATTATCCCCCTATTGCCAGCTTAACAAATGATAAATTAACTCAAAACTTAACATCAGTTAATAATGAATCATTTGAACAAGATGCAAACACACTAAATGAACAATACATTAAAGAAATCTTTAAGCGGGTTACGGAAAAAGAGGAAAACCGGGCCCAAAGGCCGAGGAGGTTTTGACAAGTGTGAACTTGGGTGCTGTCGAGGAACCTAAAGAGACACGAGATCGGAAACTTCTTCCAGGGGGTTGAATGGGACAAGCCAAGTTAATCTGCTCAGAGAATACATGGACGTCTTTGCATGGTCGTACAAGGATATGTCGGGGCTAGACTTTTCAATAGTGGAGCACGAGAATCCCTCTAGCACCAAATGCTAAGCCGATAAAGCGAAATTGAGGAAAATCAAGCCGAGTGGTCTCTACGGGTCAAAGAAGAAATTGAGAAGCTACTGCGAGTAGGATTCATCAGAGTCATCGAATATCCGACATGGTTGTCCAATATTGTGACCGTCACCAAGTCCAATGGGAAGGTGCGCTACTGTGTAGATTTCCGGGATCTGAACAAGGCCAGCCCTAAAGACGATTACCCCTTGCCAAACATAGACATCCTGGTGGACTCCACTGCTAACTACGAAGTCAAATCCTTCGTTGATGGCTTTGCAGGCTACAACCAGATCAAGATGGCCGAAGAAGACCAAGAAAAGACAACCTTCACCACACCGTGGGGAACTTACTGCTATACAGTAATGCCATTTGGGCTCAAGAACGCCGGGGCTACTTACCAAAGGGCAGCGATCGCGCTTTTCCATGACATGATCCACAAGGAGATTGAGGTCTACATAGACGACATGATAATCCACTCCAAAGGCGAGGACGGATAGCACTTTGTTGACTTTCGAAAGTTCTTTGAGAGGCTGAGACAACATTCCATGAGACTAAACCCTGCCAAATTCACCATCAGAGTGACAAGGGGAAAAGATCTTGGGTATATGGTCACGGAGCGAGGTATCGAAGTCGACCCCCGAAAGATCAAAGCCATTATGGACATGAGACCACCTCAAACTCAGACAGAAGTCAAGAGCTTTATGGGCAAACTTCAGTACATTAGCCGTTTCGTCAATCAGCTGACCACTATGTGCGATCCCATCTTCAAGCTCATGAAGAAGAATGTAGATACAGAATGGACCGAAGAATGTCAGGATGCCTTTGACCAGATCAAAGCATACTTAGTACATCCTCCAGTACTATGCCCCCCACATAGACAGAAACCTCTTCTGCTCTATCTCACTGTCACTGATACGGCAGTTGGGGCTATACTTGCTCAGGAGAAGAAAGACTCTCGGATAGAGAATGCCATTTACTTTGTCAGCCGGAAGCTGCAGGGAAGTGAGCTCAATTAATCCGCATGTGAAAAGACTTGTGCGGGAGCGAGTGCAGGTAGTCGGCAAGTTGAAGCATTATATGCAAGCCCACCCTTTGAATTTGGTCTCAAAAATAGACCCCATCAAGTATATCTTCGATAAGCCTTCTCTCTCGATGTGTCTAGCAAAGTGGTCCTTCTTCTTAGCAGAGTACGACATCAGCTACGTGACCAGAAAGGCCATCAAGGGTCAAGCATTGTCAGACCATCTGGCAAACTTCCCCAGTAACGAGGACCGCGGGCCTGAACCCCAATTCCCAGATGAAGGGATCTTCGCAGTCGAGCCTGAAAACCGATGGCAGCTTTTCTTTGATGGAGCTGCTAACAAAAGAGGAAATGGCGTAGGGATGCTACTGGTCAATCCGAAAGATGAGCATACACCCATAGCTCTCAAGTTGAACATCCCTGCCACGAACAATGTCGCCGAGTACGAAGCCTGCATTGCTGGTTTAGAGGATGCTTTAGAAAGGAATGTAAAGGAGCTTGAAGTTTATGGAGACTCAGCCCTGATCATCAACCAGGTCTCAAACAAATGGAAGACTGTGGACCCTAATCTTCAGCGGTATCATGCCCATATGGAGGAGTTATTTGGACGGTTCGAGAGAAGTGACTTTCCACTACTTGCCAAGGAAAAAGAACAGTCGCAGATGCCCTAGCTACTCTAGCCTCACTTTGGTAGAGATCCCCGAGGAAAAGCCATAAAACCCTTCGAGTGGGTAGAAGAGAAGCCCCGACTTTACATTGTGAAGTAGACACGGGACCGAGCCTATCAAGGAACCCTGGTACAATCAAATTTACCAGTTCCTCAAAGATGGAGTGTCAGCTTTCAGAGATGAAGAAGGTCGGCCAAAAGAAGGTGTCAAAGCCAAGAGCTTGCAAGCCCTGAAAAGGTTGGCCTCCCATTATGTTATTCTAGGAGGCAACCTGTACAAGAAGCGGTATCAAGGACCACTCCTCTTATGCGTCACTCAAGAAAGGGCCAAAGAGTTGATGGCCGAAGTCCACAATGGTCCACTGCGGTCCTCATATGAATGCTAGAGCCCTAATGCAAGTGATCCTCGAGAATGGGTTACTACTTTGGATTTCCATGGAGACACCGTGTTCGGCATGTCCGAGCGTGCGACAAATGCCGGCGGTTTGCCCGGCCTCAACCATCTCCCGCCTCATGACTGTACCGCATGATGACTCCTGGCCGTTTGCAACTTGGGGTATTGACATGATAGGGAAGATAGCCTCGGCGGGGAAGCAATGGGCATGAATTCGTGTTAGTGGCGGTCGACTACTTCACCAAGTGGGTAGAGGCCAAGTCCTACAAGGTCCTCACTTCCAGAAAGGTGGCCCGGTTTATCAAAGAAAACATAATGTGTAGATATGGGGTGCCCAATGAGATCATTTCGATAATGGGTCACACTTTGAAGGGGCTGCGGTAGATTGCTTTGTCGAGTTCAGGATCACTCGCCACAAGTCGTCCCAGTACAGACCTCAGACTAATGGAGCCGTGGAAGCTGCTAATAAGACGCTCAAACGGATCATCCGGAAAATGGCCACCCGTGGTCGTGATTAGCCCGAAAAGCTGCACCTGGCACTCTGGGGCTACAGAACGTCTGTCATAACAGCCACAGGAGAAACCCCTTTTGCCCTAACTTACGGGATGGAAGCAGTGTTACCAGTGGAGTTGGAAATCCCGTCATTAAGGGTCCTCCTAGAAAACAGTATCAACGAAGTAGAATGGTTGTGTAGCCGGCATGATGAGTTGGCCCTGCTCGACGAAAGAAGGCTTAAATCCATGGAGCATACCCGAGCCTATCAGAGGCGAATGGCCAGAGCATTTGACAAAAAGGTCAAGGCCCGAGACATCAAAGAAGGTGACTTAGTACTGAAAGTAAAGCCCCCTACCAGAGACAACCCTCTGGAAAATGGGAACCCGTTTGGATCGGCCCGTATGTGGTGCAGAAGATACTATCGGGAGGAGCCATGAAACTTGCAGACCTGGACGGCAATCCCTTTGTCCACCCAGTCAACGGTGATAAGCTCCGAAGGTACTATGTCTAAGAAATAAAAAAAAAAGAAAAAAGAAAAAATATTAGTGCAAAAAGAGTAATACCCAGCTAGGCTGAAAACCCAAAAAGGGCGGTCTAGGCAAAAACGGGTTGCACATAAAAAAAAAAAGAAAAAAAAAAAAGAGAAAAAATCTTAGTAATGCCCAGCTAGGCTGAAAACCCAAAAAGGGCGGTCTAGGCAAAAAACAGGGCTGCACATAAAAAAAATAGAAAAAAGAGTTCACCAGAATGAACTACGAAGACCTGAGCCCCTTAGTCTTTCTTGTAAAAGGGGAACGTAGGCAGCCATCTATGGTTCGGTCTAAATAATAAAAAGGGAAATTAAGTTTCCATGAAATGCGTCCTAAACATAAAAATAATAAAGGATATTCCAGGTCCTGAGCAAATCAATAAGACATTTGAGTTTTCATAAAATGTGTTTTGATTAATTTCTAAGATAATATCTCTTGTTCATTACAAGTTAAAAATTCCTTGATGAGTTCAAGCACGGTCTACTCTTGACTCTGCTAACCTGCTACAAAGATCTAAAATACAATAAAATGCCTAATAAAACTACTGTGTTTGCAAAATGGCAATAAGGGAATCCTAAGAAAAGATCTGTTAGTCGTCATTCGCTGAGTCTTCTTTGGTCTTCTTCCCTTTACCTCGACCCCGTCGAGTGTTCTTTCTCTTCTTCTCTATAATGTCGGTCTCTCTCATTCCGATCTCCGGTATCCTCACTGGAGCCTCCATCAAACCTGTGTCAATAAGTGCCTTCTCTACCCGAGCACGAGTCCGCACTTCCTCCCTCTGAGCCTCAGTCAAAGGAGCGACCTCAGACAATCTCTTGTATCGAGCCTCCATATCTCTGATCAGGTCACCCGACTGGTTATAGCGACTCGCCTTAGCCTCAGTCTCCCTCAGAGTCCTACTCAAGTCGCAGTCAGCTCCCAATAAAGCCTTACGTCTCTCCCCTAATATGACCTGAGTCGCTCCCATCTCCCTCTCATACCAATCCAAGTAGACAGTGGTCAAGATGGTACTCTTCCTGCTCCTGAAGATAGCCCTGGGTGGAAAAGCAGCGTATGTCCAAGCCCTCGAGAAGAATGAGAAGCTGGCTGGATCTCTCATATCAAATGGCACCACCTCCATGGTACGGATGTCCTCCCAATCGCTCAATGGCTCCTGTAAGGCCTCGAACTGCCTGGATACCAAGCAGGGTATGTAGAAGGATGACCGGCGGAATCCTGGAACCCTCATTATATAGGACTCCTGAAATATCCTCCTGGTCTGCAACCTCCAGTGAGGTACCCACCAGCGAATGTCCGAAGTGGATAACCTAGCCATCATCAGCTCCCAGCTACCCTGGTCCTGCTGTCGAGGTGCACCTCTCCGAGAAATCACCCAAGGGCACTGAGTCAGCAAAGCTCCTGGCAAAGCCCCAAGCCTCTCATGCAGCCACAAAGTCAGTACAGCCGGACTCCCAGACCTCATGAAATGGTCTCCCCTAGCCATCTTATCGATGCCATGAAGGGTCTCACCCAAAACCAGTGGGACAATGTCCTTCCCAGCCCTGCAATCTCTAACCAAGTCTAAGAGACCACCATGACAGATCCCCACGGACTCAGCGGTGAACAGAGAAGAAAATATGCAGAGGATAAAGGAATCCATAGCCACCGTGGTCGCAGCCATAGCCGGAGACCCAAACCTGCCCGGGATATCAGAAAGGTCAATCCTATCCGGGGCTATTATCATCTCCTCAGCCTCTCCCAGAGAAATCTACAGAAAAGATGCAAGCTTTGCTGCCACCGGCACGTCTTCGATCAGCGGAATCGATATAGCCTCAATTTCTGGACCCCCAATCAAGGCTCGGAAGTCTTCATGCGTTGGGACAATCTCATTGTAAGAAAAGCAGTAAACATGTCTCCAGACGTCCCAAAACTTTGCTGCTGCTCTCAAAAGGTCCCAATCGGGCGGGAGGTCCCTCAAATGCCATAAAGACTTGATCTTGAAGGTAGAATCAAGCAACCCCTTGTGAGATTGGAAGTTATACCTCACCCAAGACTGAAGATCGGACAGAAAGCGGTCTCTTTTCTCCCTTTGCAATCTAACATGCTTCTCCATCGCAAAATGATTAAAGGTGGTGTCTTTAGGTCCAATATGTGCTTTGGGAACAGTTGGGACAAGTCTAAGTTGAAAATTAAAATGAAATGGCCAAGCCTTGGTTTATTCTGAAAATAACCAGTCCAGACAGAACTGTGAGCCGCACGGCCTTATTTGCCCTCAGGTCCAGACCGCACGGCTTCATTTACCTGATGTAAATGGCAAATCTGCAGCAACCAAGTTGCTGCCCAAAGGGAGTTTTCACCCCACTTTTCCAGCCAAAACCTGTGCAAAAACATGTTCAAAGACCATCCAAGCATTTATACATCATTATATATCATTTTGGCCCAGTTTCAGCATCAATTCCAAGCAAAAAACCGCCCCGAGTCTCAAGTAATATGCAAATTAATAAAGCATAAATAGAAAAAGCAAATAAAACAGTATTACATTGTTTTCGCCCCATCGGCGCCCAAATAAAACAAAAAATAAACAAAATGTGCATAAAACTTGTTCATTGTTTGTTTTTCTTCCTAAATCAATTCTAGAGACCTCCTAGGCCTCCGATCCTTCCTCTTCATTGCTGCTCAACTCATAAACAGTTGCCTCTCTCATCAAATCCTCCGCGTCACTCACATCTGAAAGGTGGACATTATCGTGCTCGTAATCAGCCAGCTGCTCCAAGATGTCAGCATTGGGTCCCCGTCCCCGAGGCATGGCACTGGAAGAGTACTCTGAGGCTGAAGAGGTAGATGCCGTGCTCTCGACATGCCTTCTCTTGCACCCGAGCTCCTGCACGTCCGCTGCCGCCTTTGAAGTGCAGGCCAGCTTCCTCAGAAGGGACCGACACATGTCCTTCCAGCCCCTATTCTGCCTGACCAACCTGTCGTAAGTGCGAGCTGGAACCTGAGAAAAAAGAGAAGAAAATCTCAGAAAATCTCAGAATTGCAAAAAGCAAAGAAATCTGAAAAAGGGAAAAGACCCTAAAAGTGTACTTACAGTGCTGTCCGGCGGCAAGGTATACTGGGGCTCCCTAGCGTCGGGGATAGGTATCCTCAACCTCCTGGGTACTCCGTGGACCACATATGAAAGGTGCGCAGGAGGGATCAGCGGATTAGAAGGCTCGTCCTCCCCATATCCCTGAGTGACCGCCAGCTTCACTAGCTTCTGTGGCGTCCTCAGTCGCTGCTCCACAAACACAGCATATGGGGTATCCAGATCAAAGTACTCCTCAGCGGCCACGCCTGCCTGATACCTCTCTATCTCATCCGCCTGCCAATCCCTGGGCTGTAGCATCCGTGTTGGAGGATCCTGGGGAGTAATGGCGTCCAATGGAGGGACATGGCCATGCTGCCTGGAAAATCGGTCCCCCAGATGATGACATCGCATGTCAGCCCAGTCAACCATCGCCTCTGCCTCGTCGCCTCCACGGCCTCTCCTAGCAAAATCTCTGGATACCTGCCCCACGGGTAGAAGTCCACTCCATCGTGCCCATCTCTGTTGATAACTGGCCTCACCATCTTGTAATCAAAGGTGATCCAGGTCTTCCCGGTGAACTTATCCCTCGCATCTCCCTTCCAGCGGATCATAGCGGGAACGATGGTGACATCGCTCTGTTGGTTCCACGGAAAGAACCCGATCACCTCACAAAACCAGACCTGCATGTTCAAAACATTAAAAGGGTCATTTTTCTCTCATAAAAGTCTCAAAGACAGAAAAGTAAAAGAGAAAGGAAAGAGAGACTACCTCAAGGGCAAAGGAGTAACAATCCATGGAGGCAGCCTTATTCCGGCTGTACAGATCCAGGGAGAAGTATAGCTCCGCCAATCCGGCCTCGCCCCACGAGACCGTCCCAATCCCATCCACATCCTCCAGAGAGTCGAGGAGGCAAGTCATAGCCAGAGTCCCAGAATTGGCAAAGATGGTGACCGAAAGCATCAACCACACAAAGGCTCTAGCAAGCTGGTGGGCAGTCACCTCACTAGCAGCAAAGTCCCGCATGCAGTTCTGGACTGCCACCTCGACGTTCCTCGTCTCCATTCCTAGCCCCTTGGGAACAAGCTCAAACCCAACCAAAGCTCTGAACTCCTCGGCAGTGATATGGTCCCTCCAAGTCACAGGCCTCCCGGTGAACTGTAAGCCCATGATAGCAGAGAAATCGGCCGGAGTCACCGTCAGCTCCCCCCAGCTAAGATGAAAGCTGTGGGTGGTGTCCCACCAGAACTCAGATAGGGCCTGGACCAAGCCCTTGCTCTTCGAGGTAATGTGAATACCTCTGCCGATGGCCTCAATGAACAAATCCAAGCCGGTAGCCCTCACCAGCTGCTTAGGGTTCGCCCCATTCTTCTCAAAATCGGGCATCCTCTCCCACAGCTTTACTGCGACCTCAGAAGGCCCTCTAGACTTGTTCTCCTGTAGACAAGCACAACCAAAGAAATGCGTCAGTCTTTTTCAAAAAAGCATGCATATATTCAAAAGTGCACATACTTTCAAAAGAAAATCATTCATGAAAAATTTTCTAGCATCCTTTGCATCGAAAACGTGTCTTTCATTATTTTAAACACATCATGTCAAGCACATTGCTTTCCTAAGCACAAAATCGCTATTTTCAAAATTATTTGCACATAAGCATTAATTTTTTCTCAAAAAATGGCATGCATGAATCCTTTTCATCATCCAAAATCCCGTTTTCTCATCCATAATCAAAAATTGACCTAGTTCTAGCACATGCGAGGACTCCGTCACATTTTAGACAATTATTTCTCTTACTTTATTTTCGAAAAAAAAAGATGGGTCATTCTCATTATTTTTCAAAATAAATCGCACATGCATATTCTTTCATCTTTTTAGCCTCATAGGTTAATCATCAAGATTTCAAAATCATCCAAGAAATTCTAGGAAATTCCTAAAGCTTGGGTCAAGCCCTAAATAAATCAAAATTCAATCAAAATCGACGGAATTGAGCAAACTAATAAAGCTTACCCCAACCGATTGAGGGTTTGTCGATTTGTGCTCCCTTCTACCCGGATAGAGCTCCGATGGAGGTGTAAGGAAGTCATACTTCCTCTCCCTATGGATGAGCTCCTTCCTTCTCCTTCTCGTGGCGGCGGAGATGTTCCTTCTAGCTTGCCTTGGCATTGGATTCCCCTCCGGATCCATCCTAAATCAATGAAGGCAAAAAGATTGAAGGATTTTGAAAATTCTTCCTCTCTTCTCTCTCTCTTTCTCGGCAGTTTATGGGCGGCAATAATGCCTAATGCCCGTTCAAATATGTTTTAAATAATCTGGAAAAATCAGACTTCTAGCCGTACGGCTTCTTTTGCCCCCATCTCATGCCGGGCGGCCTCTTTCGCTCTGAGCAGAAATTACCTTTTTTCCCCTGGACTTTCCACTTGGGCATGTAATTCCCGTTATCTCTTAACCAAGATAACATCGTTTTCAAAAAGATATCCCTTATCTCTTAAGCAAATAAGCTTTCTTCCCCAGTCGCCTCCGTTACTTCCGTTATAACGGAATGACGCTAGGTGACAACCTCCGAATTGTCAGAACTCTAAACTTAAGCTACCTCTATCACAGATAGTGAAGTATGCTCAAGTTCTTCAAACTTAAGCTACCTCTATCACCGATAGTGAAGTATGCTCAAGTTCTCTAAACTTAAGCTACCTCTATCTCCTCGAATAGTGAAGTATGCTCAAGTTCTCTAAACTTTAGCTACCTCTATCACGAATAGTGAAGTCTGCTCAAATTCTCCAAACTTTAGCTACCTCTATCTCCTCGATAGTGAAGTATGCTCAAGTTCTCTAAACTTTAGCTACCTCTATCACCGAATAGTGAAGTATCCTCAAGTTCTCCAAACTTTAGCTACCTCTATCTCCTCGATAGTGAAGTAAGCTCAAGTTCTCCAAACTTTAGCTACCTCTATCTCCTCGATAGTGAAGTATGCTCAAGTTTTCCAAACTTTAGCTACCTCTATCTCCTCGATAGTGAAGTATGCTCAAGTTTTCCAAACTTTAGCTACCTCTATCTCCTCGATAGTGAAGTATGCTCAAGTTTTCCAAACTTTAGCTACATCTATCTCCTCGATAGTGACGTAAGCTCTAGTTTCCTCAGGTGACAACCTCCATTAATTGTCAATCAGGTGACAACCTCCATTAATTGTCAATCAGGTGACAACCTTCATTAATTGTCAAAACTTCAAGGATCCTAGACATCGTTCCTAACCTATCTAGTGATGCTTGAACTACGATCAAGGCTTGATTCCTCCGGGATACGTAGGTAGCCTTTTATAAAAGGTCCAGCCATCCGACCACTTTGGTCACTCTTGTTCCTTCGTCACTCCTCAGTGATGACGTAGCCCCTCATAAAGGTCTTGACATCTGACCACATTAGTCACTTCTAGCTTATCCCCAGTAGGATCAATTGCTTGACCTCCTAGGTCATTTTCTCTGCCATTTCCCCATTAAGAGACCAGTTTTCTCTTCTCTATTCCTCAGCGGATTTCTTCAGAACTACGGCCTGGCTTGATTCCCACTCGGGATACGTAGGTAGCCTTCTAGAGGTTCAGCCACTCGACCACCTTGGTCACCCAATCCGTCTCGGCATTCGCCAGATCGGATCCTTTTCTATCGACAAAACCACTCGCCCTGCAAGTGAAATTGCCAAGGGGCTTCTGTAAGTACCCAAATCTGGCTCATGCCTTCCGATTAATTTCCCCGGCAATTCCGATAAATTTCCCGGTAATTCCTCGAATTTTCCTAGAGTTCCGGAACAATTCCGGAACTGTCCCAAACCATTTAAGGGCTGAAGGGAAGGCATAGTAATTAAGAAACACGTTTTTCTTAATTACAAAAAACTTCTAGAATTGTCACCTTGCATGATTCTAGAAACATGCTGAGTCATTGTGGATAATGCCGCACGGCTGCATTAGCCAAGGACCTCTGGCCGCACGGCTTCATTAGTCTTATCCAGACTGCCTATAAATAGAGGCCTCCTTTACCCATTTCCATACACAGTTTTTCCAGCATAAAAACACCCAAAGAATTCCTACGAAAATGAGAAGCTGAAGGAGTCAAGAAGCCACCTCCCACCTCCATTGAAGCCTCCAAAGTTGGTCCTTCCACCAAGCAAGATCCAAAGGAGAAGAGGCCACCACCATTGGTAACCTCTCACTCCCTTAACCTTGCATTTTACTTGCTTTATGTGATTTATATTGCTCATTGCATTCATATATTGTCATTATTTTGCTTGGGACTTGGTAGTTATCATTAAAGATCATATCTTTATCATACCCCCCTTCCCCCTTTGCATGAAATAGGCATCACTTGCCATTAAAAATGTAATCTTTGAATCAAAAGGTGCATCCTTTGCACCCAAAACCCCCCTTTTTACAATAAAAATATCATCTTTATGCATCCTTTGTTCATAAAAATGCAACCTTTATATCCAAAATGCATCATTTGCATATAAAAATCATGTCTTTATAAAAAAAAGGTGCATCCTTTGCACCTAAAATCCATTTTCATGCATCCTTTGCATTAAAAATCATCTCTTTGCATGAACTTAGCATCCTTTGCTTTCAAACATGAAATCTTTGTGCATCCTTTGCATAATAAATACCATTTTCCTCATAAAAGTGCATCCTTTGCATATTAAACCCTAATTTCCTCATAAAAATGCATCCTTTGCATAAAGATCACTTCTTTACATCAAAATGCATCCTTTGCAAATCAAATGAATCCTTTGCAACCCAAAAATGTCATCTTTTCACTAAAAATGTCATTTTTACATGCATTCCCCATGCCCCCATTAGCAACCTTGGAACGGACCGGTGTAAAGATCCTATCTTTACATCATTTCTCCCATTAAAGGTTCCATAATCTCTTTAGAAAGGGACAACCTTGAACCCTATATCTCCGATTATCACTTAAGACGAGCATGAAGCATTCATATAAGCTCGATCGTCTTAAGGTGTAGGATTGATGGGCTAAAGGACATTCCTTCCTAAAGAACCTCATTTTTGGGCTATAAAAGAGAGTCCTTCTCTCGATCACGCAAGCCCCGAGGTTAAAATGCGATGATCACAAGTCCAAGATGAGGACGGGATCAAAATCCCGAAAACATAAAATCCAAGAAATCCCGAGCGACAACCAATAAATGGTTTGTACGTCCGGAAGACAACTTGGGACATTCCCTCCCCTTTTATTTAAACACATGCACACAAGAAAGCACGCAAGCAAGCAAGATAAATGGAATCTAGGGAGATTTGCTACGGCAAGGCACCTTGGATGAATGACGATCCGTTCTTCCCAAGGGGTAACTAAACCTCCGAACCCATAAATCCTTTTTTTCAAAGTTTTGAGGAAATCAAAATGGCGTGGCGACTCCGTTTTTTAAATTAAACCGGATGTCTTCAAACTCGCGTGAATCCAAACAAAATTTGGGCACACATTCACAATGGCTTCCAAGGAGATTGCCCCAACGTCCATGATTGTTGATGATTTTTCTTTGTCGTCTGAAGTGATTGAAGCCTTCAAGCAAGCATTAAGAGATTTTGTGAGGTCATTTCACAACCGATCTCGCAATAGGTTTATAGCAGAATTCGGATTCAGAATAATTTTCACCTTGAAGAACCTCCAACCGGATTGGAATCTTCTGCAGGGTGCTGCTCGATTTTGGGATCCCTCTGCCCATCTTTTCAATTTTTCTCTTAATGAGATGGTGCCTACTGTGGAGGAATTTGCCATTATATTGGATATGCCCTTGACTGGTGAGATTGATGTTCCTAAATACAATAGGAATCATTTAGAGGCCTTGAATGAATTGCTAGGGATCCCCTTTGATACTTGCTACGAGTTGGTTCACCGGAGGTGGGTAGATTGTTCTTCTTTTCCTGAGCGATTCAGCGGAGATTCAGATGATGATGCCTTTCATGTCTACAAACGAAACTTTCTGGCCCTTTCTCTTTTCGGAGATGTTTTATTCACATGCAGGGATGGCTTGGTTGACTCCCAATTGGTGGAAATTGTTCTGCAGGCTAGGAAACGTTCTAGGAACATTATTTCACTAATCTTTGGTGAAACCCTGCATGGTCTTGATGAGTTGCACAGGACCTGTGCCATGACTCTAGAGAGTCCTCTTTTGTTGACTATTTATCTTAGGGAGCATCTCAAGTTGGTAGGTCCCCCGTTGGAATATTCCCCTTTCACATATCATACACGAAAGTTGTTGATCAAGGATCTTTCAGCGGATGAATGGGATGAGTTGATTGCGAAGACGGTAACTGCTGATATCCTTTGGTGTCCACCTTATTGGATATTGAACAAGTATGTTGCCAATACCAAGGGTTTTGACAGGGTTGTTCTTCCGGGTTTGCGGGATTCTTCCTTTTATTTTCCCAAGCGGGTGCTCCGTCAGTTTGGTCAGCAGCAAGACACTTATCTTTTCGAAGGGGCCTCTCGTGATGTGTCTTATATTGGTGTAGAGTTTTCACAGGTGCTAGCTCAAGCATGGGGCGAAGGAACTAGTCGGGACCACTGGTCGAACCTTCAGACTTTTAATGCAAGTGTCTTCTTGTCTGACAAGTATTTGGATTGGTTCCTTCATACCGGGCCCCCTAGTGTGGAGAAGATTGATAATCTGTGGCTTTCACTGCTAGGGGATTCTTTTGTAGCTAGCAGTATTTTGTGAAGGAGCGAGGCTCAGTCTGATCCTACTAATGTGCAGACCGATCCAACTTAGGATTTTCTTGATGGGGATTGGTACAAGAGGCAAGGCAAAGGGATGCCTGGAAAGACGCAAGCTTTAGATAGGCCCAATGTCTTCAAGAGGCTTTCGGAGTCCGTCTTTGATCATCTCGAGGGATGTTCTGCTTTGAGGGGCCCAAAGCGCAAGAAGGATCGCGAAGACGGTGATGATCATGTTCGCCGGCCTACCAAGTTAATGAAAGGCTAGATCTTAAGTAGTACCGAGAGATTGCTTTGATAGATCAATAGTTTTATTTCATTAGTTTTTTTTTCAAGATTGTTAGCTTAGCAAATTAGTCGTTGTGGTTAGGATTTCCCTTTTGCCGTTAATAAAATGCATTTGATTAATGAAATGACAAAATTGAATTTATTTATTTGATTAGACCGAACCCGAAGGCTGCCTACGTTCCTCTTTTACAGCAATTAAATAAGAGGCTCAGGTCTAACGTAGTTCATTTTTGAGAGAAAAAGGACAAAATATGGCTTCAGGTCGAAGGGTAATCTCGCGCGAGATAAGGCCTCTCTCTCTCTTTTTTTTTATGCACACCCTTTCTTTTGCCTAGACCGCCCTTTCGGGTTTTCAATCTAGCGGGCTTCTTTTCTTGTGCAAGCTCTAACTTTTGCCTAGGCCGTCCCTTTCAGGATTTTCAACCTAGCGAGCGCTTTTTTTCTTTTTAGGAGGCCAAGTCACGCGAAGTATTTCTTGAGTTTGTCCATGTTGACTAGCTTCGGTAGCTGATCTCCGTCTAAGTCTACTAGCTGAAGCGCTCCCCCAGAGAATATCTTCTTTACGATGTAGGGTCCTATCCATCTTGGTCCCCATTTGCCTAGCGGGTTGGAAGGTCCAGGACGATGCTCACGGAGAACCAGGTCACCTACTCTGATATTCCTTGTCTTGACCTTTTTGTTGAAAGCCCTTGCCATTCTTCTTTGGTAAGCTTGGGTGTGATCGGCTGCTTTCAGCCTCCTTTCGTCTAGCAAGGCTAACTCTTCGTATCTGCTTTCTAGCCAGTCGATTTCATTCACTTGGTTTTCTAGGAGAACTCTTAGTGATGGTATTTCCAATTCTATTGGCAAGACAGCCTCCATTCCGAATGTGAGGGTGTAGGGAGTCTCTCCTGTAGCTGTTCGGACTGAAGTGCGGTATCCCTATAGTGCGAAGGGTAACTGTAAGTACGCCAATCCAATTCGCAACCTTTTAGATGCATTTTAATGTAATAAAATTGCATTAAGGGTCATTTTGGTAAATTCCCGGCCTATCCCGAGACTTTTGGAAACATTTCAAAGGTTTCCCGTGAAGGAGGTACCTTTTGGTACCTTACTCATGCAAAGGGACCTGTTGGGAATAAACCTTTTTGGACCTTTAGGGTATTTAGGCCTGAATGTTCCAGAAACTGGTTTTGGCACCAAAAACGGTTGAGGCCACCTTGTGTCACGCGTCAAGTCAAGGCATGGAAAGTGGTTACGTATAGTCGTGCAACACAAGGTGACCACTTACTACAGCCTATAAATAAGACCCTCCCCCTCTCAGAAATGGATTCCAACTTTAGCCTACTGTTACTCGACAGAAATCACATCGTAACAAAGCCTCCCAAACACAACTCTCTCCCTCTCTCTCTCTCTCTCTTTACCTTCAACCTACCCAATTCTCTCTAATCTCAACCCATTTCTCAACCAACTACTTGAACTCTCCTTGCATCCAGCCCCTCAGGACTCGAAGGCCAGAAACAACCAATTGAAGGGTCTTGTAACTGATTGGATACAGGATTCATGGAAGCATCAAGGGTAACGAAATCTCAACTCCCTCTTCTCTCTTCCTTTCCCTCAATTCTTCATAATTCTACTGTTTATTCCTGTTAGGATTCAGTAATCAGACTCCATCTGTCTAGATTACTAAATCCCAATCGCAATCTCTCTGTTTAATTGATCTCATCTGTGTAATTGAATTGCTATTGTTGAATATTTGCTTGAATTTGGTGTTTGGACCCCAAGGGGGTGTGGATCTATCCATATCCACACTCCCGGGGTCGATTTGTTGTTGTTTCTGTAATTCGTATCCAATCTAGTCAATTAATTAGATCTGTGCTAGTAATTGTTGATTCTGGTGTTCATGGTGTAAGTCTCTGCAGATGGACTACGTATGTCACGCGACACATTGTGCCAAGGTGATCCTGTTTCACGCGACATATGTGGTCACAGGTACCATGTGTCATGCGACATATCGTGACCCATCTGCAGAAACCTTTTCTCTTGTAATCTGTTTTAGCTTATTGTATCAGGGATGTGGCCTCCCTAAATAATGGGCTCACGAGTTGTAAATCTCAATTCATATTGAATAAAATGCATGTTTACCCTATTTGTTCATTGTCAACACTTGCACACACTTTGGATTTGCTTGGATGTTTAATTGAAAGACTCGTCTACGGACGAGGCGTGTTGGGTGAACTCTCGGTTCTTCCCAACACGTAACCTGACCTCCGAACTCGTGTTTTCTCTCTCAAACAAAAGGTTTTCAATGTTTCCTCTCAAAAATGGCGTGGCGACTCCTTATTTTCAAACCCAAATTTCGGGCGAGCGCACATTCAGTGGCGACTCCGCTGGGGACATTGACTTTGAAAACCTGTTTTTCAAATGTTGAGTGGGTCAAGCTTTCATTAAAATTAAACATCCAATACATCCAATTTTGTGTGCATCTTTGAAAATCATTTAGGGTTCATGCATTTTGTTGAATATGAGACTTGTGAGCCTTATGTGCTTTGTGGTCATTATGTTGTGCATTAGGTATTCTTGTTTTGTTTTTGCCATGGAGAGATAGGGGCTGATTTGATGATTGCAGAATTGCTGGTTCAGTGACCACTCAGGTCGTGCGACACCTTTGTCTCTTGATGTCCTGTGTCACGCGACAAAGAGTGGCCACTGAACAAATACTCAGAAGGCTTGATTTGAGGGCAGTCCCTTGGATCGAATGTGGCTCAGTTGATTATTGTTCCCTGTATCTCCTGTGAGGGTGTGTGTGTTTTATTTCTTTTCAAAAAAAAAATAATAATAAAAATAAATAAAAAAAATCTTGTTTTTGTAAATAAAAGAATATAGTCATCCGCACACTACATCACTTAGACTTAGAACTCTCGGGTGCGATTGACGGCATCGCGGACGGTGAAGTACGTCACCTACGCTTGAGCGCCTAATATCAAACCTAACCCCCTAGTGCGTTATAGGTGGCACCACACTTAAACCTTACCCACGGTTGGTTTTGATACAATGTTTTTTATTACAACAAAATGAATTGTTTTTGAAACATGTCGTAGGTCCTTATACCTTCCCCCAAAACCTCGCATCTTGTGGGCATGTTGCCAAATGCAACATGATTTCACGTAAGGACATGTCACTCCCGTGACGTGTTCTAAATGATAGATCATGCCGCATTGTCAACGTGCACCGACGAGAGGTCATGCCGGATTTTTCTTCGAAATTCTTCGAAAAGACCCGTTATGCTGCCCAAATTTCCCTAGAAATTTGGACAACCTCTCCGTTCCATAATGATGTTAGGATTTGGTTAGGTATCATTACCTATTATATATTTCAAAAGAAGGCATTTATTGTAATTTGAACATTGCGTCCCTTTAGGCTTCCCCAAGGTATAGTTAGCATGAATAAAGGCTTTCCCTTTTCCAACCGTACTTAGGATTTAAAATACTAATTTATACTTGAAGATGAATAAGATTGTTTGTGCAAGTCTGTCCCGTTCCTTTCCCTCTCCTGTTCCTAAAAAAAATTTCCCTTCAATACCTTATAAACCCGTCTCTACCCCTGCAGCTACGGCGAGTTGGACCCGTTCATCCGTCCCAGGAGCTCGTTTGGTTCGTGTTCAAGCAGTTTCAGTCGGTGTAGAATCAGAGATGGCAGGGAACGGAGATGTATTTTCTGCTCAGTCCGCTGGAGGCTCAGTGACAATGGGTCAGCCAAGTTTGAATGATATGACCACGGAGGAATTGAGGGCGACGTTGGAAGCTGCTCTAGCCCGAGAACGTGAGGCCTATCTATTGGCTCAGAATGCCAAGGCCCGTGAGGAAGAAGCTCATAACCGCTTTGTAGAGGCAATGAGAGCCAAAGGGATTGCAGTACTTCGTCGGGAGGACGGTTCCTATGAGGAGATCACAGAAGACAGCCACAATGAGATCGGATCCGCTTCACCTGCCCAGCCTACTCAGCCCAGTTACAATGCGATGCCTCCCCCAGTAAGCTACGCTCCACGACCTAATCAAATGTCATCTCCTGGAATGTTTGTGAGTGACCAGGGAAGGTTCATTCCCCCATCTTCTCAAGGGTGTAACCAGGTTATTCAACAAGGTGCTAGCAAGAATGGTGGTCAAGCAGCAAATTTCTTCGATCTCACTGCCTCTCCAACTCCCAATGTCCCAAAGATCGCGATTTGGTATGGATCTCAGTTTCAAGCAGGTTATCCCCAACCCCAGTCCAGAACATATCCCGACAATTTCCAGAGCGGTCAGTATCGGCTTTCAGGGAGTCAAATTTGTCAAGACAGTGTTTCAGGATACCAGCAGTTTCAGACCCAAGGCAGTGTCCCTCAGCCCGCAGTGTGTTCTCCCCTTACTCAGCACTTATATGGTTCCACTCCGTATTCCGCCCCGTGCATCAGTACAGGTTTCTCTACTCTTGGTCAATTCAGAGGTCGATCAACACAAGCATGAGTCCCGAGAACCCGGTGCGCAGTTTAACGGTTACGATATGTATGGAAACAGGATCCCTAGCTCAGTCAGGTTGTTGGACAGTAATATTGGAATTCCTAGTACTTTTGGTCTACCATCAGCAGCTTTACCCATCGGACCTAATTCAGATTTCCCAGTGCCTTCATCGACAGTGGCTCCCGCTATACCCCAGATTTCAGGTTTGGCGCCAGAAGTGACAGCCTTGTTGAAGCAGATGCAGCAACAGATCGATAAGTTGACCGTGGGGTCTAGTGGTCTTAAGGTTGTGGATCCTGCTCAAGTAACGCCTTTGCCGCACAAGTTTAAAATGCCCAAAATGGATTTTGATGGTACCTCCTGCCCGAAAACTCATATAGATACGCATGTTATGACAATGGGGGCAATGGGCTGCACGCCCGAGTTTATGGCATCCCACTTCCATCTGACTTTGAAGGGATCAGCGCTCACATGGTTTCTGGCTTTGAAACAGGAGTGTCGCTCCACCTGGACCCAGATAACAGAAACCTTCTTGGAGAAGTACAAAGGCAATTTGGAGTGGCGTACCACTCGGGATGATTTAGTGGGGACTATCCAGAAGGCCGATGAGTCAATTACAGAATTTTACAAACGGTGGAACGCCAAGCTTAATGAGTTATCAGAGCCGATACCCCTCCAGGACCAAAAGGACATCTTCTTGTCGTGTGTTAAGCCAGTGCTCAGGGAAGCCATCGGGAAAGGTTGGTACCCAGATCTGCGAGAGATGGTAGGAATGGGAGCTAGAAGTGAAAACAGATTGTTCAATCAAACCCTGAATGCAAATGTCGGTGGTGGCAGCGGTAGTGGAGGTTACCAATACCGAGTACCCAACACTGTTTCAGCAATGGCGCCAAGAGGAAGAGATGTGTCCAAAGACAACAGTATCAACAATCTACAGAGAGGAGGTAATAATGTGCAGAATGCAGTGAGATTCCGGCCTAAACCGCAGCCGAGATTTGATGATTTGGGCATGTCTACAGAGGAAGTTTTTAACGGATTGCTTCGTACTGGTATGATCAAGCCATTGGAGAATTATAGTCCTGCTCATCCTAAACCCCATATGGATGCTAGCAAGTACTGCCGATTTCATCAATTCCCAGGGCACACCACAAATTCCTGCATAACCCTCAAAAAGATAATTCAAGGTTTGGTGGATGACAAGAAAATTGAGAAATCTCCTCGCCCGAATGTGGTCAACAATCCTCTGCCAAGTAACAACGTGAATCTTATCGACTTCGGGCAAGACTATTTTGTTAATGTAATAGAGTTTGGGAAGTCAATAGATGAAAGTGATAGTGATGGTTGTAATGAGATTGAGAATGATGTAACCCCATTTTTTTGGTGAAATGAAAGATAATTTCTGCTATGTTTTGTATCTTGATGATCTGTATGGTTTGAATAATACTACTGATTATGACGATTATGAAGAAAATGTGATTGCCAACACTATATCCTCCATGGTTCCTAGAGATTCTCCAATCTCCTTGGAGGAACTCAGGATAGCGGCTAATGTAGAGGCGCCTTTGTCCATAAATGAAATAAGGCAGGCAGCATGGCCTTATAGCACTCATCCTGTCCCGATTACGCTAGCAGAGCTCAAGGAGGCCAGCAGGGAATTTGTGGTTGATGATCACCAAGATGTTAATCTGTTGACTCGGCCAGGGAGAATGTTGGGAGTGAATAATTCAGATCCATCCGGGAAAGGTAAGGCAGTTGCGGTCTCTAACCCTCAGTCCTCTCAGAATCCTTACAGATCGGCGGGAAGCGAAGAAGTCCAGGAAGACCCTATCCTAACACAGTTAAAGAGAACACAAGCCGACATCTCCTTATGGTCTCTGCTCACATCTTCATACCCTCACAAACTGAAATTGGAAGAGGCCCTATCCAAAACAAAAGTATCTGTCAATGCCACCCCAGACGAAGCCTTTCAGCTGATTGGGACTACACAGTATGGGAACATCATTACTTTTACGGATCTCGACCTGCCTGCTTATGGTGCGAAGCATAATGAGTCTCTACATATCACGGTTACCCTTGAAGGACGGCGGATTCCCCATGTATTGGTAGATAATGGGTCAGCTATGAATGTGCTCCCTGCTAAAATGATGAGTATGTTGGACATCAATGCACAGAGTCTCAAACCATCCAACCAAACCATAAAGCCCTACGATTCGACATCTAGGGCGGTGTTAGGGATAGTCTCTCTCAATTTGATGTTTGGAGGCAAGGAGATGATGGTAGAATTTCAAGTTATCGACATTCCGGTCACATTCTTAGCATTACTGGGCAGACCCTGGATTCATAAAATTGGAGCGGTAGCCTCCACTCTTCACCAGTGTTTAAAATTTGTGCAAGACGGAGTCCTGACAACCATTTATGGTGATAGTGTCACGATTGGGGAAACCAACACTAATACCTTACCAGTAATGGAGATCAAGCTCGACAAGGAAAATCCGATGCTCAGTGGATTCACAATAGAGAAACCCAAAGGAGAGGTCTGCACCATAGATCTGACGACATCTTCAGATAAGATTCCTCCTGTGTTGAAAATGCTAAGAGGCATGAGCTATATCCCTGGTCTGGGGCTGGGAAAACGCCAACAGGGACCGTGTAGGCTTGTGTTGCTAGAAGCCAAGAGAAACAAGCAAGGCCTGGGATATGCCGTGACTAAAGAGGATAAGGCGTATGACAAGACTGAAGCTTTCAAGGAAAAGATGACCTCAGCGGCTGGTAAGAGGTACAAGAGGCCCGAGATGCGCCCGTACAGTTGGTCTTTGAACAAGCATTTTGTCAAAGAAGACGGAGATATGTTTGTTTGCCCAGAAGCAAGACTGAGCCAAATGGAAGAAAGAATGAGAACAATCCAGAGGTTCGCTAACAGCCAAAGTCCGATGAAGGAAATGTTTGACAGCTTGCCCAAAAGGCCAGGTGTGACCGCCACTTACGAGAACAGCTACCATTTCTTGGGTCCTGATCAGGTGAACCAGTTTGAAAAGCTTGCTTTGGGCGAACACACGATATGCAAGATCCGCGGTGCTGACCCTGTGGATATTGATGGTGATTTGGCAGATTTGTTTAAAGAGCAGGGGCTGTCAGAGCCTGAGGATGTTATGTTTTTGACAGAAATACCTACAGGAGGGGTGGTTGTTGCTAAGGAGCCGAGTGATTTGATTGACTTTTCCTCTGATAGCGAGGTGGTGGCTATGCTAGAATTTGAGAAAGAACCAGTTGTGGAGCTAAACAGATTGGAGACTGTTGCAGAGAAACCGTTACAGAAATGGACTTCATTCCGAGGACCGGTCGCCGACAGGGAGACTATGATTGAAAAACTTGGGCTCAAGCCTCGTCCTTGTTCCTCCGAGTCTAAATTTGTTTCTCGTGTCCTGAGTCGGTCTCCTGAATCTCTTGTTATTGAATTCGAGTCTTCCGATCGGTCTGATGTCCTCACGACAGAAGACCGTCTTCGAGTTGTAAACACTGTTTTCCCCTATGCTTTGAATAAAATGGTTGACCTTTCTGAGTATCCCGTGATTGCAAATCTAACAATTGAACGCTTAACAAAAAATAATCATCAAGATTTAAAAATAATTAAGCCTAATTCAATTGAAGATAATGCAGACTTAATAGATGAGCAAATTTTAGAAAATGATTCAAAACAGGTTTGCGAACAAAAGGAAAGCCGGGCCCAAGCTGCCAATGAGGTATTGACAACGGTGAACCTGGGAACAGCCGAAGAACCCAAAGAAACACAGATTGGTAGCTTCTTCTCCGGAGATGAACGGGTTGCCCTGGTTGAATTGCTTAAAGAATATATGGACGTCTTTGCTTGGTCCTACAAAGATATGCCTGGGCTGGATACTTCTATCGTAGAGCACCGGATTCCTCTAGATCAAGAAATTAAGCTTATCAAGCAGAAGTTGAGGCGGATAAAACTTGAATGGTCCTTGCAGGTAAAAGAAGAAATTGAAAAACTCCTACGGGTGGGCTTCATCAAAGTGATTGAATATCCGACTTGGTTGGCAAACATTGTAACAGTCACAAAAGCAAACGAAAAGATTCGGGTCTGCGTAGATTTCCGAGATCTCAATAAGGCTAGTCCCAAAGATGACTTCCCCTTGCCCAACATTGATATGCTAGTAGATGCAACCACAAATTTTGAGGTCAAGTCCTTCGTTGATGGTTTCGCGGGTTACAATCAGATCAAAATGGCTGAGGAAGATCAGGACAAGACAGCGTTTCCAACTCCATGGGGTACTTATTGTTACACAGTAATGCTGTTTGGACTGAAGAATGCTGGGGCTACCTATCATAGAGCCGTCACTACCCTGTTTCACGACATGATCCACATGGAGATTGAAGTGTATGTAGATGATATGATTATTCACTTGAAAGGGTCAGATGGACAGCATTTCATTGATTTGAGGAAATTCTTCAACAGACTCCGAGAGCACTCCATGAGGCTAAATCCAGCCAAGTGCACCTTTGGGGTTATTCGAGGTAAGGGCCTAGGGTATATGGTCACAGAACGCGGCATCGAAGTAGATCCCAGAAAGGTCAAGGCAATCGTTGAAATGAAGCCGCCCAGAACTGTCTCTGAAGTGAAAGGATTCATGGGTCGATTACAGTACATCAGCAGATTTGTCAACCAACTGACCTCCATGTGCGAGCCGATCTTCAAGCAACTAAAGAAGAATCAGGAAGTGGTTTGGAACGAGGAATGCCAACTGGCCTTCGAGAGGATCAAAGCTTACCTTGTCAATCCTCCCATTCTTTGTTCGCCTCACGGGAGCAAGCCTTTACTGCTATACTTGACGGTCACAGACATAGCCATTGGGGCTATGCTAGCACAAGAGAAGAAGGATTCAAAGATTGAGAATGCCATATACTTTGTTAGCCGCAAATTCCAAGGTAGCGAGTTGAACTACTCTGCCCTCGAGAAGACATGCGCGGCTCTGGTCTGGGTGGTTGGAAAGCTAAAGCACTATATGCTATCCCACACTGTACACTAGGTCTCCAAGATGGACCCAATCAAGTATCTGTTCCAAGGTGACAGGGGTAACATCTCTACCAGATTGGCAAAGTGGACTTTCTTCTTGGCTGAGTTTGATATCAAATATGTGATCCGGAAATCTATCAAAGGACAGGCTTTGGCGGATCAGTTGGCTGACTTCCCCAGTGCAGAAGCTCGAGGACTAGATCTCCAATTTCCAGACGAGGGGATTCTTGCTATAGAAAACGGCAACCAGTGGCAGTTATTCTTTGATGGAGCAGCAAACTGAAGAGGTAACGGCATCGGGATGGTACTAGTAGATCCGAATGACATACATACCCCCATAGCTATTAGGCTGAACTTCTCGGTTACCAATAATGCCGCCGAGTACGAAGCTTGCATAGCTGGTCTAGAGGCTGCCCTCGAACGACACGTGGAAGAGTTAGAAGTATTCGGTGATTCCCAATTGATAATCAATCAGGCCGCCAACAAATGGAAAATTATAGACCTGTGTCTCCAGAAGTATCATGCTTACATCGCAGAACTCATCGGTCAGTTCAAGGAAGTGTCGTTCCAGTTCCTGCCACGAGACAAGAACAGATTTGCCGACGCCCTAGCTACTCTGGTCTCTTTGGTAGAAATCCCGGAAGGAAAGTCGATCAAATTGTTCAGAGTCGGTAGGCGAGAAAATCCTACATAATGCTGTGAAATTGAGATCGAAACCGTCAGTGAACCGTGGTACAACCAGATCTTTCAATATCTCAAGCATGGCGAAGCATCCTTCCCTGTTGACAAAGGAGGAGACTTAAAAGGTGTCCATGCCAAAAGCTTGCAAGCTCTAAAGAGATTATCAGCGCAGTACGTCATACTTGGCAACGACCTATGGAAGAAAAGGGAAGGTTGCCCACTCCTGCTCTGTATCAGCAAAGAAAAGGTCCAAAGAGTAATGGAAGATGTTCATAACGGTGCCTGTGGACCTCATATGAACGCTCGATCCCTTATGCATAGCATCATCAGACTGGGCTACTTCTGGATTACTATGGAGACGGATTGCATCCAATTTGTGCGAACTTGTGATAAATGCCAGCGATTCTCCAACCTTAATCATATCCCTCCTCATGACCTATACTGTATGACAACTCCGTGTCCCTTCGAAACATGGGGAATTGATGTCATTGGGAAAATAACTCCGCCCGGGAGCAATGGACACTCATTTGTATTGGTCGCGGTAGATTACTTCACAAAGTGGGTAGAAGCTGCATCTTACAAAGTGCTCACAGCCAAGAAGGTCGCTCGCTTCATAAAGGAACAGATCTTCTGCCGCTATGGAGTCCCAAATGAGATTATTTATGACAATGGAACCCATTTCGAAGGAGAAACTGATCGATTACTCACGGAATACAGGGTCAAGCGCCATAAATCTTCACCATACAGACCACAGACGAACGGTGCTGTTGAGGCTGCCAACAAGAACTTGGAGAGAATCATAAAGAAGATGGCCGAACGAGGAAGGGATTGGCCAGAGAAGCTGCATTTAGCATTATGGGGCTACCGCACTTCAATTCGAACTGCTACCGGTGCAACTCCATACGCTCTGACTTACGGAATGGAGGTTGTCATGCCAATTGAATTAGAAATTCCATCCCTCAGGGTCTTGCTCAAAAATGAGGTGAATGAGATTGAATGGATCCAAAGTCGATACAATGAATTGGCTCTGTTGGACGAACGCAGACTAAAAGCCATGGAGCATAACCGGGCGTACCAGAGAAGAATGGCTCGTGCTTTTGACAAGAAAGTGAAACCCAGGGACATCAAGGTTGGTGATTTGGTCCTTAAGATGAAGCCCTCGAATCAGAGCAGTGCATTGGGCAAATGGGCACCTGTTTGGGTCGGACCGTTTCTAGTAAAGAAAATATTCTCCGGAGGAGCTATGCAGCTGACAGACTTAGATGGCAACCCATTTCTGCACCCCGTCAATGGCGACAAGTTGCGGAGGTATTATGTTTGATCGAGTCTTTTCCCCCTCTAAATAAAAAAAAAAGAGAAAAAAAATGATGATGAGAAATAAAGGCGCAACAAAATTGTCCCAGATGAGACTGAAAAACCTCTCAAAAGGCAGTCCATGCAAAAAGAAGGGACGCGCCTGGTGCTAAAGAATATACCCAGCTAGACCGAAAACCCTAAAAAAGGGCGGTCTAGGTAAAAAATAGGGTCGCACCATGTCCCCCTTCTATCTTTCCCTTTCTTAAACACAAATTTGATTGAGTCGAACTACGGAGACCTGAGCCCCTTAGTTCTCTTACAAAAGGGGAACGTAGGCAACCACTTGTGGTTCGGTCTAAAATTGCTGCAAAATCTCTTATCCTGCCAAAATGTGTTTTGATTACAGTTCCAAGGCTTTTCAAAGGTTCATTATGAGTTAATATTCTTTTTGATGAGTTCAAGCACGACCTGCTTTTGACTCAAAGAACCTGTTGCGAATAAAAGTAATAAATTTTCAACATCTATCAAGTCTGCATTAAGCAATCAAAGGGTACTCAGTTTCCATACAAATAATTCCTACTCTCAAAACACAAAATAAAAGAGTCCCCTGTCTCTCAGAAAAGTGTCTAGAAATTCGTCCCCGCTCCCGAACTCGCACCTCTGTCCTTCCTCTTCCTCGGTCCCCGGGAGGTCTTTGGCTTAGGAATGTCAAATAAATCGGTTTGAGCCCGTCCCAAGTCAGGAATAACGCGCGCCGGTGGTTCAATCAGACCAGTCTCCCTCAAGGCGGCCCTAGAAATCCTCTCTCGTCTCAATGCCTCTCTGCGAGCCATCACCTCTGGGTCATCTCTCAAAGCAGCCCTCCGGATCTCTTGTCTTCGATAGTCCTCAGCAGCATCGCCGGTAATATTGTCTGGGTTTCCCCGTGCCTCCGTATCCCTGAAAGACCGACTGGATGGATAATCTGCTCCCAAGTATTCCCGGCGGCGAGCCTCTATAGCCAATTGTGCAGGACCCTGTTGCTCCTCATACCAAACCAGATACTCTGTGGTCAAAAATGTAAACCCTCTGGACTGCCGAAGAAGCACACGAGTAGGAAGAAAACCCTCCAGAAAGGATCTGCTGAAGAATTGTATAACCTGAGGCTCGGTCATAGACATCGGAACAGCATTGGTCACCAGTCTCTCCCTCAAAGCTCGAACAATCTGCTGAGGGTACCTATATTGTCTGCTCACCAATGATGGGACACAGAAATAAGATACATGCAAGCCTGGCAGTCTGACTACTACTGATCCATCTGGAATGTCTCTCATGGTCTGTAAATTACAGGCAGGAATCTAAAAGCTCAGATCAGTAGTCCCGTACCGTGACAATCTCATCTGCCAACTGTCAGCAGCCTCTTCCCTCAGCACTCTATGTTGTCCCGTCACCTAAGGCATAGCAATTTGACCCGTCGGAAGTGGCATGATCAAACGTAGCCTCTCAGAAAGCCACAAAGACAACAAGTTGGGGCTACCTGCTCCCATGAAGTCTGATCCCCCTACCAGCTTGTCGATGCCATGATAAGTCTCAGCCAGCAACAGTGGTACAATATCCATCTCCCCTTGGCCAAATTTAATTTGATGAAGATCTATACCCCGGTCACCCCTCAGTTGCCTGACAGTCTTCAGCAACGCACTTGAGCAGACTCCGGCATATCCACAGAAATAGTAATCCGACAGAGTGAACAGCATGTACATATCCAAAGAGGTAGAAAGGTTAAACAGCTCAGGATGGGACAAGCATAACCTTGCCATCCGAGTCAAGTCTATAGACCCACAGGCCAGAATCATAGTCGATACCTGATCATCTGGCAAGTGAAGGAAAGCTGACAATTGCTCCACAACTGACCGGTCATCCCTTGGGAATGCTACAGTTTCCGCCTCGCCCAAGCCTGTCAATGCCATAAAATCTTCCATGGTTGGAGTCAAATCATTGTACGACAGAGTAAAGACATGACGCTCTGAATCCCAGAAGCAGGATGCAGCTCGAAGCAAATCCCAGTCGACCCTCCAGTCTTTTAAGGACCAGAGACACGGCATGCTATACCTCCTGTCAATAAGCTCCCTATGATGCCTCCGGTGATAATGTGAAATTTCGAGAAAGTCTTGGCTGAATTGATGCTCCCGAGAAGCTATTTCCCTGTTATAATGCTCCATCGCAGCTAAAAGTATCAGTCTTGGTCAAAGAATTTGCTTGTCTGACAAGTCAGGGCAGCTGGTTTCCTTCACTAAAGAGACAGTGTTTACAAAATGAAGCCTGGGCCGATTTTAAAGAGAGCCTGTTACGAGACACTCCTGGTCGTGCGACACAATAGGCCAAGCAGACATAGCATGTCGGGCGACACCTTTGGTTGACATCAGACAGTATGGAAAGGCCTGCAGTGGTTACCCCAGAGCATTTTTCGACTCGTCGTTGCTGTGATACACCTCCTACCCTCATACACATGCCCATGAAAGTGCACAGGAGAGGACCCCTACTATACACTCCTATCCGAGACAGTCCCAAAACCTCATACACGAACCCGACAAAGCCGACCTTTTAACACAACGATAGCGTTTCCTTCCCAGAACAGACAGACTCGTGCAAACAAGCTAACCTAGGTTAATCTTTGCTAACAAGATAGCTTAGTTAGATGCAGCGCAGGGAATTGTTGTTTTTCCTTCGCAGGTATAATGATCAACTGAGTCTCACAGAACCTCGAAGACTGGCCCTCAGGTAAAACCGAAAAAGAAAGAAGAAAATTACAAAAAAAAAAAAAACTCGTATCTGTGATAGCCCCCAAGCAGAGCCCAACAGAATCAACGGCCCCAAAACACTGAAAGAAGCCGACTCCCCAGAAATGCAGAGTCCACGGCCCCAAAACACCGAAAGAAGCCGACTCCCCAGAAATACAGAGTCCCCGACCCCAAAACCAAACACCGAAAGAAGCCAACTCCCCAGAAATGCAGAGTCCCCGGCTTACCGAACCAAAAGAAAGAAGCCGACTCCCCAGAAATGCAGAGTCCCCGGCTTACCAAAACCAAACACCGAAAGAAGCCGACTCCCCAGAAATGCAGAGTCCCCGGCTTACCGAACCAAGCGAGAAAGAAGCTAACTCCCCAGAAAAGAGCAGAGTCCCCAGCTTCCCAAGCAAAGCTAAGGGCACAAAAGAAAAGACGAACAATCAGCAAGGACTGTCCAGCAACAAGACCGACAAAAGAACAACAAAGAGCAGAAATGGAAGTAGCGTGAGTCCCCTGGCAGCTACACTTATCCCCAACAGAACAAAAGAAGTAGCGTGAGACCCCTGGCAGCTACACCTATCCCCAGCAAAGCAGAAGCAGAAGTGGTATGAGTCCCTCTGGCATCCACGAAGAAGAGAAGCAGCAGTAGTGTGAGACCCTCCGGCAACTACCCTGCAACAAAAGAAGTGGTATGAGTCCCTCCGGCATCCACAAAAGACCCGTTGTAGCATGAGACCCTCCGGCAGCTACAACTCGTCAGCAGCAGTAGTGTGAGACCCTTCGGCAACTACCCTGCACCAACAAAGTGGTATGAGACCCTCCGGCATCCACAAAAGACCCGTTGCAGCATGAGACCCTCCGACAGCTACAACCCGTCAATAGCGATAGCATGAGACCCTCCGGCAGCTACTCGCAAAATACCAGTTGCAGCATGAGACCCTCCGGCAGCTACAACATGGCACAAAAGGCAGCTACTAGCCAACCGCAGTAGTACCAACCCCTCAAGAAGTCACAGGTAAGCACAGCAAAGGTATGAAGACACATTTCTACCCCTTTCTTGCTTGTGAATTAGTAATTTCCGAACTACGATTTGGCTTGATTCCCTTCTTAAAGGGATACGTAGGAATCCTTTCTCAGAAAGGTCCAGCCATTAGACTCCCCGATTCACCCTCTAGCCCGTTACCTTATCCCGTGATGCTCATTGGGATTGGGTCTTATTTTATCGACAACCCCACTTTTTCCAAATGTGACATTGCCGAGGGGCTCTGTAAGTACGCCAATCCAATTCGCAACCTTTTAATTGCATTTTAATGTAATAAAATTGCATTAAGGGGCGTTTTGGTAAATTCCCGGCCTATCCCTAGACTTCCGGAAACATTTCATAGGTTTCCCGTGAAGGAAGTACCTTTTGGTACCTTACTCATGCAAAGGGACCTATTGGGAATAAACATTTTTTGACCTTTTGGGTATTTAGGCCTGAATGTTCCAGAAACTAGTTTTGGCGCCAAAAAAACGGTTGAGGCCACCTTGTGTAACGCGACAAGTCGAGGCATGGAAAGTGGTTACGTATAGTCGTGCGACACAAGGTGACCACTAACTGCAGCCTATAAATAAGATCCTCCCCCTCTCAAAAATGGATCCCAACTTTAGCCTACTGTTACTCTGCAGAAATCGCATCGTAACAAAGCCTCCCAAACACAACTCTCTCTCTCTCTCTCTCTCTTACCTTCAACCTACCCAATTCTCTCTAATCTCAACCCATTTCTCAACCAACTACTTGAACTCTCCTTGCATCCATTCCCTCAGGACTCAAAGGCCAAAAACAACCAATTGAAGGGTCTTGTATCTGACTGGATACAGGATTCGTGGAAGCATCAAGGGTAACGAAATCTCAACTCCCTCTTCTCTCTTCCTTTCCCTCAATTCTTCATAATTCTACTGTTTATTCCTGTTAGGATTTAGTAATCAGACTCCATCTGTCTAGATTACTGAATCCCAATTGCAATCTCTCTGTTTAATTGATCTCATCTGTGTAATTGAATTGCTATTGTTTAATATTTGCTTGAATTTGGTGTTTGGACCCCAAGGGGGTGTGGATCTATCCATATCCACACTCCCGGGGTCAATTTGTTGTTGTTTCTGTAATTCGTATCCAATCTAGTCAATTAATTAGATCTGTGCTGGTAATTGTTGATTTTGGTGTTCATGGTGTAAGTCTCTACAGATGGACTACGTATGTCACGCGACACATTGTGTCAAGGTGATCCTGTGTCACGCGACATATGTGGTCACAGGTACCATGTGTCATGCGACATATCGTGACCCATCTGCAGAAACCTTTTCTCTTGTAATCTATTTTAGCTTATTGTATCAGGGATGTGGCCTCCCTAAATAATGGGCTCACGAGTTGTAAATCTCAATTCATATTGAATAAAATGCATGTTTACCTTATTTGTTCATTGTCAACACTTGCACACACTTTGGATTTGCTTGGATGTTTAATTGAAAGACTCGTCTACGGATGAGGCGTGTTGGGTGAACTCTCGGTTCTTCCCAACACGTAACCTGACCTCCGAACCCTTGTTTTCTCTCTCAAACAAAAGGTTTTCAATGTTTCCTCTAAAAAATGGCGTGGCGACTCCTTATTTTCAAACCCAAATTTCGGGCGAGCGCACATTTAGTAACTTGTCAGGCTAGTCTTTCCCAGTGACTGCAATTTTTCTGATGATGGTTTCAATTGTCTTGTTTGCGGCTTCAACTGCTCCATTCGTTTGAGGCATGTAAGGGGATGACCTGTGTCTTGTGATTTTGTACTCGGTTAGGAGGCGATCGGTTTCCTTCTCGAAGTGCGAGCCATTATCGGATATCATCTCTTGCAGGACCCCGTATCGGCATATGATGTTGTATTTGATGAATTCTGCAACCTTTCTGGCATTCAAAACCTTGTAGGAGGCGGCCTCGACCCATTTAGTGAAATAGTCGATGGCTACTAGGACGAAGCAGTGCCCATTGGCGCCTGTGGGCGTGACCTTTCCAATCACCTCAATCCCCCATGTTGAGAATGGCCAAGAAGAAGTCATAGGGTACAGCAAGGAAGGTGGTGCGTGCTGAAGGTTGGCGTGTATCTGACACTTATGGCACTTCTTGACCATTTTGGTACAGTCGGCTTCCATGGTTAGCCAAAAGTAACCTTGTCTGATGAACTTTTTGGAGAGCATGTTTCTGCTCATGTGGGTTCCACATATGCCTTGATGAACATGGTCCATTATTTCTCGGGCCTCTTCCTCGGTGGCACAAAGGAAGTTTCCTTGGGAATGTTTCTTGAATAGACAGCCAGCAATTATGATGTAATTAGCGGCCAACCTTTTAAGGGCGATCTGAGTCTTCTGATCTGTCTCAGGTGGGATGGTTCCATCTAGGATGAAATGCCAAATGTCATGGTACCACGGTTTCTCTGCGGAGTCCTCAACGATGGCACATTCGGATGACCATTTGTCTTTGCAGTCATGGAGATCTATAACGGCGCAGTGGGCGGGAGTTGCACGCCGTGTTATTTTGAAGGGTTTGACTGCTTTTCCTTTAGGGATTTTGACCAAGGAGGCGAGTGTAGCCAATGCGTCTGCAAACCGATTTTTATCTCTAGGAAGATAGTGGAATGAGACATCCTGAAATTGTTGCGCCAACTCTTGGAGGTGGGCACTGTATCTTTGAAGGGTTGGATCTTGGATCCTCCACTTCTTCAACGTCTGATTGATGATTAACTAGGAGTCCCCAAATACCTCAAGTTTAGTCACGTTGCGTTCTAGGGCTGCCTCAAGCCCCGCTATGCAAGCTTCATATTCTGCGGTGTTGTTGGAGGCGTCAAAGTCAAGACGTATTGCTAGTGGAGTATAGATATCATATCCCGCGAGCATGAAGTACCATTTGGCCAATCTCGAAGACAAATTTGATTTGTCTAGGATGTACTTCAACGGATCCATTCTTGCAATGAGATGAACCGGGAAGGCTTCCATATAGTGCTTTAGTCTTTGTGATACCCAAACAAGAGCAGTGCAAGACTTTTTGAGTGGAGAGTAGTTGATTTCACTGCCTTGGAATCTGCGGCTGACGAAATATATGGCATTCTCTATGTGTGAAGCAGGCTGTTCTTGAGCGAGCATAGCCCCTAGCGCGTTATCAGTAACTGTGAGGTACAGCTTTAAGGGCTTCTCCTTGTGTGGTGGAACCAGGATGGGTGGGGAAGTTAAGTAATGCTTAACTTCCTCGAATGCTTCTTGACATTCTTCGGTCCACTATTGAGGTGCCTTTTTCTTAAGGAGCTTGAAGATAGGATCGCACATTATAGTCAGTTGATTGATGAATCAACTGATATATTGGAGTCTGCCCATGAATCCCTTTACTTCTTTCTGTGTTCTGGGTGGAGGCATGTCTATGATGGCTTTTATCTTGGAGGGGTCTGCTTCTATGCCACGCTCAGTGACCATGTACCCTAAGACTTTCCCTTTGACCACTCCGAATGAGCATTTGGCGGGGTTGAGTCTCATCTTGTGCTGTCTCAGTCGATTGAAGAATTTTTTGAGATCCCTGAAGTGCCGATCATCTATCCCCTTTGAGTGAACAATCATGTCATCCACGTATACCTCTATTTCCTTGTGGATCATGTCATAAAATAGTGTCGTGACAGCCCTTTGGTAAGTAGCCCCAGCGTTCTTGAGACCAAACGGCATGACCGTGTAACAGAACGTCCCCCAAGGTGTGGTGAATGCTGTTTTGTGCTGATCCTCCTCTGCCATGAGGATTTGGTTATACCCTGCGAAGCCATCGACGAATGAGCGAACTTCGTATGCGGCTGTGGCGTCGACCAACATGTCTATGTTTGGTAGTGGGAAATCATCTTTAGGGGATGCTTTGTTCAAATCTCTGAAATCGACACAGACTCGTATTTTCCCATTCGACTTGGCTACCTGTACCGTGTTTGCTAGCCATTCCGGATACTCGATCACTTTGATAAACCCTACATTCAAGAGTTTCATGATTTCTTCTTTTACTTGCATTGACCATTTCGGTTTGATTATGCGTAGTTTCTGTTTGACTGGCTTGGCATTGGGTAGCAGCGGTATCTTGTGCTCTACAATTGACTGATTCAACCCAGGCATATCTTTGTAGGACCAAGCGAAGACGTCGACATATTCTCTGAGGAGCTGCATCAAGGTTTCTCTGTATTCCCCCTTGAAGAAGCTGCCAATCTTTGTTTCTCTGGGGTCTTCTGTTGTCCCGAGATTAACCGTTTGCATTTCCTCATCGTCAACAGGGCCATTCTTTCCACAACGACCTACTTGCTTAGCTAATTCTTTTAAAATTTGTTCACTTTCTTGATCTATCTCATCGTTTGATTCATTATTAACGTGTTCGTTATATTGATTATTATTAGTTAATTCATCATTTACGATGTTAGCAATCTCAGGGTACTCGGAAAGGTCAAAGTTTTCATTAAGGAAGTAAGGGAATACATGTTCGGCCACCGCCTCAATTTCCTCTTGAGTGAGTTCATCAGAGGTGGAGCATGCTTCTAATGTGAAAGTTATAGGGCCTATCTTCCTGCGAGGATGGGGAGTGCAACCAAGCTCTTTGATCATGAAGTCTTCATCAACAACTGGTCCTGCGGTGATGTGCCAGTTTAGAATTGGCTCATCACATTTCTGTATTAGCCTTGTGTAATCAATAGTTGGAGCGTCCCCCTTGGAGATTGCATGGATCTGGCTGTCTTCTAACCGGCACAAGTCTTCAAACTGTCGCAGCATGTCTTCTCCCAACACAAAGTCCCATTCGATTGTCATTTCTACCTTCGTGCCCCACAGACCCTTAGGGATTAGTGAGACGGTCTCTGTTTCCTCTGGTGAAGCATCACAGTCGCTGAAGATTTCAAAGCCCGGTTGGCGCTTTCCTTTATCGTCAATCCATGGTTCTTAAAAGATAAAGTAGGGAATGATTTCCCCTTCCCGGACGAAGTAGCCATTGAGTGTCTTTCGATATGGCTCGAGGTTACAATCTTTAATTTTTGGGTCATTGTGGCCTTTGTATGCGGTTCCTTCCCACTTGATTTGAGTGAAGCCCCACTCCTCTTCGTCATCCCCATCGTGGATGGAAATGATGTATCCTAGGCCATGCTTTGTGTGAGGTGGGGGAACCGGTGGTGGTTCCGTTATCCCTTGTAAGTGCTTTCCAAGCTCCAATCCAGGGAAGTATCCTTTTGCTTGCATCATTTTCCAGACAGGGAGGTTTCCAGAAAACCAAAGTGCCTTGGAGTAATCATTTTCGTTGCAAGTTTCTATGACATTCACGGTGCTTTTCTTTCTCGATCTCAAATAAGTAATCAGAATTGAAAAGGGAAATACTGACTAACTATTATTGAAAAGCAAACTTGATACTCTTGCCCACAAATGAAGTCTTTAGGCAAGTATACCCGACTAAACTAAACTAGAGTACCAATTGTTTCTTTTGCAAATAAAAGTAAATAACTGAAAAAGAAAGAGATCCCTCATTTGCTTGAATTCATCCAAATTATGCCACCGCTTGGACAAATTCTGATGGTGTCGTTGTCAATTAAGTCTTGGACTGCATTCTTCAGGTTGAAACAATCATCGGTATGGTGGCCATAGCATTGATGGTAGAAGCAGTAGAGGTGTGGAGCTCGTCCTTGTCTCTTGGGTATGTAACCTTCCATTGGGCTCATCTTTCCATCCTTGCGAAGGCTTCTGAAGAGGTGACCGAGAGAGATATTTCCGATGTCGGAGAAGATCCTACCCTTCCTTCGCTTAGCCATTTGATTGTGGAGGTCTCGAATATGGTTCTCGTAGTGTTGCACAAAGACGTTGTGGCGAGACTGATATTCTGCTTCCATTTGTTCTTTGAGGTCACGGTAGAGAGTATTGAGGCAATATTTGACTCTCTCATCAATGTCATCTTCAATGTGGGCTTCGAGGTTGATACACTTTTGGGTCATAGCCTCGAGTTCGCTTTTGACTTCTTCAAGTTCTTCAAACAGCATCTTTGTCTTGTCAGCTTGGATGGATTCTTCCAAGTTGTGCCATGCATCGTCGTTGTCAATTTGGTGCAGGGCTTTGGCGAGTTGAGCCTTGATGTCATTTATCTCTTCTTGCACAGATGATTGTCCGCTGTCGGAGCCACTTTCCAACTTCCGCAAATCTCTAGCAATGCGGGTGGAAGGTAAATCAAAGGCTTCTCTCCAACCTTCCACATGTTCCATTTCAGCGACAAGGGATTTGGTCAACCCTTGCAGAGTTGGTTGTTCAAGGTCCTTCTTGGTGATGACATGCTTTTCGGTAGACATTGTGTTCGGAGTCTTGAAGTTGAGTAGCTACGGAAAACTTGCAGTAGAGATGCAGAGATGACGTCAGGATCAAATCTAGCCCCA
The DNA here is from genome assembly GCA_022495995.1 of Adenophora triphylla var. japonica. Taxonomy (NCBI): domain Eukaryota; kingdom Viridiplantae; phylum Streptophyta; class Magnoliopsida; order Asterales; family Campanulaceae; genus Adenophora; species Adenophora triphylla. The sequence goes on along the minus strand of JAFEMH010001630.1, from coordinate 88,985 downwards.
ACGAGTCGGAAGCAGGCTTTAAACGGTTCAGGCTCAGTTTCAGCAAACAGAGACATTATCTCGCGCGAGACATGTAGTCCCGCACGAGACAATCACACGGAAAGTCGATTTTTATTTATCCTAATTTTTGGTCGGAACGGAGAATCCATTTTTTGAGGGGTTTCTAAGGCCTTTATCAGAACCTAACGACTAAGCAATCAATCCGATTTTTGTAAAACAAAGCCATGTAAGATTGTTTTTTTTTTTGAAGGATATATATTTTTCCTTTTAAAGGGACATCCGAAAGGGTCATTCCGAAGGGACTTTTTTCGAAGGGACTTTTTCGAGGGACTTTTCCGAGTTTTTCTTTATTGTCAATTTTACATGGCTTTGCTTTGGTCAAAAACAAGAAAAGATCACCAAGTCAAACCGACCGGTCACGGAGTGATCCTAATAAGACAATCTACATGAAAATGTGGCGATGCAGGGCTGGAAGGCTAGGCTCCCCGATATATGACAATCTAGATGGATTGAATACGCGGAGTGGGATGATCCAACTTCGGAGAGACCGGCGACTAGGTGGTTACCGTCATCCATCTTTTGTGTGGGTCCTGGGTTTATAGAGGGTATGTAGTGCAATGACAGATATATCATGAGTGCGCGTGTGTGATAGTCAATCTAGGTGATAGATAAAACTAGAGATTTTTTTTTTGAAAATCAAAAGAAAAACAAATAGTGGCTGCACCAAGTGGTTGCCTACGTTTCTCCCAATTTAGGGAGACTCAGGCCGTCGTAGTTCCAAATAATGAGAGAGAAAGAGAGAGATAAATAAATTACAACTCCCGAATCCCCAATGGACCGGACTTTAATTAAATAAAACCCAATCGCACGCAGTTTATAAATAACAATCGATTATTTAAATAAAATACAGATTCGAGTTCTACATCTTAAGGGAGGCCTTAAGATGCGGGAACTCTGCAGATAATGAATTCTTGGATCCCCCTTGCGTGTTCGACTCTCGTCTTGGACTATGAGATGAACAGGAAAAACCAGAAAACAACAGATTGCCGAGGCGATATCTCGCGCGAGATAGGATATCTCGTGTGAGATATGCCTGATCTGGGAATAGAAAATCGAATTTACAACAATTTTTTTGAAAACCTCTCTTTTAATTTTGACGCAAGTTTAAGCCTCTTAATTTTATGTCCCCAGCGGAGTCGCCACTGTGAGCGATGTGAAGGATTTTGAGTCGCCACCTATATTATTCATTTGGAAAACTTAGAAAAACCATTTTTGAAAGAGATTTGGGTTCGGGGCTTAGGTTATGGAATGGGAAGGTCAAGGAGCACCCATTCCACCCAATCCGGAGATCGGTCTTGCTAAAGAAAAGAGAGATTTTCGAAAAAAGAAAAGGATTTCAAATAAAAATAAATAAAAATCCATTTAACGGGGTTAAACGGAATATAGGATCGATTGCTTCGAGACCATCCCCATGATTTAGGGAGGCTCTAGGCCGATCATAGATTCTATGGATTTATACCACTTTAACAATCAATTAGAAAGGGATTCAGGGGTTACCTTGCGTGAGGTGATTTGGGCAGAGTTTCGACTCAAGTTTAGAATCGAATCTTGACACGGACAGAGCTTCGCCTCAGTCCTTGACTCGAATCTTGATGTTTGTTTATCAACAAGGTTGACAAAAAAACTTTGAGGTTATTTTAGGGGTGATTTTACAGGAATCTTTCAAGGAGAGAAACCAGTAAAATGTGTGTGAATTGTGGAATTGTAGACCTCTGAAATACTGAAAGTCGTCCAGTATTTATAGGTGTTGGGGAGGTGTTGAGGATGAGATCAAACACTCCTAGGAAGGTTCCAGACTCCCAAAATCATTGGTTGGCTGGATGGATAAAGTTTTATCCCGAAAAGAGGTTGAAATCGACAAGGAAACTGTCATCTGCATGCTGCAGAATGACAATATCTCGCGCGAGACATGCCATTCCGCGCGAGATATTGTGGTCTGTGGACAGTTCTGTCCTTTCCCCGTTATCTCGTATGCAGTTTAGTCCCAAACTAACGGTGGTTAGTCAAAACTTAACGAAACATGACGAAATGGTGGATTTCTACTTCTTGACTCAAAGCGAGACTTAGAGTGGTATAAATGTTATCCGATGGGTTCAGAATGGGGTGTCTACATCCAGCGCCCAACAACAAGTCGCAGAGGTTGAGGAGCAGGATGAAGACCTTTCAGTTAACTATGTCGGCCTTCATCTTTGTGGTGTAAGTCGCTATGCTTTTCGCCAATATATCTACTTTCCTTCTTACTATCTTCTCATTCTAACTTTATTCCTTCTTTAACATATTTCAAGTACTCTCTACGCTCTAAGGAGAGGTACAAAAAGAAATTCCTTCAACGGGACCAGGATGTCACTGCTATCCAAGCTAAAAAAGCCAAAGTTGATGAGGCCATCACGGCTCATGACCAAACTGAAAAAGAATTGAGGGGCGAGATGGAGACTCTAAAGCTGGGCCTGGAAGAGCAGAATAAACGTTTGGAGGCTGAGATTGCCATTGTGAAGGAGAGCGACATTGAAAAAAGATAATCTAATTGCTCAGCTGAAGAAGGAACTCGCCGATGCCCAAGCTAAAGCTCAACAGGAGTCGATGGAGCTTTATGACATAGCTCTAATTCAAGCTATGCGGGTAGCAACAGCTAGTTCTAGCGAGATCCCTGCCATTACTCCTGGTCTAATTGCCAAATGGGGCTCTGAGCCTATTTATAGCGACATTTATCGCTTAGGCTATCCCCTAGTTCCTTACGAAGAGAATGAGCTCGCCGAACTTGCTGCTGAGGATGAACTTTAGGGAAAACTGTCTGGGAGGTTCCCACCATTGCTGAGAATGATGCCTTAACCTTGTGGCTGACCTGATTGATGAGAAGAACACTGCCCTTAAAATGCAAAAAAAGCCGCAAGAGCTGCTCAAGCTGCCCATGTTGCCTCCAACGATCATACCTCGACTCCCCTTGAACATTTAGATTTTTCGAACAATTTAACATTTGCTTTCGGTTTGTCTTAAACAATTTTAATTTCTGTCTTTAGTTAGTGTAATTGTCGCAGTTTGCGACTTGACTTGAGGCTTATCTTTTATGAATGCTTTCCTTGTTGATGTTGTTGTTTTGGTTTCTTTAATCTGCTTTGAATGTTTATCTTGTATGTCGCCTACTTTACTTCGCTTTGATAGTTTATCAAAGATCCACTTTACTACCTTAGTCTCCATATACATACTACTCCCTTCAAAAGAGTGAGGCTTGTCTTTAGGTAGCCTTACTCCTTAGTGTCGTTTCTCGCATCTTGCTTTTCTTATCTTTCAAGAGATTTCTTCCTTGCCATCTGTAAGTACGCCTATCCAATTCGCGACCCTTTTTTAGGTGCATTATAATATGATCGAATTGCACTAGGGGGCGTTTTGGTAAATTCTTGATCTATTCCGAGACTTCCGGAAATATTTCATAAGTTTCTCGCGAAGGAAGTACTTTTCAGTACTTTGCTCATGTTAAAGGACCTACAGGGAATAAACCAGTTTTGGACCTTTTAGGTATTAACCTGGAATGTTCCAAAATCAGTTTTGGTGCCAGAAACGGTTGGAGACATCTTGTGTCACGCGACAACTCGAGCCATGGAAAGTTGATACAGAAGGTCATGCGACACATCTGTTCTATCACCAGCAGCTAAAAATAGAGCCCTTCCCCTCTCATTTCAGGATCCTTTTTTCCATTCCCTAAAGTCACTCTGCCAAAATACGTACAGAATACCTCCCCTCTCTCCCAAAACACATACAACACCCACAAATTCCCTCAATTCAATCCCTGTCACCCAGTTTCACCCATCTACTCTCCTATCCTCACACACACCACTGAAGATCTGAAGATCAGCACTCCATCTGTGCTCAAATCCTTGTCCTGGAGCTGATTAGAAGGTCACTACACCTAACTTGGTGTAGTGATTGTGGATCTACAAGGGTAACGAATCCCTCACCCTAATATCTCTCTTATCCGTTTGCTACTTGCTTGTTTCATTGCAATTTTCATTCATCCACTTGATAATTAAGCTCCATCTGCTTCAAATTATCAAGTGGCAATCACCATCTCTCTGTTTAAGTCGTCTCACTTGGTTTAATTGTTGTTCATGATATGATTTGAATGTAGTTTGTTGATTGTTCATCAAGGGAGTATGGATCTCCCCATATCCACACCCCCTTGGTCAAATAGTTGTGGATTCATTGCTTCCTGAGTTAATTGGTTGTTCTAACTCTATCTGGATTGGTATTTGTGGATTCTGGGTTTTGAATTGTGAGGTTCCTGCAGAGAGGTAACCTGTGTCACGCGACACAATTGGACATGTGGAGTCCTGTGTCACGCGACACAAGTAGCCACTCTACTGGGATCAATTTTCCAACTATAATATGTTCTTCCTCTTTGTAATATGGGATGTGGCCTCCCATGGTAAATGGTTCACAAGTTGTAATTCCCCTTGTTGAGAAATAAAATGAAGCATTAATATACATTTTGTCATATATCTTGTTACACACAATTCGCACACACTATTGAATGTTTTGGATGTTGAACTTGGAAAGACTCGTCTAACGGACGAGGCATGTTGGGTGAACTCTCGATTCTTCCCAACACATAACCTGAACCCCAAATCCATTTTCTCTTTCAAAAAGGTTTTCAATGTTTCCTTTAAAACGGCGTGGCGACTCCTAAAATTTCATTATTTTTTCGGCGAGCGTACATTCAGTGGCGACTCCGCTGGGGACTTGAAACTTGGTTTTCAAAAGTGGGTCAAACTTTCGTGCTTGTTCAACATCTTCCTCATTCATTTGTGTGTGCATTGTGGGTGACATTATATGTGTATAAATGCATTTAGTGCTTTGCTTTATTCCCTCCCCTTCCTTGCTTCCTGTGTGTTGTGCTGTTGCTTGGGGTTGAGCTATTGCGTTGAGCTTGGAGGCTGGGGCTAGTTCTATTTCTTTTCAGATTCTGGATGTATGGTCCCTTCTGTCACGCGATAGAACTGGCCCAATCAGTCCTGTGTAGTGAGACAGAAGTGGTCATTTTGCAGTTGTTGAACTCTGGTGCAGGTTGTGATTGTGGGGCAGTTCCCCAATGATCAAGTTATGATCCCTTTCTTATTGTACTTTGTAGGGTGTGTGTGTGTAGTTTTCCTTTTATCCCCTTTTTCAAAAAAAAAAATAATAAATAAAAATCATTTTTCGCAAAATAAAAGAATCTAGTCATCCGCACACTACACCACATAGATTTAGAACCCTCAGGTGCGATTGATGGCATCGCGAACGTCCATGAAATTCGCCTACGCTTGAGTGCCTGAAATCAAACCTATCTCCCTAGCGCATCATAGGTGGAACCACACATTTAACCTTACCCAAAACGGTTAGTTTTGACCCGACATTTTCAAATACACTAAAATGAATTGTTTCAAAAATTTTAATAGACTTTCGTACCTATCCCAAAACCTAGCACGTGTGGGCATGTTGCCATTGCGACATGGTTCCGAGTAAGGACATGTCGTTCCCGCGACATGTTCCAACAAGAGATCATGTCGTTTTATCAACATGCACCGACGAGAGGTCATGCCTGATTTTCCTTGAATTTCTTCGGGAATACCCGTTATGCTGCCCAAATTTCTCCAGAAATTGGGATTGCTCGTCCGTCCCATAAATGCTTCGTTTTTATTTAGGTATCATTGCCTATTATTAATTTTTATTCCATACATTTGGTGTATTTTTGAATGATGTGTCCCTAGGTTTCCCCCGAGGTCTAGACTTCGTAAATAATGGTTTTTCCCTTTTCCAACCGTTCATAGGATTTAAAAGACACCGATTTTTACTTGAACATTAATAAAGATGCTTGCGCGAGTACGTCTCATTTCCCATTCTTCCCTCTCCCATACTCCTCAAGGTTCTCTATCCTCCACCTTATACACGCTCTCACCTCCCCGTCTATGCAGTCATGGCAAGTTAGGTGCATACTCCTGCCCCGACGCTCATTCTGTTCGTATTCCCGAGGCGGAAACAGTTCAAGTGCCCAAGTGATCGTCCATCTGATTCAGAATCCAAAACGCTCGGTTCAGAGAAGATTATGGCCCACCAGTCTGGAAGTTCATATCCCATGAGTCAGCAAAGTGCAAATGGTGTGTCCATCAAAAAGTTGTGATCTACCCTTGAAGCTGCTTTTCCTTGTGAGCGGGAGGCCCGGTTGCTTGCTCAGATTGCTCAAACTAAGGAGGACGATTTTTGAATGACAGAAAGATCGAGAAGGGTCCTCACCCCATCAACATCACCTATGATCTTCCTTTCATCCTAAGTTGATGCAGTCAATCAGTCTTCGTAGGATCTAGAATGTCCCTTTCGGGCATCGAGTCTGTCCAGTCCAAGTTAAACCAGCTTTTGCTTTGCAATAATAAAAATCTTTGTTTCTCTTCTTGCTAGACTCGAGACACCATTAGCACAACCACATTACATTTAATTGAAATGGTTTTATTCTACATGATCACTTGTGCTGCTCGATTACTAATGCTTTGAAATGATTAATGTTTAAATTGATCGGATTGAGAAAATTGACCGGTGTCCTTCTCAAATTGGGGCTCACCAACTTCCCATATTGCATCTCATATGCTCACATCTCTTTCATCATCCTCATCGTCTCGTTGCTCGACGAATTTGCATGGATCTTCCTCAAAGTAAGTTTAAGCAAGCAATGATGCCTTAATCTCGTTTAGACCATCCGGTATGGACTGCAGTTGAAACCTTTCACCCATAGGGAAACCATTACCTCACCCTCACCAAACAATATCCCTTCATTTCAAGATTGGCATGTTTGAAACCCGTTTAACCATCTTCAGAAGAAGAGGTACTATCCTTGAGGCTCCCACGATTCGAAAGAAGATTGACCATCTCCAAGCTCAAGAACTACAGAATGCAGTGATCCATCCTGGGGACTAGCTGAATTTTTCTCTCAAACAAACAAAATATAAAAAAAAGAGAGAGGAATAAAAAAAAAGAAGAAAGAAAAAGAAGAAGAAAGAAAAAAAGAGCCTAGTCCCCAGTGATCCTCTCAAAAGCAAAAGTCAAAGGATCATGTCGTTACTCAAAGGGAGTCTCAGAGCGAATAAAGAAACGGCGCGGATGTCCCCTTACCATCACCTCCAGCCAATCCCAAACCATCCACTCGTTTTAGAGGATATTCCCATCATCCTTGCCTTTGGCCAAAGCCAAGATTGACCTCTCATTCTTAAAGACAATCAATTCCCTCACCTTAGAAATCCCAAACACATCCTTGAAAGCCAACCTCTCATCTTTAGAGGTTCAGTCAGTAAAAAGCCCAGCCGACCTCTCATCTTAAGAAGTCATGACAATCAATTTTCCAAATCATCCAAAGACCGATCGAAACCTTGAAACCCAGTTGCAGTTCCTACCGGATAACAGTGTTATTCTTAACTTCATCGAGATCTAAATCAGATTATTGTTTTGTTGCTAGCTTAAATCAGAGCCAAATCAATCTCGGCTCAAAAGGTCATCAATCAGGGATTATACAAATGCAAATCCAATCCATTCTTCATTTCATGTGAGCATATTTCATTTCTCCTCCGCAAACACCTGCCGTGGACATCCTACTGGGGCTTCGCATCCGTGTCTCTCATCGACACTCCAAGGAGACTTGTGCGTCAACTCTCCAGTTCTCAGAAAATCCTCGAATCTCCGCATTCATTCTATTCCAAACGGGACTTGCCCGAACTATGGCGACCTGAGCTCCTCCCAAGGAGGGGAACGTAAACAACCATAATTGTTCCAGTCAAAATCACAAACAAATCTCAGAAAATCCGGTCTCCTCAAGGGCCGTCCCTATACACAGATCCTTCGTTTCATATTTTCGAGTTTGATTCTCGAAATCAGTCGACTTTCTCCTCAGGATTGATCAAAATATTTGTTCATATCAGGATTGGTGATTGAATAACCCGAACATCAATAAAAGGGTTTTAAGCAGCTTTGTGATCATCACAAATAAGACAAGTTTTCAAGTGTCTCGACATGTCTTCTCTTTCTACATTCTAGGAATAAAGAGCCAAACACTGTCTTTCTGTCAGCAGGAGCTTCCATACACTTTTCCACACCTTGTGATGCTTATACTCTCCCAAAAGAGTCAAACCCAAAAGAGAGTGTGTCAGAAAATCGGGATTCATTCCCACCATTCGAAAGATGTGCCCCTGCACGTAAACATTTCTAAGTCTTGTCCAATGACTGATTGACTAAGGTCTAAAATGATGGATGCCTCCTTGGCCACGTGATGACTCTGTCTGTAGTAAGGCTACATTGAATCTCTTCAAGCTGGGGCTTCGCCAAGTCGGGATCATTCTCTGTACTTTCTCTGCCACTTGATGTCTCAGGCGCGCGATACACTTTGTCCTTACCAGCAACGGACCTGCTACAATCTGTACTCCGGGAACATCCCCGACTTGCCTAGGCCGCGCCATATCATCATCACTCATACATTTCCCCACCTCATGGGAGAGGGTTCACTTAGCCTCATACATTATCATACATATACAAGATCATACCATCATAAATCCATACAGATCCGCTTGTCAAGCCGTGCTAAATCCTCACTTCTTTTCCATCCCCAGCTGAGATGGACTCGTGCAATAAAAGCTAATAATGCATGAAATTAACAATAATTGTGCTCAAATAAAATGCAAAATTGCCTAGAGTACTGTGTTGTCCCCCCGCAGGGTACAATAATCATTTGATTATAATCTGATCATAGGGATTGCCCCTCAAATCACAATCTGGACAAAGACTTCAAATCCTGCAGGTGGCATATTCCGCCTTTATCATCTTCATCAGTCTTCAGATTCATCAGCATCATCTAAAAGAGCCTTAGCTGCCTCAGTCTCCAAGAAATGCTTGTCAAAAAAGGCTTCAGTTGCCCCAATCTCCAAACAATAATGCTCATCAGTCTCAGCGACATCAAAGCTCATTCTGTGCAACGAGTTATCATCAAAACCCTTTTTTATGAGCAAATCATCGTCAAAAGCCCATTCTCATGGGCGCACCTTCATCAAGGCCTGTATGCATTGGCACGTCTTCATCAAAATCCCCGCGAGCGGATGAAAAATCATCAACAAAAGATCATCCCTGGCACGGCAAACCAGCAATCCATCAACAACAGTGGTATAAGACCCTCCGGCAGCCACAATCATCAGCAGTTGTAGCCTAAGACCCTTAGGCAGTTACAACCCTCCACGATCATCAGCCGTAGCATCAGTCCCTCCGGCAGCTATAGGTAAGCACAACACAGGTATGAACGCATATCTCTTTCAAGCTACAAATCATCATTATCATCTTTCGTTCGAGACACCGTATGTCTCACTTCATTATCATCTTCATTTCGAGACACCGTAGGTCTCACGTCATTTCCAAAGCGGTTCGAGACACCGTAGGTCTCACGTCATCTTCAAATCGGTTTGAGACACTGTAGGTCTCATGTCATTATCATTTCGGTTGGAGACACCGTAGGTCTCACCTCATTATCATTTCTGTTGGAGACACCGTATGTCTCACGACATTTTCACTTCGGTTCGAGACATCGCATGTCTCATTTCATTGTCATCTTTTGGTTCGAGACACCGTATGTCTCAAATCATTGTCATCTTCGGTTCGAGACACATATGTCTCATGTCATTGTCATCTTCGGTTCGAGACACCGTATGTCTCACATCATTGTCATCTTCACTTTGAGACACCGTATGTCTCACATCATTGTAATCTTCAATTCGAGACACCGTATGTCTCACGTCATTGTCATCTTTGGTTGGAGACACCGTATGTCTCACGTCATTGTCGTTTTCGAATCGAGACACCGTATGTCTAACGTCATTGTCATCTTCAGTTCGAGACACCGTATGTCTCACGTCATTGTCTTCTTCGGTTCGAGACACCGTATGTCTCACGTCATTGTCATCTTCGATTCGAGACACAGTATGTCTCACGTCATTGTCATCTTCGGTAGGAGACACCGTATGTCTCACGTCATTATCATCTTCGGTTCGAGACACCGAATGTCTCACGTCATTGTCATCTTCAGTTCGAGACACCGTATGTCTCATGTTATTGTCATCTTCGATTCGAGACACCATATGTCTCACATCATTGTCATCTTCGGTTCGAGACACCGTATGTCTCACATCATTGTCATCTTCGGTTTGAGAATTCGTATGTCTCACGTCATTGTCATCTTCGGTTGGAGACACCGTATGTCTCACGTCATTGTCATTTTCGGTTCGAGACACCGTATGTCTCACGTCATTATCATCTTCGATTCGAGACACCGTATGTCTCACGTCATTGTCATCTTCGGTTCGAGACACCGTATGTCTCACATCATTGTCATCTTCAGTTCGAGACACCGTATGTCTCACATCATTGTCTTCTTTGGTTCGAGACACCGTATGTCTCACATCATTGTCATCTTTGGTTCGAGACACCGTATATCTCACGTTATTTTCATTTTCGGTTCGAGACACCGTATGTCTCAAGTCATTATCACTTCGGTTTGAGACACTGTATGTCTCACATCATTGTCATCTTCGGTTCGAGAAACCGTGTTTCTCACGTCATTGCCATTTTCGGTTTGAGACAGCGTATGTCTCACGTCATTATCACTTCGGTTCGAGACACCATATATCTCACGTCATTTTCATCTTCGGTTGGAGACACCATATGTCTCGCGTCATTGTCATCTCCGGTCGAGACACCGTATGTCTCACGTCATTTTCACTCCGATCGAGACACCGTATGTCGCACGTCATTTTCACTCCGGTCGAGATAACGTATGTCTCAAGTCATTTTCACTCCGGTCGAGACACCATATTCTCACGTCATTTTCACTCCGGTCGAGATGCCATATGTCTCACGTCATTTTTACTCCGGTCGAGACGCTGTATGTCTCACGTCATTTTCACTCCGGTCGAGACGCCGTATGTCTCACTTCATTTTCACTCCGGTCGAGACACCGTATGTCTCACGTCATTTTCACTCCGGTCGAGACACCGTATGTCTCACGTCATTTTCACTCCGGTCGAGACACCGTATGTCTCACTTCTCTGTTCAAGACGCCGTACGCTCTCACTTTTCGAACTACGATCGGCTTGATTCCTGCCAAGGATACGTAGGAATCCTTTCTCCAAAGGTCCAGCCATCCGATCTCATCAATCATTGTCCAGCCATCTGCCATATTCCCAACCGCTCATTGGGATTGGATCTTTTCTTATATACAACCTCACTTCTTCCATAAGTGACGTTGCAGAGGGGCTCTGTAAGTACGCCAATCCAATTTTTGACCCTTTTTTAGGTGCATTATAATATGATAGAATTGCACTAGGGGGCGTTTTGGTAAATTCCCGGTCTATTCCGAGACTTCCGGAAACATTTCATAAGTTTCTCTCGAAGGAAGTACTTTTCAGTACTTTGCTCATATTAAAGGACCTACAGGGAATAAACAAGTTTTGGACCTTTTGGGTATTAACCTGGAATGTTCCAGAACCAGTTTTGGCACCAGAAACGGTTGGTGACATCTTGTGTCACGCGACAACTCGAGCCATGGAAAGTTGATACAGAAGGTCGTGCGACACATTTGTTCCATCACCAGCAGCTATAAATAGAGCCCTTCCCCTCTCATTTCAGGATCCTTTTTGCCATTCCCTAAAGTCACTCAGCCAAAATACATACAGAATACCTCCCCTCTCTCCCAAAACACATACAACACCCACCAATTCCCTCAATTTAATCCCTTTCACACAATTTCACCCATCTACTCTCATATCCTCACACACACCACTGAAGATCTGAAGATCAGCACTCCATCTGTGTTCAAATCCTTGTCCTGCAGCTGAGTAGAAGGTCACTACACTTAACTTGGTGTAGTGATTGTGGATCTACAAGGGTAACGAATCGCTCACCCTCATATCTCTCTCATCCGTTTGCTACTTGCTTGTTTCATTGCAATTTTCATTCATCCACTTAATAATTAAGCTCCATCTGCTTCAAATTATCAAGTGGCAATCGCCATCTCTCTGTTTAAGTCGTCTCACTTGGTTTAATTGTTGTTCATGATATGATTTGAATGTAGTTTGTTGATTGTTCATCAAGGGAGTGTGGATCTCCCCATATCCACACCCCCTTGGTCGAATAGTTATGGATTCATTGATTCCTGAGTTAATTGGTTGTTCTAACTTGATCTGGATTGGTATTTGTGGATTCTGTATTTTGAATTGTGAGGTTCCTGTAGAGTGGTAACCTGTGTCACGCGAAACAATTGGACATGTGGAGTCCTGTGTCACGCGACACAAGTAGCCACTCTGCATGGATCAATTTTCCAACTGTAATCTATTCTTCCTCTTTGTAATATGGGATGTCGCCTCCCATGGTAAATGGTTCACAAGTTGTAATTCCCCTTGTTGAGCAATAAAATGAAGTATTAATATACATTTTGTCATATATCTTGTTACACACAATTCGCACATACTTTTGAATGTTTTGGATGTTGAACATGGAATGACTAGTCCAACGGACGAGGCGTGTTGGGTGAATTCTCGGTTCTTCCCAACACGTAACCTGACCCCCGAATCCATTTTCTCTTTCAAAAAGGTTTTCAATGTTTCCTTTAAAACGGCGTGGCGACTCCTAAAATTTCATTATTTTTTCGGCGAGCGTACATTCACCATCATCATCTTTTGGGGGTGCCTACTAGGGCATCAACCTCCCGGGCCTTCATCTTTTTGGGTCCCTACTAGGGCGGCAACCTCCCTGGCCTTCATCTTCTGGGGGTGCCTACTAGGGCGGCAACCTCCCTGACCTTCATCTTTTGGGGGTGCCTACTAGGGCAGCAACCTCCTAGGCCTTCATCTTTTGGGGGTGCCCACTAGGACAGCAACCTCCCTGGCCTTCATCTTCTGGGGTGCCTACTAAGGCGGCAACCTCCCTGGCCTTCATCTTTTGCGGGTGCCTATTAGGGCGGCAACCTCCCTGACCTTCATCTTTTTGGGGTGCCTACTAGGGCGGCAACCTCCCTGGCCTTCATCTTTTGGGGGTGCCTACTAGGGCGGCAACCTCCCTGGCCTTCATCTTTTTTGGGGATGCCTACTAGGGCGAAAACCTCCCTGGCCTTCATCTTTTGGGTGTGCCTACTAGGGCGGTAACCTCCGTGGCCTTCATCTTTTGGGGGTGCCTACTAAGGCGACAACCTCCCTGGCCTTCATCTTTTGGGGGTGCCTACTAGGGCGGCAACCTCCCTGGCCTTCATCTTCTGGGGGTTCCTACTTGGGCGGCAACCTCCCTGACCTTCATCTTCTTGGGGTGCCTACTAGGGCGGTAACCTCCCTAGCCTTCATCTTCTGGGGGTGCCTACTAGGGCGACAACCTCTCTGGCCTTCATCTTCTGGGGGTGCCTACTAGGGAGGCAACTAGGCATGGGCAACCGGTTCCCGGTTCCGGTTTCAAGAAAGGGGGAACCAAGATGGAACCGCCAAAATTCGGTTCCCGATTTCGGTTCCTTGATGCCGGTTTCGATTCCGATTCCACAATTTTCCAGTTCTTTTGTTGTCCTTTTTTTTTAGAAAGCTGTACAAGTTGGCGATCGCCCAGGCTCAGTGGGCGACCACCTAACACCAAATTCAAGCAATGTTAAAAACCTCTGCACACATGGGCGACCGCCCAAGAGAAGTGGGCGACCGCCCAAGAGAAGTGGGCGACTGCCCAGAACCAAATTCAAGCAACCCCAAAGTTTGGTCAGTGCACTTTGGTCACTTCCTTTTCCTTTTCTTCTCTTTTAAGCCATCAAAACTGTTAAGATTCTAATGAATTTGGATGAAGATGAATAATAAACTAATTATTTTAACAGATTTTATAAAAGAAAAAGGGAAGGTACCCTTAAATTTTATTAATAATTGATAAAATGTTACAATGAGGGGGACAATCAACCTTGCCCTTTTATAAGTAAGGGAGGATATAAGGAGCCTTAACCTCGTTCTTAGTATTTTACAATATTTATTTAAATTATAACAATCTAATCTAAACAAAAAAAAAACTAATATATAAAATAAAACAAAGCAACAAATTATATTATACAAATTAAACTATATAAATTACATCAACTTACATTTGTGCCATTGGGATTGTGTCATTGTTGTCGTCACTTCCTGATGTTGTATCAAAGAAATCTTCATCTGATGAGGAAAACTTTGGCTCTTGATCTCTTTTCTCTTCTTTGACCCAATCATTCAACAAATTTTGATTTTCTAAATTTTTGACCGTTAAATTTGCACGTTGCGGATTCGCAATATTTCCACCAATGCTAAAAGCGTGCTCAATCGAAACCGTTGATGCGGGAGAAGCAAATATTTCTCTTGCTATCCTAGAAACAATTGGATAAGAACTCGCCCTCTTGGCCCACCAATGTAAAATGTTAAATTCAACCTCATCATCATATTCAAATTCCGTGTTCAAATATTTTTCAAATTCCGCATTAGAACCTCTTCCTCTAGAGCGCTTTCTATTTCCATAAAAAAAGTCAAAAAAGAGTTGTCCGTTTTGCTAGTTTGACGAGGAGGAGCCTCACTTGTACTAGCACCACCATAAATTGAGTTGTACTCTTTAAAAATATTTAAAAATACATTTTTTGCATCAGACAATATTTGATCAATATTTGGAAAACAGGGATCATTTGCATCAAACAAGTTGAGATAGTAATATGTAAGAAGTTGTTCCAAACCATCCATTCTAACCCTTGGATCTAAAATTTTTGCAATTAAAAAAATACTTTGAATTATCTCAAAATATTTCAACTATTTTTCCTTTATGCTAACAATAGATGGACCAATTATGGGATCATCTTTAAATTTACAAAATGTACCTGAAATAATGGTAATATGATCAACAACTAAGTTAGAAGTAGGATAATACGTACCGGATAACATGACAGTGGCATCCTTGAAATTTTTCAACAATTTGATCATGCTTGCACAAGCACTCCATTGATGAGGAAATAGGGTGTATTTGTAACCAACGGAAGACAAAAACAAGCAAATTTGTTCCTTATAAAGAAAAGAATCCGCTAAAAGTTTATAGGTAGAATTCCACCTAATTGTAACATCATTTGAAATTTTTTTGGGACGGATATCATTTTCCTTGCAATAGTCTCTCCATTTCCTTTGATTGGAACTTTTTCTCATAATAAACTGTATACCTCGTTTAATAGGAATAATTGAATCTTGTAAAGTAGATAGACCATCTTGCACACATAAATTTAAAATATGACAAAAACATCTAATATGAAAAAAATTTCCACCTAATACCGGTTTACAAATACCAATTAGTTCTGATAAACTTGCAGTATTAGAGCTAGCATTATCTTATAGAATTCATCATCGGTAAAACTAAAGGAAAGACATTTAACACAAACAAATTTTTCCATACCTCTTATGTGGTTTTGTTCACTATAATGAAATATAGTGGTGGAAGAAGAAGACATACCTAACGCGCCCATCGAAGAAGTCGAAACTCCTTGGAGTTGTGTTTGAGTTGGATCTATGCCATATTCGGTAGGATGATGAACTCGAACATGCTTGGTATAAGTGCCGTATCCATTGCCATCCCTCCAAGTATAAATATTTTCACAATAGTTACATATCACTTTCCAAACCTCCTTACCATGTTTGTCCACTCCGAGCTCCTTCCTAAAGTGACGAATAAAAATTGGGGACTTCGGTTCACGAATTTTAGGTTCATGCGGTTGACCTTGTCGACCGCCTCCATGAAGACCGCGACCCCTTCCTCTTGGTGTAGTTGGTGGTGGTACTAGTGGTAGGTTATGTGCATCACTTTCTTTAGTACTTGGAGTTCCTACAAATTGTGGTTGTTGTGACATGAAAGGCGGTATTGGAAATTGTTGGTCTCCAACTTGAACCTCCTCATCTTCATTATTTTCCCATTGATTTCTCCTCGACATTCCCCCATCATAAAAGGGAATATCATTTGGTGGTGGTGGTGGTGGTAGTCGAGAAGATGAAGAAAGTTGATTGTTTTTGCTTTTGCTACCCGTTTTTTTTGTTAAGTTTCTAAGGAAAGAATATATGATGGTGTATTGGTGTGTATGAAAAGAATTGAAAATATGGAAAATGAGGATGAATTATGGAATAATGGCTGAAAATATGAATGTTGGTGAGTGATTTGAGGCTTTGAGCTTGAGAGTTAAGAGAGAGTTAAAAGAGTTTTGTGAAAAAATGTAATGAGGTGAATTTGTATTTATAGGTGAAAGGTTTTTAATTGTTATTTTTTTAATTACTGAAAAAGGTGTAAAAAGTAAAAAAAAGGGCAAATTTGACTGAAAAAGTTGTAAAAAAAGGGGCAAATTTCGAATTTTTTTTGAATTTTCAGTAAGAACCGCCGGTTCTCCGGTTCCGAACCGTCGGTTCCCCGATTCCGGTAGGCTTTGAGCTTGAGAGTTAAGAGAGAGTTAAGAGAGTTTTGTGAAAAAAAATGTAATGAGGTGAATTTGTATTTATAGGTGAAAGGTTTTTAATTGTTTTTTTTTTAATTACTGAAAAAGGTGTAAAAAGTAAAAAAAGGGGCAAATTTGACTGAAAAAGCTGTAAAAAAAGGGGCAAATTTCGAATTTTTTTTGAATTTTCAGTAAGAACCGCCAGTTCCCCGGTTTCGATTTCAAAACCGGCGGTTCACGGTTTTCTGAAAAGTGGAACTGAGACTGAACCGTGAATTGGGCGGTTTCGGTTCTTGCCGGTTCCGGTTCTGCCAGTTCCGGTTCGATTCTTCGGTTCCGCCCGGTTCCGGTTTCGGTTTGCCCATGTCTAGCGGCAACCTCCCTGGCCTTCATCTTTTGGGGGTGCCTACTAGGGCGGCAACATCCCTGGCCTTCATCTTTTGGGGGCGCCTACTAGGGCGGCAACATCCCTGGCCTTCATCTTTTGGGGGTGCCTACTAGGGTGGCAACCTCCCTGGCCTTCATCTTTTTGGGGTGCCTACTAGGGCGGCAACCTCCCTCCATGCGTGGACTCCGTGCCTCGTTCGCGCCAATCGTAAATTCTTGCAACAAAGATTTAACATAAAGTTAAAATTCAACAATCTTTTGAAAACATCACGACAAACTGTACATACAAAATTTAACTTAAAATTAGAAATCAACAACCTTTGTGAAAGCTTCATGGCAAGATATTTCATTAATCTTTGTTTCAATTATCATTTCAAAACACATCATTCTAGAATGATTTAGGAGGCTGGGATCCAGGCGTACGCTTCAGCATCCACCAGGCGGCCGCCCCACGGAGCTTCAACAGGCGAGAACTTACTAACGGCCAGGCGGTAGCCTCACGCTTTCACAGGCTAGCGCCTCACCTAGGCGTCAATAGGCAACCAAGGTTCTGGAGCCCAGGCGGCCGCACGAGTCCTCCTCAGGCGGGCGCCTCAACGACGGAATACTTGTTTTCTCTTTTTCGTATTTGCTGATGTTTGGAACTTAAGTGGGGGTATTTTAGTCTTTGTTTCGTTATTTAATTTTAGGGTTTTGGGGAAGTATTTAAACATCTTTAGAGGCTTGAAAAACTTAGTTTTTATCATATAATTTTGAGGGTTTTCTCTTATTTTCTGGTGGATTCCAGTTTATTGATTTCTAGGGTTCATTGCCTGTGAACTCTTATGTTTAGCATTTGCTATTCACGAATATTTGCTTCCGTACTGCGTCAGTTGGTATCAGAGCAGGCTTTATCCTATCTTTTCATCACTGATTCGTTATGGGGGATCAAGCAACAAAGACATATATCAATGGCATAACCACCGCTATTGCCGCCTTGACAACACAGATTGCAGCGTTGGTGGTTGCTCAACAAACTCAGAACGCTCATGCTAATCAAAAACGTGGTGGCGAAAGAGACAGGGAGGTTGAACCGGTTTGACGTCCTAGAAGGGCAGAAAATCGGGATGAAGAGGATTCAAGCTCCAATTCCGATAGCGAGGTGATGACGCTGAAGAGCCGGGTTAGGGTGATAATCGACACCGCCAGGATTATAGGATTAAGGCTGACATTCCTTTATTCTGTGGGACCATGGGGATTGAAGATTTTTTGGATTGGAAGAATAATGTTGATCGATTTTTTGAGGTTATGGTGGTACCTACGAATAAACAGGTAAAGATGGTGGCGATCCAATTGAAGAATACTGCTGCGGTCTGGTGGGAAAAACTTGTTGATCAGAGACGACGGTAAGGAAAGGGGCCAATTAAGACCTGGAGGCGCATGAAGCAGTTGATTTCAGAGCAATTTCTACCTGCAGATTATGAGCAAATTCTATATAAGTTGTATCACAACTATGTGCAGGGCAGGAGAACGGTTGATGAATATACTACTGAATTTCAGAGGTATACAGCGCGGGTTAGGGTTGAGGAGACCGAGGATCAGAAAGTTGCTCGTTATATTAACGACATGAAAGGTTTGATGCAGGAAAAGATGGGTTTGCATCAGGTTTGGACTTTGACGGACGCTTCCACTCTGGCCCTGAAAGCTGAACTTATGGAGAAGTCGAGTTCAAAAAATTTAACCCCTTCTCACAGATTTCCACAATAGGGTAGTTCTGAAGCAGGAACTGATAAGGACCTAACTCCGCAGGCTAAGAGTATCGGCAGCACTGGCAGTACCGCAGAGAACAAAACTCCAACACAGAAGGCAGTTAATCCGTATGCCAAACCAACAGGGGATAAGTGTTTTCGTTGTGCTGGACAGGGTCACAGGTCGAACGTTTGCCCCACCCGGTGAACTGCTGCAATTCTGCATGAGGAAGACGAGGGAGAACCTGAAGTTGATGAGTATGAAGGGGTCGAATTTGCTGAAGAGGAGTCTGAGGAGAGAGTCGGGTGTGTGCTTAAACAAATACTACTTTCTTCCAAAGACGAGGGCCAACGAAAAAATCTGTTGAGAGCACACTGTTCTGTTAACAACAAGGTATGTAATTATTATTATTGATAATGGTTGTACTAAAAATCTAGTTTCGCAGAAATTGGTTGAATTTGTTGGTTTAAAAACTAAACCTCATGAGAAATCGTATAGTTTGGGATGGGTGAATAAAGGTTCAGAGCTCAGGGTATCACAGACTTTCAGGGTTCCTATTTCTATAGGCAAACATTATAAGGAGAAGGTTATTTGTGACATTCTGAATGTGGACGTCTGTCATATATTGCTTGGTCGCCCTTGGCAGTATGACCATGACATTACTTATCGGGGAAAGGATAATGTGCTGATGTTCAGATGTGGTAAACATAAAATTGCTATAGCTCTTGTACTGCGTTTTGAGAAACATGTT
The DNA here is from genome assembly GCA_022495995.1 of Adenophora triphylla var. japonica. NCBI lineage: Eukaryota > Viridiplantae > Streptophyta > Magnoliopsida > Asterales > Campanulaceae > Adenophora > Adenophora triphylla. The sequence goes on along the minus strand of JAFEMH010001630.1, from coordinate 69,570 downwards.
GAGAAGGAAAAGCCGATCATGATGCTTATACAGAATGAGAAAGATCTGACAACAGCTATTGAAGAAGCAGAGTACTTTTGTGAGGACAAGCCGAAGCAGTGGGATTTAGCTTTGCCACAGGTAGAGTTTGCTTATAACAGTGCAAGGCATTCGGCTACAGGGAAATCACCTTTCTACTTGGTTTATACATCTGTTCCTAGGCATGTGGTGTGAAATTGTCAATGGCTTCACTGGAAAGAGATGTTACCGTAGATGTTACCCAACACCTTGGATAACACACTGACGGACAGCACACACACACACCAAATAAAAGAGTTTGTAAAAACTTTGTGCAACGAAAATAAATAACACAAGATATAATTTTCTCAAGTTATATAAATATATAACTTAAGTGTGCCTAGATGGCGAAGACTTTATAATTAATATAGAAAAATTACAAAGCCAAAAGTTCCCTATTTCTAATACAATGATGATGCTCAATGGAACTAAATGAGACAAAGCACGAATCCTATCCTCATCCAACACTCTCTTAAACACTCAGTGTTTAAGCTAGAATCACAAGGGAGGAAGGATTATGCGAACCAAAGAACTTTGTCTCTCTTGTGCTAAGGTGTGTGTGTTTAATATTCGGTATTTGGCATACTTCAAATGAACCACACCTAGCCTATTTATAGCCTTCAAATGCCTTGGAGGCTACTCCAAAATAACATCCTTGGACCTTCAGATCGTGTGAGAGGAGTGGAGAATAAAACTTGGCTTGATTCCTCTTCTTGCGTTAACTTCCCATAAATTTAGCAACCGAATTCTTGAAGCCCAAGTCCTTGCTTCATCACCTTGTACTCTCTTGCTTTCTTTGTATTGTACACTTCAAATAATCAGCAACAACTCTAAGACTTGGTCTTCCCACATTTTTCTTCTTTATCAACAAATATGGACCAAGCAAAAGTTACTCGTAAATCTCCCATTTACGTGTAACTCCTTCACCAACTTCTTCCTTGTTTCTAGCAATTAATCCAACCATATATTAACCTGAAATATAGACCAACAAACACATATATCTTGCAAATAATATTAGACATTAGGATATAAATTAATATGGAAAGAATTATTAAATTACAAATCATTTCAGTTCGGGTAACACCCAACTGCCAGTGATAGCACCTGTGGTAACACCCACAGTCTGTACTAACAATCTCCCCCATAATTTATAATTTCTTTCCAAACTCTAAAGTGCTGATCCCTGCAAGAAAATGTTAGCCATACAGAGCAACTTCATAGTTATCAACTCCCCCATAATCAAGGAATTAACAACCACAATGATTTATCACAAAAATACTAGTTATCAAAACATATTTTCCAAAATAAGTTTTCCAACTAACTAGCAACCTAAAGTACCAAAGATAAACCAAAGTTACTAAGCTACTTCATGTTCAAACAACCCTAAAAGTTTAATAACCAAAAGCAAATAAAACAAACCACCAAAGTATTAAAACATGTTCCGAATTAAAAACATAAAAGTAAATTGTTTTTCAACCACCAAAAGTACCATAACCATAAGAGTGGCAACATCAATCTTCAGGTGATGTATTGTACTCACTCTTCTCGCTCATCATCAGCTTCTTCTTCCTCCTGTTCATCCCCTTCTTCATCTCCAGCACCTTCAGTAACATCTGCAGCAGCACCACTGGCATCTCCAACACCACCACCACTCGGACCAGCTCCATCAGCACTATTATCTCCCCCAGTTTGGGAAGAAACCTGCTGGATAAATTCATCAGTAATTTCCTTGAGCTTAGCCCATCCTTGCACAATCTCGGCAATGGTAGCAGTTTGTTTGTGGAGAAACGCCAAAACTGTGGTCTTCGGTATTGTTGGTGAAGCATTCCCCAAAAAATTGTACACATTATCAAGAACATGAGCTGCATCTGTACCTGAAAAACTTGGAGATTTTGGAGTAACATTCGGGGTAACAGAATGAGTAACACCCTTAGCATGAACCACTTCACTTGACCCAAATTCATTTATCTTTGACCAAGGAAGATCACCAGTGTATCTTACACTCTTAGTGTTCTTCTTAGTCAGCTGAGTATCTATAGCATAGAGATCAAGAGCTTGGGTGTACACATCCGACTCCTCAATGGGTATTTTCTGAGCTTTCAAGACAAGAAAAATCAATGAAGGGTATGGAAACATTGAAATGTCCTTTCTTTTACCCCATGAAGCTAAGTGCCTAAAGATCACTCTACCCAAATTCACCCTTTTATTTTTCCCCAACTTTTACAATATATCGGCTTGATGCAAAGTCACATATTGTTCATTGGTTGTAGGAACCCAATTAAAAATACAAAGCTTGTGAAGCACGGCAAAGAGTGAAGTGAGACGGGAAGCAAGAAAATGAACTTTGGTTTTGGGATTCGGGTTCTGAGGCCATTTATGCACAACATTATGAGAGATAAACTTAGAAATTTCATCCTTATGAACGATAGGACCATCATCATCCAAATTTGGGAGTCCTAAAGTCTTGTTGATCAAAGAAGGGGTAATAGAAAAAATTTTGTTCCTTAAAAACACCTTTCCAAATTGATCGGACTTCTCATTATCTAGGTTGGCATGAAGGTTGGCATAGAAATTTTTGACAATAGCTTCAACAAATTTCGAAGGATGCAAGTTAGCTTTCAAAAAATTTCTATCCTCCTAGAACTGAAATACACCATGCTTTTTGAAATCAACCTCGTCTATGCGCTTTTCTTTGAGAATTTTCGTCTCACTATGTTTCAACCAAAAATCCATATTTTCCTTTCGATAAAATTCCAATGAAAAGTAAGGTTTTGGAAAAGCAACATTCATATCTTCAAACTCTTTCTCAAGAAATCAGTGGACTCAGAATAGGCAAACTCACTGATAGAAGACTTCGAAGCTTTAGAACAGAGGATGTTACCTTGGGTGTTGCAGATTTACGGGTAACATCTTTGACAATGACCACTTGCTTTTGCCTTTAATGTTTCTTTTCACAACTTCATACAAGGGCTCTTCTTCCTCAATCTCCCAATCTTCAAATGTCTCAACAGAATGGCTCTTTTCAGCATCGGCATGGAAGTCTTCATCCGAAACATGAGCCGAGGAGAGACCAAGAGAGGATTCTTCAGAAACTTCAACAGGATCAGAGGATGTGTTGGATTTAGAAGTACCTTTGTGCCTCATTGCAGTGAACCTACTTGAGCTCCTCTTTTTGACGGTTTGTGCCGAGGGTTTGTGAGCAATGGCCTTTCTTTTTGTCTTTTTGGTTGATGGAACGGGTGGAAGAGGTGGTAATGTCACAATGGGCAAGGGTTGCGCCATTGTTGTCACCAAGGGAGGATCATCCACCGACATTGTCATTGCCGGAGACACATTGAGAGGGGTGGTCGAAGTGTCCATTAGACTAGGACCACTTGAGCCAACGCCCGGAGAGACCTCCAAAGGGGCGGATTGCTTCTTGGTAGGGGTTGCCATGGTTAGGGTTTAGGAAGGGTTTGGAATTTTGGAAGGTTGTTGATTTTGGAAGGTTTGATGTTTGGAAGGTTTGATTTTTGAAAGGTTTGAGAGAGAGATTGACGGTGACGGAGGAGGGGGTATTTACCGTGTAGAGAGAGAAGGGGTTAGGGCGGTTAGAGAGAGAGAGGAGAAAAATTAGGAATTTAAATTAGGATAAGTAATTTAAATTGATATGACATATCCCACTTCCTATTTTCACTCAATTAAAAAAACTATCCTCCCCCTATTTCCTAGCCACACAAAGATAATTACATTAATTATTTACCCAACCTCCCTATTTTCTAGCCACAAGAAAAATCAAGTATAACCTCCTCAAAAAAATTAACATCCGGCCATTATTTTGAAAAAAATATATATTTTATTTATTTATTTATTTATTTATTTATTTTTATTTTTTGAATTTTTAATTTTCAGATTTTTTTAATTTTTTTTTAAATATATAAAACGAAAATAAAAAATACCAAATATACTAAGTCCATATGGCTTTTGAAAATCAAATCCCTAAATTTTAGGACTTAGTTATTTGAGTTTGTTTACTAAAGATAAACTAGGTTTGTTAAAGACTTTTTCAAACTTTGAAAACTTTTAAATAAAAAAGACTTTCAAAGTTTAAAAATTTAAATAACAAAACTGAAAATAAAGAAATAAAAACATAATATAGCACATACAAATATGTTAATGGCAATAATGGTAACACCTAGAATAACACATATGATAAAAATCCCTTGATAAATATATTCAGTTTTAAACACTTAAGGCATAACAAGCTTAGCCATTTTCAGACACTTAAGGCATAACAAGCTTGTATGAACATGAGGCATAGCAATTTATAAAATTCTTATACACTTCTTTAAACAAGGAAGCATCGTAGTAACGAGCTCCATGCCCCGAGTTTTATTTCAAGTGTAAAGTTTCATTGATTTATGCCGTTCAAGTAGGGTACACTGTAGTAGCAAGCTCCATGTCCCTAATACTAAGCACAAATCACTTCATACATTCTCATTGGCAAGAGTTCATCGTCGCCACGAACGCCGTGCCCCGAGCTCGAGAGAATAGTATGGTATAAGAATTGCCTCTTTGCCTTTTATTTATCACATACCAACATTAGTGACTTTGTCACTTTAAGCACAAAAGGGAGTTTTATTAAGTGTGTTATTCAGGGTGTTATCCTACCACAACAAAAAGATCAGCATGTACAGCCGTGAGAACTCTCAAAGCTCAAAGAACTAAAAGAATCCTTACAGCACAGATAAAAGAAACCAAACAAGCAAAAAATATGTACTAGTATACATGCGTTACCCCAGGTGATATCAGCACCCATGGTAACACCTTACAACAGAGGACATTTTTAGAGAATACAAAGATCAAGAGATCTCTTTAGACTAGAGAATCTATCATGGTCTAAGGGTTTGGTGAAAATATCAGCAAGTTGATACTTTGTATCAATATGCTCTATATTTATTATCTTTTTATCTACCATATCTCTTAAAAAAATGATGACGAATGTCAATATGTTTGGTATGGGAGTGTTATATAGGATTTTTGGAAATATTAATAGTACTCAAATTATCACAGTATAAGGTCAACATATTACTATCAAGACCATAATCATCAAGCATGTGTTTTAATCAAATTAGTTGTGAACAACAACTACCAACTGCTACATATTCTGATTCAGATGTGGATAATGAAACACAATTTTGTTTTCTACTATACCATGATATTAAATTATTTCCCAAGTAAAAACAACCCCCACATGTACTTTTCCTGTCATCCATATCCCCTGCCCAATCTGAGTCACTAAAGCCTACTAAATTAGTATTAGTATCTTTACTATACCAAATCCCTAAATCACTAGTTCCACATACATATTTAATGATCTTTTCACAGAATTTAGGTGAGATACTTTAGGATTGGATTGATATCTAGCACATACACACACACTGTACATCAAATCAGGACGACTAGAAGTAAGGTAAAGGAGACTACCTATCATGGAACGATATAGGGTTGGATCAACATCTTCTCCCACTTGATCTTTTCCAATCTTGAGAGAAGTGCCCATAGGAATTTTTGAGCTCTTCGAACCTTCCAACCCAAACTTCTTTACCAGGTTCCTTGCATATTTTCTTTGGGAGATGAAAATCCCTTCACTTGATTGCTTAACCTGCAGGCCTAGAAAGAAGTTAAGTTCCCCATCATGCTCATTTCAAATGTTGATGTCATAGCCTCTACAAAATCATTTAAACAAGTTTTTGATGTAGAGCCATATACTATGTCATCAACATAGATTTGAACCACGACAAGTTTTTTTCCATGTTTAAGAATGAATAAAGTCCTATCTGCGTTTCCTCTAGTAAAATCATAATCTAGTAAAAAACTAGTTAACCTACCATACCATGCACGTGGAGCTTTTTTCAACCCATAAAGAGCTTTATCAAGTCTATACACATGGTCTGGTTGAAATGGATCTTCAAAGCCTTTTGGTTGTTCAACAAAAACTTCCTCATCTAAGTATCCATTTAAAAATGCTGCTTTAACGTCCATTTGAAACAATGTGATTTTAAGAAAACAAGCAATGGCCAATAAAAGTCTTATTGACTCAATTCTAGCCACGGGTGCAAAGGTCTCGTCATAGTCAACACCTTCCACTTGTGTATAGCCTTGAGCCACAAGACGAGCCTTGTTCCTAACAATTTTTCCATATTAATCGGTCTTATTTTTAAAAATCCATTTTGTCCCAATAACATTAGTGTTTGAGGGACGGGGGATTAAAGACCAAACATTGTTACGAGCAAATTGATCAAGTTCATCTTGCATTGCTTGAATTCAAAAATTATCTTTTAAAGCTTCAATCACATTTTTAGGCTCTACGGAAGAAGTAAAACAAGAGTATGTTACCTTTGAGTATGTGGTGGACATACACACATACCTCACCATGTCACGGTCACTAATGGGATTCATATGTCTTGTTTGTACACCCTCATTCACCTCCCCAATTACTTGGGTTGTAGGATGATTCCTACTGATTCTAGGTGGAGGATCTCTTCTCACATTCTCGTGAACCTCTGTTTCAACTCCTTCTTGATCTTCATTTGCTGGACTGGAATCAGATGCTATCTGAGGTGTTATCTCATCAATGGTAACACCCTGCTCAGTTTCCGTGTTACTATCAGTGTTAGCACTCGTGGTAACACCTGTGGTAACACCTTCTGGTCTGACTTCTTCCAACAGCTCCAAGGGTGTCTCTTGAACACTTTCTCCTGCAATACTTGAGTGATCATCAAAAACAATATTCATAGATTCTTGGATGGTTTTTAACCTTAGATTAAATACCCTATATGCACGACTATTTGACGCATACCCAAGAAAAATGGCCTTATCACTCTTAGAGTCCAATTTTGCTAAGTAGTCCCGATCATTGAGAATGTAACACACACAACCAAAGACATGAAAATAATGAACTTTTGGTTTCCTACCATTCAAAATTTCGTATGGAGTCATGGTTATGCCGGGTCTTAGAAAAACTCTATTGGCCGTGTGACAAGCCGTATTTAGTGCCTCTGCCCAAAATCTTTTCAAAATTCTCTTTGAAAATAACATCACACGAGTCATTTCAAGTAAGGTCCTATTCTTTCTTTCAGCTACCCCTTTTTGTTGAGGTGTTTTTGGAGCTGAAAATTCATGGTGTATACCTTTTCTTTCACAAAAATTTGAAAAAGAAACATTCTCAAATTCCCTCCCATGATCGGACCTAATTCGAAAAATTGAAGCACAAAACATGTTTTTGATCATAGAATGCAAGATTTTGAACTTTTCAAAAGTCTCAAATTTTTCTCTTAAAAAATAAACCCAAGTATATCTTGAAAAATCATCAACAATGACATAAGTATATTTCTTGCCCCCAAAACTTTCTATCTCAAGTGGACCCATTAAATCCATGTGCAAGAGTTGAAACAATGTGTCGTACCAGTGTGTTGCTCATTGTGTTGGGCAGCACTATGGGTAACACGAGTTTGTTTCCCTTTGAGACAATCCTCACAAACAATTTTTCGTTTAAGATCAAGACTAGGAATGCCTTGGACAGCATCTAGGTTAACAATATTTTCTATGTTATGAATGTGAACATGTCCCAAGTTTTGATGCCACAATGTAGTGTCATCAAGTTTTGCCGAATGGCATACTTGCTTGTCTTCAACAAGATAACAATTATCACTAGATCTTGTACCTGTCATCACACAATTGTTAATCTTGTCATAAACTTCACAAGTATCTTTATTAAATTTCACCTCTAAGTTGTCATCACAAAGTTGACTAATACTAATTAAATTAGTTACAAGTCCATCAACATGTAAGACATTCTTTAAGGTTGGAAATCCAGACACATTTAGTGTCCATCTCCCAATGATATTACTCTTGCTCCCACCACCATACGTTACACTACCCCCATAAACCATTTCATAGTCTTTTAAAAATAATTTTGTTCCTGTCATATGACGTGAACACCCACTATCAAAGTACCAAGAACCTTCAATATTTGTTTTTAAAGTAGTGTACACAACATCACATTTCAGATTAGCTTTTGGTTTCCACACCTTTTTTGAATTTTTACCATTCTGACTGGGTGTGTTATCCTGTGTGTTGGGCAACACCTTAGGTAACACCAAGGGGCTGGACAATTTTTTCGAAATAATATGGCATTTATTTTTAAAATGTCCAGGTGTGTGACAATATTGGCACACCTTCCCTTTGTCACATGGTTCTTTTGAAGAAGAATCTTTGTCAAAAAACCGTTCTTTAACAAAACAATTTTCATTATCATTCATAGACAAAGTAGAAAGAATACTATTCAAAGATTCTTGAAAACCAATACCTGCTCTGAGAGGTGTACTCAAGTTCAAGATCTCATCCAATTTGGTAGATCCAGTGTTGAGCTTCTTCAAGGTGGTTTCGGCTAGAGTCAAGTTGCCTTTAACTCTTTCAAGCTCGACTTCTCTCTTGGTTGCTTGAATCTCCATATGAGTCACATAGGCCTGGAGTTCTTCATTCTTCTTGGTTAAGGACTTAACCAGATTGTTCTCTTTCTTCCATTCCATGAGCAATGCCTCATAAAGATCTTTTAACCCAGAAATGAGATCATCTTTGCTCTGCTCATCCTCTTGTGTACTTCCTGTATCAGGGTTAGAAGAGCTAGCTAAACAAACAGCATTATTATCACATAATTCATCATACCTGTCGGGTGTGATCACAGATGTTATCTCAGACTGGATAACACCTTGGGTAACACTGTCCTTTTCCGTGTTACTTTCTGTGAAAAACATGGTTATTTGATTAGGTTCTTCCTCCTGAGATGGTCCTTCATCCTCATCGTCACTGAGAGAAACCCATAGGTTCTTTCCTCTCTTCTTTAGTGTATTTGCACACTCATTGGAATAGTGACCCCAACCCGAGCAAGCATGGCAATGAATGGATTCAATGTGTTTTGGATCAAACCTTAACTGATCTGAAGATGCTCTTCTTGGGTTAGAATTTGGGTTAGATGGGAAAGTCCTTTTTGGCATCGAATCATAAACCTTGGTTTGCTTCTCCTTTGCTTTCACCTGCATTTTTTCATTGTTATACTTTCTAACCATAGAATTGTATTTTCTAGCAAGTAAAGCAACACTAGCATTTTCATCAATTTCTTCAAAAACCTCATCTTCATTTTCATCCAAAGAGCTCGAGGTTTGAGTTTTCAAAACAACATTTTTCCCCTTAGATGCTTCACTTTGATCTAGGTGATTTAACTCAATGTTTTTCAAAATACTCATTAAAGAATTGATATCCATAGTTGAAAGATTGTGAGCCTCTTCAATAGATGAAACTTTCATATTAAAACGCTCGGGAAGGGTTCTAATTTCTTTTGAGACAAGTTGTTTGTTGGTAAAAGGTTCACCCAACAATTGACACTCATTAGCAATATCAAATAATTTTTCAAAATAAGAAGGAATATTTTCATTTTCACCCATCCTTAATCTTTCAAATCTGCTAGTAAGACCCCTAAGCTTAGTTTCACGCACACTGCCATCACCTTCACAAAAACGTTGTAAAGTGTCCCATGCTTCTTTTGCCGTGGAACTATTTTAAATAAGTTTGAAAATATGCATATCAACCCACTCAAAAATGGCATTAAGTGCCTTTTCATTGAAATTAGCTTGGGTGATCTCTTCCATGTTCCACTCTAATTCAGGTTTGACTTGCATGTCACCATCCTCATCAGCAAGTAACATTGGTAAGGAGTAACCATTTGTTATAGATCGCCATGCTCGAAGATCAATTGATTTGATATGCGAGCGTAGACGGATCTTCCGCTAACAATGATTCGAGCCATCTAACACAGGAAGACGCTTATTGTTAGGATTAGCCGGATCATAAGCCATGACACCTAGACCAAGCACTCAGTATCGTCAAGTGACCTGCTCTGATACCAATTGAAATTGTTAATAGATTCACTGGAAAGAGATGTTACCGTAGATGTTACCCAACACCTTGGATAACACACTGACGGACAGCACACACACACCAAATAAAAGAGTTTGTAAAAACTTTGTGCAGCGGAAATAAATAACACAAGATATTATATAAATATATAACTTGAGTGTGCCTAGATGGCGAAGACTTTATAATTAATATAGAAAAATTACAAAGCCAAAAGTTCCCTATTGCTAATACAATGGTGATGCTCTATGGAACTAAATGAGACAAAGCACGAATCCTATCCTTAGCCAAAACTCTCTTAAACACTCAGTGTTTAAGCTAGAATCACAAGGGAGGAAGGATTATGCGAACCAAAGAACTTTGTCTCTCTTATGCTAAGGTGTGTGTGTTTAATATTCGGTATTTGGCATACTTCAAATTAACCACACCTAGCCTATTTATAGCCTTTAAATGCCTTGGAGGCTACTCCAAAATAACAGCCTTGGACCTTCAGATCGTGTGAGAGGAGTGGAGAATAAAACTTGGCTTGATTCCTCTTCTTGCATTAACTTCCCTTAAATGTAGCAACCGAATTCTTGAAGCCCAAGTCCTTGCTTCATCACCTTGTACTCTCTTGCTTTCTTTGTATTGTACACTTCAAATAATCATCAACAACTCTAAGACTTGGTCTTCCCACGTTTTTCTTCTTTATCAACAAATATGGACCAAGCAAAAGTTACTCGTAAATCTCCCATTTACGTGTAACTCCTTCACCAACTTCTTCCTTGATTCTAGCAATTAATCCAACCATATATTAACCTGAAATATAGACCAACAAACACATATACTCCCTCCGTCCATTTATATGGTTCACACTTTCTATTTTGGGCGTCCATTTACATGGTTCACACTTTGTTTTTTTACCTAAAATGGAAAAGAATCTTTACTATTCCCTCCACTCATTCTCTCTCCTACATTATTTTAATACTCACAACACCATTATAATTTACTATTCCCTCCACTCATTCTCTCTCCTATTTTATTTTCACACTCACAACACTTTCAATATAATATTTCCTCCTTAATTTACGTGAGAACAGTAACTGGGAACCATGTAAATGGACGGAGGGAGTATCTTGCAAATAATATTAGACATTAGGATATAAATTAATATGGAAAGAATTATTAAATTACAAATCATTTCAGTTCGGGTAACACCCAACTGCCAGTGATAGCACCTGTGGTAACACCCACAGTCTGTACTAACATGGTGGATCTAGTATAGTTACCTAAAGGTCGTGGTATGAGTCAAGCTGCTGAAAATAGGGCCAAGGATGTGCAAGCTGTCAAGTAAGCTATCAAAGCTATGTTAGAGGCTACAGGGTTAAAAATTAAGGCTGCTGTTGACAAAAGGAGCCGGAAGAAGGTTTTCGCAGTTGGGGATGATGTCATGGTGTTCCTACGGAAGGAGCATTTTCATGTTAGTACTTAGAATAATCTACAACCTCGCAAGTATGGGCCTTTCAAATTGACCAGAATAATTAATGACAATGCTTATGTAGTGGCTCTTTTCGATGATTTGAACATTTCTAATACGTTCAATGTTGCTGATATGTATGAGTACCACGCGGATGGAGTACTTTATCCCGATGAGAACTCGGGGTCGAGTTCTTTAAAGGTGGAGGAGACTAATGTAGGAGGTTGGGATCCAGGCGCACATTTCAGCATCCACCAGGCGGCCGCCCCACGGAGCTTCAACAGGGGAGAACTTACTGACGGCTAGGCAGCAGCCTAAAGCTTTCACAGAAGAGCGCCTCACCTAGGCGTCAACAGGCAACCAAGGTTCTGGAGCCCAGGCGGCCGCACGAGTCCTCCCCAGGTGGGCGCCTCAACAACGGAATAATTGTTTTCTCTTTTTCGTATTTGCTGATGTTTAGAACTTAAGTGGGGGTATTTTAGTCTTTGTTTTGTATTTCATTTTAGGGTTTTAGGGAAGAATTTAAACATCTTTAGAGGCTAGAATAAATTAGTTTTTATCATATAATTTTGAGGGTTTTCTCTTATTTTCAGGTGGATTCCAGTTTATTGATGTCTAGGGTTCATTGCTTGTGAACTCTTGTGTTTAGCGTTTTCTATTCACGGATATTTGCTTTCGTACTATGTCATAGAACATCTACTTTCATATAAATCTGGCTATTCTAAAGGAAGAAAAGACAAAAATACTTTAATCAAAAGAAAAAACGACAATCTACTAATAATACCGCTTTAAATGATCCACGCTCCAGGCATTTTTTAGCTCCAATCCATCTTTCTTCCTCAGCTTGTAAGTCCCTTCCCTAATGATTTTGGCGACTTGGAAAGGACCTTCCCACTTTTCTTTTCTCTTTGAGAATCCAGGCCTTGGTCCAGTTGCTTCCATGCTCCTAAGGACCCAATCTCCCACATTGAATGATCTCTTGCAAACCCTCTTATCGTGATGTGACTTTTTCTTCTGCTTATAGTTGATCATTCTCATTCTCTCCATCATCCTCTTTTCATCACAAAAATAAAATTCATTACAGCGCCTTTGCTCATTCCTGACTTCATCATAATATGCGACTCTGTAGGTTGGCAGAGCCATTTCCGCTGGCTTCATTGCCTCAGATCCATAAGTAAGTGCAAAGGTCATTTCTCCTATTGAACCCTTCACGATTGTTTGAACATACCACAGTGCCGTTGACAACTCTTCCAACCAAGCTCCACCTCTTCCATCCAATTTTTTGCATGATGCGGCAATTATTTGTTTATTTGCTGCTTCTGCCTGCCCGTTACATTGCGACCTATAAACTGCTGATTTCCAATGCTTCACATTCAATCTCGTACATTCTGCTGAGAATTTCTTTCCAAATTGAGTCCCATGATCTGAAACAATCGGCCTCGGGAGCCCATACCTGCACCAAATGTTTTCCTGCTCGAGCATGACTACATTATCCTCACTGATTGTCGCCAATGCCTTAGCCTTGATCCATTTTGTAAAATAATCCACGGAGACCATGACATACTGACATCCACCCTTGGCTTTCGGAAAAGGCTCAATCAAGTCAATCCCCCACATGTCGAATGGCCATGTCGCCACTATTGGGGTTTGATCTGTTGCCGGTAGTCTAGGGATGTTTCCATCCCTTTGACATTTGTCGCACTTTCGTACATATTCTTCCGCATCTCGCCTCAATGAAGGCCAATAATATCCATGAAACTGAATTTTATCCGCCAAAGTTCTCGCTCCGGGGTGACCTCCACAAACCCCTTCATGAATTTCGAATAACACCTTCTCCATGAAATTGGGCTTAACACACCTCATGAGAGGCTTTGAGAATGATCTCCTGTACAGGATTCCATCTTGGACAGTGAATCTTGCCGAGGTTTTCTTTATCAGCTTGGCCTTGTCTTCATCTAGTGGCAATTCCCCTTTCTCTAGGAATTCCTTCATCTCGCTGACCCAACTTTTCTCTAATTCGTCTATCTCCATGACAACTGGCCTATTGATTGCCGGCATATCCACATACTCAATCATCACCTCTTCCGGCGAGCTTTGCACGTTGTTTCCCACAGATTTGCTTAATACATCAGCCCTTGCATTTTCAGATCGGTCTATCTACACCAGCTCCCGAAATTCAAAACATTTTAGAATGCCTCTTACCATGTCACAATGCTTCACTAAAACCGGGTGCAGTACTCCATATTCCCTTTCACTTGGTTCACCATTAATTGGGAGTCAGAATGTATAACTACCTTTGTCAAACCAATGTCTCTAGCAAGCTCAATTCCCACTATCAGAGCTTCATATTCCGCCTGGTTGTTTGACGCAGAAAACTTGAATCTTAAAGCCTTCTCAAATTTATAATCCTCATCCGGGGACACTAGCATGATTCCCGCTCCACCTTTATCCTTTGCTGAAGAACCGTCAACATGCAAGCTTCAACAATTTGGCGGCCTCTCCTTTGCCTCAATCTAACTGGGTATTACTTTCTTAGGCGCCTTCCTCTTGGTAATCGCTTCGGCCAACTCCGCCTGTAACTTTGTGAATGAAGTCTCCACAATGAAATCCACCAACGCATGTGCCTTGATTGCCTTGAAACATTCATACTTTATATAAAACTCGGTCAACTCAATGGAAAACTTTAACAACCTTCTCGCCATATCTGGCAGCTGCTAAATCTTCCTTAATGGGGCGTCAGACAAAACTGTTATTGTGTGCGAAACAAAATAAGCCCTCAGCTTTCTGGCGACAATCACCAACGCGTATGCAAGCTTCTCCGCATTAAAGTATCTCGTCTCAACCTCACTCAGTGCTTTGGATACATAATATACTGGCTTTTGAATATTTCCGTCTTCCTTAATTAGCACCGTGGCCATCCCATAATCTGATGCCACCAAATACATAAATAACTCATCACCTTCCATCGGGCTACACAACAGTGGCGGCTTCCCCAAGTAACCCTTCATCTGTTCAAAAGCGACATTGCACTCTTCACTCCACGAAAACTTCCTCCCACCTTTTAAAACTTGGAAAAATGGCAGGCATCTTTCAGCTGATCTAGAAATAAAACGCCCCAAGGCAATAATCCTTCCATTCAAACGTTGTATCTCACGGATGGTTTTTGGAGGCGACATGTCAAGTAGAGCTTGTATCTTCTCGGGATTGGCCTCTATTCCTCTTCTGTTCACCAAAAAACTCAAAAATTTCCCATGGTTACTCTTAAAGTGCACTTAATGGGGTTCAATTTCATTGAATTTTTCCTTAGGTTGCCAAAAGGTTTCAGCGAGATCTTCTTGGTGGTCGCCATCTTTTGATTTTATCACCATGTCGTCAATATAAGCTTTTATATTCCTCCCAATTTGTGACTTAAACACCTCATTCACCATACGCTGGTATGTCGCCCGAACATTCTTCAAGCCAAACGGCATCATCTTATAAAAAAATTTCCTTTGGGCGTTATAAACGCAGTTTTCGCCTTATCATCCTCTGCCATTTTGATCTGATGATAGCCTGAATAGGCATCTATAAAATTGAACACTCTATGGCCTGCAATGGAATCCACTAGCTTCTCAATCTTCGACAAAGGATAACAATCCTTGGGACATGCCGTGTTCAGGTCTGTGAAATCTATGCATATTCTCCATTTCTTATTCGCCTCCAGCACCATCACCGGACACACCAACTAAATTGGGTATTGAATCTTCTCAGTGATTCCCGCCTTCAACAATTTCTCCACCTCCTCCAAAACTGCTTTCTCCTTGTCCGCCGACAAATATCTAACTTTCTGCTTTCATGGCTCTATATTCGGATCTGCATTTAAGCAATGCATGGTGACATTCTCGTCTATTCCCCTCATATCTTCAGGCTGCCAGGCGAACACATCTAAATTTTCTTTCTAAAACGCGACCAATTGTTCTCGCTCATTCTTTGTCAACTGTTTGCCGATTTTAATCTTTTATTCGGGAAAGTCGCTATTAATTTCCACCTCTTCAAACTCTTTAAAGTATTGAATATCAAGCTCATCCCGTACTTGCAGTGTGTCAACTTCAATTCTCTTTCTTTTCTTGTCTCTGGTGGGGATCTTCTCGCTTGGTAATGAGAAGGTGTTTCCTGTTGGCCGTCCATCCATTGTCTCAACCTCAATCTCCTCATACTCCTCATCATCTTCAATTTCTCCAACTTCCTCAATAATAGTCTCCTTCATCTGAACCGGTCTAACCGCCCTCACATAACTAAAAGTTGGGATCACATTAAATCTTTCCATTGAAATATCATTCTTGCTAGCGGCCTCTTGTTCCCTTATCTCTACTTCAACTTCTCGCACCTCATCAACCTTCATCTCTATGTCTTCAGAAACCACATTTGTCGCCACTGCTATGATCGCTGTGTTGTTCATCATACTTTCTGTTACCTCCCAATCTATTTCCTCCTCATCAGCAGCAATCACATTAATACGCAATGACCGAATTGCAAACTTGGTTGTTAATGAGCAGGTACTTGCCGCCTTTCCTTTTTGCATTTCTCGCTTCTTTCTAATGACCGTGATGGCTTCACTTTTTAAACACCCAATGCCGTTAGGGGTGGGGTACTTCACTCTTTGATGGGGAATAGATACCACCAGCTCAAAACTTTGCATAAATGGAATTCCCACTGTAAGTACCCAAATCCGGATCGTCAAAATCCATCAGAAAGTTAACCGAAATCCATTAACTGGCCCGCTCCAGGTTACCGGAACTCGTTAAACTCCCCGTTGCCGTGCCAACGAGACGTCCCGGGACTGTCCCGTGCATCCCGACGTCGAAACGTACTTAACACACGTCATCGCACATGAAAGTACGGCTTTCCCTGAAAAACGCACTTTCCGGCACTTTCCGGGGGCATTTCGGACATTTTCCGGACTGTTATTTTAAAAAACGGACAAAACCGGGACCGGGGAACGAACTCCCACACATTTGGTGAGTCATGGGACACGTGGCAGCCATGCTACAGCCCTCCCATCACCCTTCAATCAGAAATCAAAGGGAAAAGACTAAAATACCCCTGGATTTCAGTCAAAGTTCGGCCGGACTCCCTGTGCAAACTTTCTGAAATTGCCAGCAAGCCCCTCAAAGTTCCAAAATACCACAAAACCCTGGAAATCAGTCTAAGTCCGTCCGGACTCTTACTGCATTTTTCACCTATAAATAGAAGTTGCTGTCAAAGCCAAAAGGAGGACAAAATTACTCCAAAAAATCACTCTACCCCACGGCCCAACTAAGTTTCACCCCTCCCGAGCTCCCGTTTTGTCTCGATTCGCGTGAAACCTCCGTATTTCGATCAAATACGCCCCTCATCCCTCCGAAACAGCATTTCAAACTACTTTCCGTGTCCCGTACACACCCCCGAGCCAAAGGAGTCGACCCTAGCCATAGGTATAACTCCCTCTCTCCAATCTCTCATTTCGTCTTGGTTTACGCGCCAATCGCTACAACCGTTTCGAACAATGTTTGTTGAAATGTAGACGCCTCCGTCTAGCGGGGTCCGATATGTTTTAGCCCCTCGATCCTCTTCTCTTCCCGTAAGAGAAGTAATCACGGGTAAAAACGGCGTTCCGACCCCGTTCCGTTTACTTTTTTATGTCATTTACCATTCCGGATCGATCGATCCGTTGATCGTCATTTACTTTCTGTCATTTACAATTCTGAGCCGTTTTGGCTCGTTGATCGTCATTTACAACTCCGAGCCGTTTTGGCTCGTCGATCGTACTTTCCAATTCCGGATCGTTTGATTCCGTTGATACCGCACTTTAAATACTGTCATTTACAAAGTCCGACCCGTTTGGATCGTGATAGTATTTACTTTTCAAAGTCCGAGTCGCAACCCGATTCGTTGATTGCATATCATTTAATACGTTTTTCCCGTAAAATCGTTAACAATGTAATGCCCGGTTCAAAACCGGAGTTCGACCTTCGATTTCTCTTTCAAAATGCGCGAAATGACGTTTGGCATTCAAACCCTCATCTTCAAACCTAAAAGCCGCCATTTGACACTTAAAATCATTTAATACGTTTTTTCCCGTAAAAATCGTTAACAATGACTCGCCCGGTTCAAAACCGGAGTTCGTCCTTCGAACTCTCTTTCAAAAAAAAAATCAAAATCGACGTTTGCCACGCAAACGCTCATTTCAAACTCAAAACCGACGTTTGTCATTCAAACGTTCGTCTTTTCAAACAAAGTCACCTAATCAACGTTTGACATTCAAACCAAGATTAAGCTTGTCATTCAAGCCCCCATTTCAAAACACACACACACACACACACACACGTTTTCGAGAAAGGTAGAAAGACTCGTCATACGAGGCATTTAGGGTGATCTCGTAATACTCTTCCCGAAACGTAACGTGACCTCCGAACCTAACAATCTCTGGTACTCAAAGCTTTTTACTCGTTTTTGCTACCAATAAAAATGATCCCCTGTTTTCAAAGTTTTTTACTCATTTTTGCTACCAATAAAAATGATCCCCTGTTTTCAAAGCCTTTTCCTATGTTTTTGCTACCAATAAAAACGAAAACATTTTCAAAATCCGTTTCTCAAAGTTTGGACTCAAAATACAAAAAACCGTGTGGCGACTCCTCATTTTCCTTCCCATGAAGTGAGGTCTCAGACACCAACTGTGGGCACCTGACCCGGAACCTAACACGTGTACCGAGTCTTAGAGCCCAAACTCCGAAATACCACCTAAACTTTTTCAAAACATTTATACTTGACTTAAAAAGAAACTAACTCTAAACTTGAGGACATCTCCACTTTGGAGGAAAGGGGAATAAAACATGAACTAACTTTCAACCCAAACTTACTTACAAACCTTTACAAAACTCTATCTACTACCATTTTAACTACTACTTACTTGGCTTCCATACATACAAAAGTTAAGCCATAACTTACAAATTTACATAACTTGTTCTATTAACAAACTCCAACAAAGGAGTTACAACCAAAATACAACCATCTAATCATCAACATACCCGACAAACCCAAAATCAAGCACAAACTCCGTACCGGCCTCACTGCCCTGGTCCTCCTGTCTCAGTTCGATCTAAAACAATAAAGGAAGAAGGGTGAGAATAAATCTCAATAAGTTATTATGCATGTATAAAGATGTCAAGTAAATGCAACACATATAAGGTGCATATAATCACGTTGGAAAAGCCGTAAACACATTCCATTACCTTGGTTTACCTTTCCCGTCAGACCAATAAGTCGTATCAATTGGAGGATATCAATACATCTCAACCAATAACATATAACGGAGAGAGCTATTATAATAACTCCTCTCTTGTGAATCGCTTAGGCATATTCACATCTTATAAGACCCGTTTCAGGGAACCATATAAGATAGTAGCAACTCTGTAAGGCTTTTGGCTCAATACGAGATGCTATAACCCCAACCGTGGCCACGAGACGGGGACGATCACAGGTATAACGTAATCCGATCACATTAGGTCACACTTTCCATAATTGATCGTATTCCGTTATACCCCTAAAAATCAGCTGATTAACCACAATTCAAGCACATATAAGTTACTTGAAATGAAATCCACAAAAAGGGATGAAAGTATATCCACATGGTACAACAATACTCATGTTCAATCCATACTAGAGTGCAACATCTATTCCATGCACTATGAACAATAATATCAACGCATATGAACTCAAATAAAGTAGGAAAGTATAACAAACTATTCCTACATAGACCATATGCAATAATATATAACCTCTATAAAGGTCCACATACTATTTACCAAGTTGAAGTTACTTTGGCTAAGTATAACTCAATGTTACGCAACAAGTTTGCGCCAATATTACAAGTACTTCTACTATTCCATTTTGATCAACTAAAGTATCATTTTGTAGCTAAAAGTCTATACTGTAATTTAAGTTAAAGATTGATCAATTTGGTTCTCATTTGATTTGGTTTCCAAGCCTTCAAAGTTGATACAAAATTTCAGTTCAGGGCACGACTCGTGCCCTATGGCACGACTCGTGCCTTTTTCCTCCAATCTACTCGGAACGACTTGGCCCATGGTTCACGACTCGTGGTCACGAGTGGCCAAGATGGCACGACTCGTGCCTCGAAGCACGACTCGTGCCACGGGTAAAATCAGACACCGTAAAACCGTAATGTAGTAGTAACAAAACATAACCCATTTGTACCCTTTTACTCTGTTTTCCAGGAGTCTAAAACAGGGCCAAAGCAAACAAAAATCAGTACCAACACTTCTAACTCATATCCTAAACCATTCTAACATTATCCCCATCCATTTAGAACCAATTTACAACTCATTGATCCATGCAATCACTTTTACAAAACAGGAACACCATTTAACCTTACACCATTACTCCTTCATTCCAAGTCTCTCATTTCCACCCAAATCAATTTCAACTTTTACAAAAACACTTTTTAAAATCAATTCTCATGGTTTTAACCACTAAAAATCATTTCCTCAAACCCATTATCAAATAACATCACTATATGAACAATTATTTGAAATAAAACATAATAACTTACTTGAATGATGAAAATTAAAATAATTTATTGAGTAGCTTCAAATGATCCCCTCTCCACCTGGAACCCGAATCCGCAATCCAATCCGGAAATGAAGAAGTATTAAAGGAGCTAGAATTTTCTAAAGAAGAACTAGGGTTTGGTTTTCTTGCTCTCCATGGAAATGACTTTGAAGAGGAGTAAGGATACAGAGCAAATGAATTTTAGATAAAAGGCTTTCACCAATTGTAAATCCTTGGATAAGCTTTAACTAATTACCATAAGGCCCTTCCTTAACTTTATACTTTTATAACTAGACTTTAATCCTCCCCATTTAACCCCATTTACCATTAATCATTTTAACACAACTAAACATTTTAATAAATTTATCTTTATTATAATTTCATAAGAAGCTTTCATTATTATTCCCTTTATACCCTAAAACATTAGTTTTAATTCAATTTCATCCCATTTTCACATAAATTAGTTAATGCAAATTCTAACTTACTAATTTCAAACAAACATATAAATAGTCACATAAAGTCAAATAAATCATAAAATGCACAATATGAAATATTTCCACCCGAACCCCACGTGCTTAACAAGTCATTAAATAGTGTCTATTATCGGGGTCATCACACTCACTCCCCCTTAAAGAAAATTCGCCCCGAATTTTAAGTAAACTTACTTGGACTCTCAAATAGAGAAGGATACTTCTCCCTCATTTCCGATTCTAACTCCCACGTGGCCTCTTCAATAGTATGATTCCGCCATAGCACTTTCACTACCGGAATACTCTTAGTTCTCAATTCTTTCACTTGGAATTCTAAAATTCTTAAAGGCTCTTCTACATAAGACATGTCGGCTTGGATCTCCACGTGAGGTGAACTCAAGATATGAGATGGATCGTGACAATACTTCCTAAGCATTGACACATGGAAGACATCGTGAAGTGAAGAGAAGGATGGAGGCAACGCCAACCGGTAAGCTAGTTCCCCGATCTTTTCCACAATCTCAAATGGTCCCACAAATCTTGGAGCTAACTTCCCTTTGTTCCCAAACCTTTTGATCCCGGTTCGCGGAGAAATCTTCAAGAAAACCATGTCGCCAACTTGGAAGGATAAATCCCGTCTTCGGTTGTCGGCGTAGCTCTTTTGCCTACTCTGAGCCGTCTTCAACCTATCTCAAATCACTTTGATTTTCTCCGTTGAATCCCAAACCAAATCCGGACCCCAAAGTCTTGCTTCACCCAATTCATCCCAACATATAGGAGATCTACATCTTCTACCATACAAAGCTTCGTAAGGAGCCATCTCAATACTAGATTGATAACTGTTGTTGTAGGCGAACTCGACTAATGGTAAATGATCTTCCCACGATAACTGAAAATCCATCACACACGCTCTAAGCATATCCTCTAAAATCTGAATAGTGCATTCCGACTGCCCATACGTACGAGGATGAAACGCCGTGCTTGAAACATAACTTGGAACCCAAAGCTTCGTGTAATGCCCTCCAGAATCTAGAAGTGAACCTCGGGTCTCTATCTGACACGATACTAACTGGAACCCCGTGGAGTCTAACAATTTCCTTCATATACAACTGAGCTAGTCTCTCCATCGAAAATTTAGTTGATACGGGAAGAAAGTGAGCCGACTTCGTCAATCGATCCACTATAACCCAAATGGCATCCATCTTCTTTACTGTAAGAGGCAAACTGTTACAAAATCCATTGAAATTCCTTCCCATTTCCACTCCGGAATCTCTAATGGTTGAAGTAATCCCGCCGGTCTTTGATGTTCCGCTTTTACTTGTTGACAGGTTAGACACTTAGATACAAATTCCGCTATTTCTCTTTTCATCCCATTCCACCAATATCCTCGTTTCAAATCTTGGTACATCTTCGTGCTACCCGGATGAACGGCGAACTTGGACTTATGGCCCTCTTCTAGAACCCTTCTCTTGATCTCCGGTGATGAAGGAACGCAAATACGACCTCGGAAAGTAAGGAGTCCATCTCTGTTCAAAGAAAAATCCCCGGTTTTACCATCTTGAACTTGTCCCAATAATTTCTTCAATTCCACATCAAGTGATTGAGCTTCCATCAAATCTCCGTACAAAGTTGGAACGGCTCGGACATTCGCAAAAAGCAACTCATGCCTTGACTCCCGAGAACTCAAAGTCGATAAATAAGCCTTCCGGCTTATAGCATCCGCCACAACATTCGCCTTCCCCGGATGATATGAAATCACACAATCGAAGTCCTTCAAAAACTCTAACCATCTTCGTTGCCTATTGTTCAAATCCTTTTGTGTAAATAAATATTTCAAACTTTTATGATCCGTGAAAATCTCAAATCTTGCCCCGTAAAGATAGTGCTTCCACTTGTGCAACGCAAAAATAATCGCAGCTAACTCCATGTCATGAGTAGGATAGTTCTGTTCAGCCGGGGACAACTTCCGAGAAGCATACGCAACCACTTTCCCATTTTGCATCAACACACATCCCAAGCCCTCCTTCGAGGCATCACTAAATATCACAAAATTCTCGGAACCATCTGGAAGTGTAAGAACAGGAGCTGACGTCAACCTTTTCTTCAACTCTTCAAAGCTAGCTTCACACTTGGCATCCCACACAAACGGTACATCCTTCCGAGTCAAATGAGTCAACGGAGTTACAATACGAGAAAACCCCTTAATGAATCTTCTGTAGTACCCCGCTAAACCAAGAAAACTTCGAACCTCAGTCACCGTTGAAGGTTGCTTCCAACTGACAACGGCTTCAATTTTAGAAGGATCAACTGAAATCCCCGAGCTAGAAACAACATGCCCCAAAAATGATATACGCTCGAGCCGAATTCACACTTACTAAACTTGGCGAATAATTGCTTTTCACGGAGAAGAGAAAGAACAATTCTCAAATGAGTCTCATGCTCCTCCCGGGACTTAGAGTAGACAAGAATATCATCAATAAACACCACGACAAAGCTATCAAGACATGGCTTGAAGATACGGTTCATCATATCCATAAATACAGCCGGAGCGTTAGTCAACCCAAAAGGCATAACTACGAACTCGTAATGACCATATCTAGTTCTGAAAGCTGTCTTTGAAATATCATCAGGCCGAATCTTCAACTGATGGTATCCGCTTCTCAAATCAAGCTTTGAGTAAATAACGGAACCTTGAAGCTGATCGAACAGATCATCAATATGCGGGAGAGGATACTTGTTCTTAATAGTGGCTTGATTCAGGAGACGGTAATCAATACACAATCTCAGAGTACCATCTTTCTTACGGACAAATAAAACAGGAGCCCCCCACGGTGACACACTAGGGCGGATAAACCCCCTATCTAACAACTCTTGCAACTGAGTCTTCAACTCTTTTAATTCAGCAGGAGCCATTCTATAAGGCGCCTTAGAAATAGGTGTGGTACCGGGCACTAAATCAATACAAAACTCTACCTCACGATCAGGAGGCATAGAGTACTCGGTAGAAAACACATCACCATATTCATTTACCACAGAAACATCTTTTAACTCAGGGGACTTCTTATTGGAATCTACCACATAAGCTAAATACCCCGCACACCCTTTTGAAAGCAATTTTCTAGCCTTTATAGCAGAAATAACATGAATACCAAACAAAGACTTGTCG
Source organism: Adenophora triphylla var. japonica (assembly GCA_022495995.1). NCBI lineage: Eukaryota > Viridiplantae > Streptophyta > Magnoliopsida > Asterales > Campanulaceae > Adenophora > Adenophora triphylla. The sequence goes on along the minus strand of JAFEMH010001630.1, from coordinate 45,878 downwards.
GCATCAAACACAAAAGAAGGCATTTCAGGGATATCAAATAAGACCTTCTTTCTATGACAATCAACCATGGCATGATAACGACTCAACCAATCCATACCAACTATAACATCAAAATCCCGGATTTGTAACTCTACTAAATCCGCTGGCAACACGTGCCCACAAATAACCACATCACAACCATTGTATATCACAGAAGAAGTGAGGCACTCTCCCATAGGAGTCGACACCTCAAGTACATAAGGCATAATATCAGGTAATTTATGCAATTCAAATGCAAAATGAGATGCAACAAACGAATGGGAAGACCCGGGATCTATAAGGACGCGGGCCTTAACTCCTGAGACAGGAATAATACCTCTAATGACAGCGTTCGGGTCAACCTCTCCTCTTCCTAAGGCAAATACACGACCTTGAACTTTATCCTTAGGCTTTCCTTCGTTATCTCTTTTAACTCCACCTCGTGGTCCACCTTGACCACTACCCGAAGCTTGCCCTCTCAACTTGGGACAATTTCTTCTAAAGTGACCGTCTCCCCCACATTCTAGACATTTCCCCAATTTGCTCCAGCATCTCTCTTCTGAATGACCCAGTTTCTTACAAAAACCACAAACCGTCCCGGACTGTCTTGAAGGAGTACGAACCACCGGAGTTACCACAATTCCGCCTCTTGCTACTCCCGGATTTGGAAATCTTGATGGCCCTCTATTCTGCCCCGAGCTTTGCCCTTGGAACCGTTGTTTGCTTCCACTTCCTCCTTCCGACTTGCCTTTGTGTTCTTCAATATCATTCTCTATTCTATATGCTCTATTCACCGCTGCTTGGAAATCATTGAAATCATGCGTCAACAGTTGCTTACGGAACTCCAACCTCAATCCTTTTACAAATCTGTATACTCGTCTCTCTTCATCAGGTACCAAGTGTGGACAATAACGAGCCAACTCCGTGAATTTGGCTGAGTACTGCGCTACCGTCAAAGTCCCTTGCTCCAATCTAAGGAATTCAACCTCCTTCCGATCTCTAGTCACCATTGGAATGAAGTGGTCTCGAAACTTACGTGTGAAATTCTCCCATGTCCTCGGTATATGCTCTCTATCCCAACTGTCTTGAACGATATTCCACCAATGCTCTGCCGCTCCTTCTAGTTTGAAGACCGCACACCTTACTTTCTCCACATCCGAACTCTCCATCGCCGCAAAGATTTTGTTCATTGCCTCTAACCACCTTTCCGCCTTCACCAGATCAGGATCACCATTGAAACTAGGAGGATTCATCTTCACAAATTTCTCAAGTCCGTGCCCTTGCCTCCCTTCAGGTTGTTGTTGAGCTCTTCCTTGATTAGCCATATTCTGTAGGAAAGGTCTAAACATGTCCATCATCTCAATGTTCGGATTACCATTACCCCCTTCATTACCAACATTCCCGTGAGCTCTATGCTGATCATCTTCATTTCCCGCCATTATAACTAACACCTGCATCAAACACTCGGCGTCAGTTATCACACACTCCCCCTTAAACTAGACATCTACCCTTGACCTCTAGACGAGGCTCTGATACCAACTGTGGGCACCTGACCCGGAACCTAACACGTGTACCGAGTCTTAGAGCCCAAACTCCGAAATACCACCTAAACTTTTTCAAAACATTTATACTTGACTTAAAAAGAAACTAACTCTAAACTTGAGGACATCTCCACTTTGGAGGAAAGGGGAATAAAACATGAACTAACTTTCAACCCAAACTTACTTACAAACCTTTACAAAACTCTATCTACTACCATTTTAACTACTACTTACTTGGCTTCCATACATACAAAAGTTAAGCCATAACTTACAAATTTACATAACTTGTTCTATTAACAAACTCCAACAAAGGAGTAACAACCAAAATACAACCATCTAATCATCAACATACCCGACAAACCCAAAATCAAGCACAAACTCCGTACCGGCCTCACTGCCCTGGTCCTCCTGTCTCAGTTCGATCTAAAACAATAAAGGAAGAAGGGTGAGAATAAATCTCAATAAGTTATTATGCATGTATAAAGATGTCAAGTAAATGCAACACATATAAGGTGCATATAATCACGTTGGAAAAGCCGTAAACACATTCCATTACCTTGGTTTACCTTTCCCGTCAGACCAATAAGTCGTATCAATTGGAGGATATCAATACATCTCAACCAATAACATATAACGGAGAGAGCTATTATAATAACTCCTCTCTTGTGAACTGCTTAGGCATATTCACATCTTATAAGACCCATTTTCAAGGAACCAAATAAGATAGTAGCAACTCTGTAAGCCTTTTGGCTCAATACAGATGCTATAACCCCAATCTGTGGCCACAGACGGGGACATTCACAGGTATAACGTAATCCGATCACATTAGGTCACACTTTCCATAAATGATCGTATTCCGTTATACCCCTAAACATCAGCTGATTAACCACAATTCAAGCACATATAAGTTACTTGAAATGAAATCCACAAAAAGGGATGAAAGTATATCCACATGGTACAACAATACTCATGTTCAATCCATACTAGAGTGCAACATCTATTTCATGCACTATGAACAATAATATCAACGCATATGAACTCAAATAAAGTAGGAAAGTATAACAAACTATTCCTACATAGACCATATGCAATAATATATAACCTCTATAAAGGTCCACTTACTATTTACCAAGTTGAAGTTACTTTGGCTAAGTATAACTCAATGTTACGCAACAAGTTCGCGCCAATATTACAAGTACTTCTACTATTCCATTTTGATCAACTAAAGTATCATTTTGTAGCTAAAAGTCTATACTGTAATTTAAGTTAAAGAGTGATCAATTTGGTTCTCATTTGATTTGGTTTCCAAGCCTTCAAAGTTGATACAAAATTTCAGTTCAGGGCACGACTCGTGCCCTATGGCACGACTCGTGCCTTTTTCCTCCAATCTACTCGGAACAACTTGGCCCATGGTTCACGACTCATGGTCACGAGTGGCCAAGATGGCACGACTCATGCCTCGAAGCACGACTCGTGCCACGGGTAAAATCAGACACCAGAAACCAGAACAGTAGTAGTAACAAAACATAACCCATTTGTACCCATTTACTCTGTTTTCCAGGAGTCTAAAACAGGGCCAAAGCAAACAAAAATCAGTACCAACACTTCTAACTCATATCCTAAACCATTTTAACATTATCCCCATCCATTTGGAACCAATTTACAACTCATTGATCCATGCAATCACTTTTACAAAACAAGAACACCATTTAACCTTACACCATTACTCCTTCATTCCAAGTCTCTCATTTCCACCCAAATCAATTTCAACTTTTACAAAAACAATTTTTAAAATCAATTCTCATGGTTTTAACCACTAAAAATCATTTCCTCAAACCCATTATCAAATAACATCACTATATGAACAATTATTTGAAATAAAACATAATAACTTACTTGAATGATGAAAATTAAAATAATTTATTGAGTAGCTTCAAATGATCCCCTCTCCACCAGGAACCCGAATCCGCAATCCAATCTGGAAACGAAGAAGTATTAAAGGAGCTAGAATTTTCTAAAGAAGAACTAGGGTTTGGTTTTCTTGCTCTCCATGGAAATGACTTTGAAGAGGAGTAAGGATACAGAGCAAATGAATTTTAGATAAAAGGCTTTCACCAATTGTAAATCCTTGGATAAGCTTTAACTAATTACCATAAGGCCCTTCCTTAACTTTATACTTTTATAACTAGACTTTAATCCTCCCCATTTAACCCCATTTACCATTAATCATTTTAACACAACTAAACATTTTAATAAATTTATCTTTATTATAATTTCATAAGAAGCTTTCATTATTATTCCCTTTATACCCTAAAACATTAGTTTTAATTCAATTTCATCCCATTTTCACATAAATTAGTTAATGCAAATTCTAACTTACAAATTTCAAACAAACATATAAATAGTCACATAAAGTCAAATAAATCATAAAATGCACAATATGAAATATTTCCACCCGAACCCCACGTGCTTAACAAGTCATTAAATAGTGTCTATTATCGGGGTCGTCACACCAACCCCCAGCGAAAGACAACCGCCCTTTCCGCGCCCGCGCGCGAAAGTCCGGGTAATTTCAGTTGGCGACTCCGCTGGGGAGAGTGATACTTTTTTCAAAACTACCGTTGTTTTCTAAAAAGCCTTCCGTGGGTCAAACTTTCGTTTACCCTTCCTCGTTTTCGTGTGTGTGTGTTCCTTTAAACCTCGAACGGTTTTTTTTCAAAAGGCATTACATTGTCAACTTTTCAAAATCATACCATGTTTGTGCATCCCCATTTATGTTTGATTTTCATTGCTGTCTTTTGAACTGCGCATCATAATTCTTTAAGACACATTCTGAAAAATCTCTGTTTTACTCAGAAAAAAGGAATTTTAGTGACCGCACACTACTCGCACTTGCTGCCTCGGTACACCGCACTTCACGTGCACTTGCTGCCTCGGAACACTGCACACTACAACCCGTAACCCGGGATGGCCTTATCAGTTGCACCTCGATTGGCCTGCCAGATGCCTTTCGGGGGCGCACGGGGTCGTCCCAAACATCCCATCCTAGCCCGTGTAAGACATGCACTCTTTGTGTCACACTTTGTCCAAGACCCGGGTTGGTTTTTGGCTTAGCTCGTATCATAAAGCCTAAGTGTATGTTTTTTACGCTGGGCCCCGCCCCGAGTCAAGCTCGAGAGGTTGAGACCGAAGGTCATTCCCGACCCGAAGTCTCGAGCTCTTCACCCTTGACTTTGACGCGGAGCTCTGCTGAAAAATATACCCGAAGGTTCAATGTGACGCCGTGTCACCAAACCCTCACCGTATTCACCGTGCCAGCCACAACTTGGCCAACGCCAAAAGCTAAGGTCTCTCGCACAAGCGAGTCAGGAGAGGTCATGCCGAAATTTTGGCATGATCCCCGCCTAAACTTAAGGACGTTGACTTCGACTGTGGCCCGTGCGTCACATACGTTGAAAGTTTGCGTGATCAGCTAGCCTTAAGTTCACTTTTTCCTTTATCGGTGGAACTCGCTTGCCTTATAGGACCTCGCTCGGGATAGTCCGTCCCGAGAAAGATGATCTACAATGGAAACGTGGGGCTTATAAGCGTAGTGAAGAGATCCACTGATTAGAGCTCTAGGATTAGTTGCGAAAAAGAAGACTCGCTCTTTTCCAACCGATTAGGACTCTGAGAAAACGCGCTTTAAGTAAACATTAATCGGTAACTGCACATTGCACAAGCCCGAAACCTTGATCCAAATCCTCCCTTTCTGAAGCCTAAACCCTTCCTTTCGTTCCTGCAATGAGCGAGAAAGTGGTTCGATTTCCGGGTCGGCGCCTTGCCAGGGATCACCGTTACGGCGGCGTCGACGGTTCTTCGGTTCCCTCGGTTCCCTCGGTCGAATTTCGACATGTCTAGCTCACCGAGAAATCGTGACGGGAAAGGACCCCCGCCACCGGTACGGATATGACTTTGGAAGAAGCCATCCGGGCTTGTGAGGTTTACAAGAGGCAGAAAGAAGATCAACAGAATTTCGTTGTACAGCTTCTGAATGAGCGTGGTATAGCAGCTATCCCCCAGTCAGACGGTACTTTTGTCTTGGTCGAGGATAACGATTCCCCGAAACCAGCTCCTCAAATCTTCAACCAGGTTCCTCCCCCGCCAACATAAGGGATGACTTCTAACCAAGGAAATAGACGACCTAGGCTTCACATTGCCACCTCCCAGGGCAACCCTGTCATATTTGGTCAGGCCAGTGCTACTCCTATCACTCAATACCACCAGCGCACCGCTGGACCATCTCAGGATGCCAATATCCTTCAATACCCTCCCGGGTTCGTCCCGTTGCCTATACACAAATCCCAAAACACCGGGGACAAACCCCAATACAGTTTAGAAAAGGCCCCCATATATCCACATATATCAAGCCTTCCACCTCCAATCACTACCGCTCACGTGGTAGCACCCGGCACCGAGCCTCACAGTCCACCACTGGACCCAACCTTGGCCTGGATGGTCAAACAGATGAAGGACCTGAAAGCCACCATGAGCAGCTCAAAGCAGGAAACGCTCAAATCCACAGATCCGGGAATGGTCATGCCTCTCCCTGCCAAGTTCAGAATGTCGGAGATGGACCGATTCGACGGAACCGAATGTCCTCAAACGCATGTCGACACCTACGTTCTCGGCATGAGAGCGAAAGGAGCAACCCTCCAGCAAATGGCCGACCACTTCCAGCATACGCTCAAGAGTTCAGCATTACGATGGTTTTTGAGGGTCAAGCCTGCGGATCGCCACACACAGGATCGATTAGTAACATCTTCTGGAACGGTACCGATCCAACTTAGAGTGGGAAACAAGTCGTGAGGACTTAATCACCACTGAGCAGAAAGCGGACGAAAGCGTCGGAGAATTCTACAAAAGGTGGAGCTGGAAACTCTCCGAGATCATGGAGCCACTCTCCAAGGATGAACAGATGCGGATCTTCAAGTCCTGCTTAAGACCGTCCATCAGAACTCTCATCAGTCACCATTTCTTCCCAGATCTCCGGGCCATGGTCAATGCCGGCTCACAGTTCGAGAAGGATCTCAAGGAGAAGTTGGCTACTGCACAGCCATACAGATACCGCTCGGCAGTTGCATTGAATCCCGCACTGGCCCCCGTGTGAATACCCCGTCCCGATGCAACGCGCATTCGGAAGTTTGAAATAAATAATTATATAAAGTCGGATCGAAATGGGATATTCATTTAGTGACACTCGCTTTAAACCATATTAAAATATTAGTTTAATTTTGAGAGTCGCCACGCCACTTTGATATAGCCCAAAGCTTTGAAAAAAGGCTAAACAGTTAATTGGGTTCGGGGGTCAAGTTACAACAGAAGAAGAAACGTTATCACTCCTATTGCCCGACGAATCGGTCTTTCTAGCATGTGGGGTGTTGGTTGTGTGCGGTGTTTACGAGAATAGATAGAAGAAACGGGATCATGCATAAGGAGGAGGGGAGAGAAAGAATTAATTGATGATCACACCCTAGAACCTTTGAGTTAGGCCCTCGGAAGGTGCACTAATCAACGTTCATCCTTGGGGGATTGTTGATCATGGGACAATTATTACTAAGGTGGAAGGAAAGAAATAGTTCCTAGATCCATTGGGTTTCTTGGCGAAACCCTAGATCATCCTCGGCTATTGCATATTTAAATATATTAAAACAACCCTAAATCTAGCATATATGACATAAGCAAGAAATAAAGTAATTAAAATATACTAAGCATGCAAACAATAATAATAATAAAGACAATAAAGAACAAAAATATTAAAAAGAGTCTTACCAATTGTAGCAAGACTTTGAGGTCGAATCTAGGGTGATTCGAAGAGAGTAAGAAAAACTGTGGGTAAAGCAAGTGTAATCTCGCTTCTCCCGAGTAAATTGTGTCTTGAGAAAATATTTAGACTTAGAAAACTCGAGTTTAGTCTCAAGTTTTCTATGGAGGAAACCTCAAGTTTTGTCTTGAGTTTTCCGTAGAATAATTCTGTGTTTAAAGTGTGAGGCGGAGTGGGGTTTATATAGTGAAAGGAATTGGGGAGGAACGGTTACGAAAGTGATGTGGGAAAACTGAAAGGGTCGATCGGCCTTAAAAATAAGGTTCGATCGGCACAAAAAGGAAGATTCTGGCGGCAGTGGACAATGGTCGATCGGCCAAGTGTTTAATTTTATGACCTTGGCCCAAATGGCCCTGCCTTGGCCCCAGCTGGCCCATCTGGCCGGCCCTCCTTTCATTGCCTTGGCCCCAAAGCTCGGCCACTTCAGCAAAGCATTGGCCTTTGTTTGTATCTAATAAATATTCGTTTCGTCTCCGCTATTTCCAAGTCCACTTTGGCCACTGAAATAACTTCTTTTGCACTTCGCTCTTTGGAATTTTATTTTTCATTTAATCCCAGGAATTTTTATATATCAAATTCGTCCAAAATTTCCATATTTCCCGTTTAGTCCCTGAATTTTCCATAAATTCCGATTTGGTCCAAAAGCTTCCAAATGCCATTTTAGTCCCAGATTTTCCCGAATTGCGCTTCAGTCCCTGTACTCATTAAAATACTTTTTTCGGACCGGGTACTAACAGTAGCCTCTCGGCGACGCTTCTTGTAAGACAAGTGGGGTCGACGATAAAAGAATAGGATCCGTCCTGAAAAAAGGGATTTCAGGAGGTAAGGAAAGTGACCTTGCGGATGCGAGGGTTGGACTCGAGCTGAGTCGCAAATGAAAAGATGACCAGGTAGGTCGAGCGGCTGGACCCACGTCGGGCTACCTACGTATCCCAAAAGGAATCAAGCCAAGTCGTAGTTCAAAACGTGGGCGTTTAGTACCCGAGAGTGGCGGACGTGCAGCGTCTCAAGCCAAAGATGCGATTTGTGGCAAGGCTTTGGGGATCGAATCTAAGGGTGATTCGAATAATATTGAGAGATGTACGGAAAGGAGAATCAAGTATAGTCTTGCCTTCTCCGTGGGAAAATATGTTGTGTGATAATGTGTGGAAAGGAAATTCAAGTATAGTCTTGATTTTCCCCTTGAAAATTGTGTGTGATGGAACAAATCAAGTGTAGTCTTGATTTCTCCGTGTGAAGATATGTTGTGAGATAATGTGTGGAAAGGAAATTCAAGTATAGTCTTGATTTTCCCCTTGAAAATTGTGTGTGATGGAACAAATCAAGTGTAGTCTTGATTTCTCCGTGTGTTGTGCAAATAAACCAAGTTTAGTCTTGATTCGCGTACTGAGAGAAAGTGTATGGGGCAATGTGGGAAAAAACTGTGTGGGAATCAAAAGCCAAATATTTGACTGTACGTGGAGTCACCCAAAGATTGGATAATTTTGACTTCTGAAATGCGGGACGGACCCTTTGAAGGTGCGGGACGGACCCTTTGAAGATGCGGGACGGACCCTTTGAAATGGAGGATAGACCTCTGAAATGCGGGACGGACCCTTTGAAGATGCGGGACGGACCCTTTGAAAGTACGGGACGGACCCTTTGAAGATGCGGGACGGACCCTTTGAAATGGAGGATAGACCTCTGAAATGCGGGACGGACCCTTGAAATGGAGGATAGACCTCTGAACATGCGGGACGGACCCTTTGAAGGTGCGAGACGGACCCTTGAAATGGAGGATAGACCTCTGAAATGCGGGACGGACCCTTTGAAGATGCGGGACGGACCCTTGAAATGGAGGATAGACCTCTGAAATGCGGGACGGACCCTTTGAAGATGCGGGACGGACCCTTTGAAATGGAGGATAGACCTCTGAAATGCGGGACGGACCCTTTGAAGATGCGGGACGGACCCTTGAAATGGAGGATAGACCTCTGAAATGCGGGACGGACCCTTTGAAGATGCGGGGCGGACCCTTGAAATGGAGGATAGACCTCTGAAATGCGGGACGGACCCTTTGAAGATGCGGGACGGACCCTTGAAATGGAGGATAGACCTCTGAAATGCGGGACGGACCCTTTGAAGATGTGGGACGGACCCTTGAAATGGAGGATAGACCTCTGAAATGCGGGACGGACCCTTTGAGATGCGGGAAACTGTAGCTGCCAAAGGACTTAGGCTACTGTTTACTGATGAAGAATAGTTGTGTGAATTGATTGGGGTTATTATGGCTTCCCGAGCCGAAGAATCAAGCGATTAAAAGATTGGGATGATCATTCTTAAGGCTAGGGTTTTAGAGAGATATTTGTCACCTAGACATGAGGCTAGGGTTTAGAAGGGTTTTTGTCACCTAAGCTTGAGGCTAGGGTTTAGAAAGGTATTTGTCACCTAGGCTTGAGGCTAGGGTTTAGAAGGGTATTTGTCACCTAGGCTTAAGGCTAGGGTTTAGAGAGGCTTTTTGTCACCTAGGTTTGAGGCTAGGGTTTAGAAAGGTATTTGTCACCTAGGCTTGAGGCTAGGGTTTAGAAAGGTTTTTGTCACCTAGGCTTGAGGCTAGGGTTTAGAGAGGTATTTGTCACCTAGGCTTAAGGCTAGGGTTTAGAGAGGTATTTGTCACCTAGACATGAGGCTAGGGTTTAGAGAGGTATTTGTCACCTAGGCTTGAGGCTAGGGTTTAGAAAGATATTTGTCACCTAGGCTTGAGGCTAGGGTTTAGAAGGGTATTTGTCACCTAGTCTTGAGGCTAGGGTTTAGAAGGGTATTTGTCACCTAGGCTTGAGGCTAGGGTTTAGAAGGGTATTTTCACCTAGGCTTGAGGCTAGGATTTAGAGAGGTATTTGTCACCTAGGCTTGAGGCTAGGGTTTAGAAAGGTATTTGTTACCTAGGCTTGAGGCTAGGGTTTAGAAAGATTTTTGTTACCTAGGCTTAGGGCTAGGGTTTAGAAAGATTTCTGTTACCTAGGCTTGAGGCTAGGGTTTAGAAAGAGGCATTTGTCACCTAGGCTTAAGGCTAGGGTTTAGAAAGAGGCATTTGTCACCTAGGCTTAAGGCTAGGGTTTAGAGAGGTATTTGTCACCTAGGTTTGAGGCTAGGGTTTTACATTTGCGGTAAGTCTAAACAAGGCAGTTTGAGCAGAAAGGTTATTGGTTTAAACTAGGCGAGGCCGAGTAAGAGTCGATGATAGAAGGTGGGATTAGGTAAGTTTGATGTCCAGAGATAAGGGCCGAGTCATCTTGAGAGTCACAGAGATACGTTTTTGATAGTTTTGAAAATTTGTGGAGACCAAAGAGTGATTTTTGTAAACAAGGTACCAAGGAGGACAGTATTTTGAAAGCATGTTTATTTGATAAAGAGGCCTTATGATTAATCATGTTTCTAACTAACTCAAAGAGTTTGCCACATGCTGATCTTGATGTCAAGGGATGCCCTTCATGCTAGATATGACTTCATTGGAGCTCCGATTTTTGTTAGAGCACATAGTCGACCCATTTTTGTTGAGGGGAGCCCCAATGTTTGATGAAGTGACCTTGGCGAAGTCCTAGTTGATGATGAATGGCGAAGCCCCAGTTGATGATGCAAAGCAAATTTGAAGGGAATGGCGAAGCCCCAGTTGATGATGCAGAGCAAACCTGAAGAGAGCCTGAGAGAACAAACTTAAAAAAGCCCCACTTGGAGAGATTCAATGCATCCCTATTTGCGAGACAGTCATCTTGCGGCCACGGGGCGACCCTCGTTTCGAACAATGGTCAATCGGTCGCCGGACAAGACTCGGAAATGTATATGTGCAGGGCGCATTTTTCGAAGGTGGGAATGGATCCCGAGTTCGTGTATGACACTTTCGCTTTGGGTTTGACTATTTTGGGAGAGTATAAGCATCACAAGGTGTGGAAAAGTGTATGGAAGCCCCCGCAGTACGTAAAGACAAAGTGTTTGGCTCTATTTTCCTATGATGTAGAAAAAGAAGACTTGTCGAGACATTTGAAGAATTATTTTATTCAGAATTATATCTTGATTGCTCGTGAATGGACCTCACTGATTGGTTTATCAAATTCCAATTATATGAGTAAACAAATAATGACTGCTTTTGATTAGAAGGGGAATTGGGCTTGTCTTTAGAAGGAGTAGGATGTTCCGTTGTTGCTTGCCGCTCCGTTCGGTGGTAATTGTGGTGCGGGCTGCCGTTGCATTGATCTCCTTCATGGGAAAGAATGAAAAATAGAAAAATGGGGTGGAAGAAAAGGTGGGAATTGACTGATTATAACCCAAAGATTTTTTCATTCCTTCAAGTGAAGATTCTTTGTTCCTTTGTTCTCGCAAGCCGAGGGGAGTAGTCCCTGGCGCGTGTCTCCTTGCTTTTACCGGAGTGCCGCTGAGAGGCACGGATGCGAAGCCCCAGTGAGACTTTTGCAGACAGTGTTTGAGGAGTCGAATGAACGAATTTCAAGAATAGGACAAGTTCCCAAACTTTTGAGAGAATATGTAATATGCTCACGTAGGATAACAAGTGACTCAAAAATCTGAATATGCATTTCTTTTAAATAATCTTTTGAGAATGCCATTCGGTAGCGGTTGTAGCTGGTCTTTGGGTTGCGATCGACCATTGGATGATGACCTCTTAAAGTGAGAGGTCGGCTGGGCCATTTGCTGAGAGGTTGGCTTGAGGGATGTGTTTGGAATTTCTAAGGTGAAGGGATTTTCTTGTTGCTGCTTCTTCAGAACCTCTAAGAGTGAGGTTAACTTTGATTTTGATAAGGTCAAGGGTGGTGATGGAATCCTCTAAAAGTGAGAGGATGGACTTTGGAATTGGTTTACGGGATTTGTCCAAGAGGGAATTTTTGTTGCTTCTTCTCGCGAGTTTGTTGTGGTTTCAGCAGGTAACTTGATCATGATAGGATCTTCACTCGACGTCTCATTTTCACAACCTTTGAGATGGGAGGTTCGCTTCGGAGTGATGGAGGTTTTTTTTTTTTTTTTTTTTTTTTTTTTTTTTTTTTTTTTAACACCATCTTCTCGAAAAGCCTTCGGATTTGTTTGCTCGCGATAGCCCCTAGCGTATGCCTTAGGATGGTTTTACCTTTTCCCTCTTGGGTTTGGAGGTGGTCCCTTCGAGGGAGCCCCTTGTATGAGTTTCTTTCTTAGGGTCTCAAAACTTGTCGATCTTGAAATGAAAGGGTATTATTTAGTGAGGATAAGGTTATGGCTTCCTATGGTGAGAGGTTTAAGCTTCAATCGCTACTGGATAGCATTCTCAAAAGAGTATGCAAACTCAATTAACCGACTTATTAAGTAAGGCAGAATATATTCGGACCATAAGAAAGATATGTGAGCATATTCAATGAAAGCTTATCGATCGAATGGAAAATCAGAGGAGACGCGAGATTGGAGGGTTGGTGAGCCCCAAGTTGATATTCATGCAGCACTTGTGAAGGATAGGAACAACTCCTTGCATCTTCTTTAAATTGCAGTGGCGTGAGCAGCTATTTTCTGATGATGAGGAACAACGGTCTTTGTGCTTGTCTTGGTCATATGAAAAGGAGGTCAAATGGGGGTTTAAAATAAATGATCATATGGAAAGGATGTTTAAGTGGGGGAGAGTGTATTTGGGGAAGTGTATGCTCGAGGGAGTATAGAGGGTGTGTATAAGGAGTGTATGAAAAGTATATGGTGGAGTATGGAGAGAGTGTATGAGAGAAGGGTGTATAGGGATGGTGTGTGTGAAGAAGGAACGGTGAGTTGTTTACTCCAATCAAAGCATTCATTCATTGTTTACTTTATTAGCCGGTGAGTTTATCAGTGAGATTAGCAACCAATTGATAATTATAAATAAAACAATCTTCTTGAAAGTAATGCGAGATTATGTCTCAAGTCTAGAGAGAAAAGAAAGAAAGACCTTTTTTATTATTGAAGTAACTAATCTAAAGTGGACATTACATACCAATGCCCAAAGTGGAAGTAAGAAAGACACACTAGAACCTACAAGACTGAATGAATCTAAATCCTTCCTTGAAGTACGAGGGTTTCTTCATTAATGAGGCCTTGGGTCTTCCCTTGGTTGATCAATCTTTGAATTGAGCGTTTCAGTTGCACACATTTGTCAGTGGTATGCCCAGCGTACTTGTGGTATCTGCAAAACTTGGATGTATCTAAGTCTTCCTTTGGGTTAATAGGCTTGTAGTTCTCGAGCGGCTCGATCAAATTCTTTCCCACCAAAATGTCGAAGAACTCACCCACAGGCATTCCTAAGTCATCAAAAGGTTCCTTGTTGATCTTCTTCTCGGGTATTGATGCCTTTAGTTGGTTGGTAGCCACAGCAGGCATCCTGAATGAGAAATTCTGATGTGTAGGACCATAAGGGGAACCATAAGCATGTGGATGATAGGGACCCCGGAATTGAATAGGGGGAGGAACTCTTCTCAAGTATTCCTGAATGTAAGACAAATGGTGATGCTCAATTTCATGCATGTCTTTGAGGAGGTTGATCACTCCCAACCTCATGTTTGAGACTTCTTTGAGGGCTTCAATGCTTTTCTCCAGAGACATGATGTGGAATTCTGTAAGAACATATGGCGGAGTCAAGCCAATGAGTTGAATTAGATTCATAATTAATCTTAAGGCATCCTTGAGAAAATATTTGACCTCCACAATTTTGAGTTTGACCGGGCTGAAGTTGCCTACGTAACCCTTACCATTTAAGATATGAGTCTCAGGTCACCGTAGTTCGAGGGGGCCCCGATTGATGATACAACCAGGGTTAAGTTTAGAGAAAGAGAGAGGATGAATGTAAAAGAGTCCGTTTGGTGAAAAAAGGAGGGGAAGATGACTCGATCCTTGGTCAAATATAAGTGAGGGTGATCTAGACGAGCTAATCGGACTTGGTAAGTTGGCTTAGGTAGGCCCTAGATGGTGGTTTGATCTATATGGGTTGAGAGAGGTTTGATCTAGGTGGGTCTTTGGCTGAAGGGTGCTAGAGATAAAGGATCTAAACTATGGATGGTTTTAAGGTTAAGGGAGCAAACTGCGGATGGTTCAAGAGATAAGAGGTAGAACTTTGAAGGGTCCTAACTTGAAGGATGTAGACCGTGGGTGGTCAAAGGTAGAGGAATGGACCATGGATGGTCCAAGAGACGAGGGGTGGACCTCGAAGGGTCCTAAATTGAGGAGTGGACCTTGAAGGGTCCAAGAGAAGAAGAGTGGACCTTGAACGGTCCAAGATATGAGGAGTGTGGACCTTGAAGGGTCCAAGAGACGAGGAGTGGACCTTAAAGGGTCCAAGAGAAGAGGAGTGGACCTTAAAGGGTCCAAGAGAAGAGGAGTGGACCTTAAAGGGTCCAAGAGAAGAGGAGTGAACCTTGAAGGGTCCAAGAGAAGAGGAGCGGACCTTGAACGGTCCAAGATATGAGGAGCGGACCTTGAACGGCCCAAGATATGAGGAGTGGACCTTGAACGGTCCAAGATATGAGAAGTGGACCTTGAATGGTCCAAGATTGGGAGAGTGGACATAGTATACGAAGGGTCAAAGAGTGGACCTTGAACGGTCCAAGATGAAGGGTCCAAGAAGTAAAGAGCGGACCTCGGAGGGTCCTAGAAATGGAGAGTGGACCTTGAAGGGTCCAAGAAGTAAAGAGCGGACCTCGGGGGGTCCTAGAAATGGAGAGTGGACCTTGAAGGGTCCAAGAAGTAAAGAGCGGACCTCGGGGGGTCCTAGAAATGGAGAGTGGACCTTGAAGGGTCCAAGAAGTAAAGAGCGGACCTCGGGGGGTCCTAGAAATGGAGAGTGGACCTTGAAGGGTCCAAGAAGTAAAGAGCGGACCTTGGAGGGTCCTAGAAATGGAGAGTGGACCTTGAAGGGTCCAAGAAGTAAAGAGCGGACCTCGGGGGGTCCTAGAAATGGAGAGTGGACCTCGGAGGGTCCTAGAAATGAGGATCGGACCTCGGAGGGTCCTAGAAATGAGGACCGGACGTCGAAGGGTCCTAGAAATGAGGACCGGACCTCGGAGGGTCCTAGAAATGAGGACCGGACGTCGGAGGGTCCTAGAAATGAGGAGCGGACCTCGGCGGGTCCTAGAAATGAGGAGCGGACCTCGGCGGGTCCTAGAAAAGAGGAGCGGACCTCGGAGGGTCCTAGAAAAGAGGACCGGACGTCGGAGGGTCCTAGAAATGAGGAGCGGACCTCGGCGGGTCCTAGAAATGAGGAGCGGACCTCGGCGGGTCCTAGAAAAGAGGAGCGGACCTCGGAGGGTCCTAGAAAAGAGGAGCGGACCTCGGAGGGTCCTAGAAAAGAGGAGCGGACCTCGGAGGGTCCTAGAAATGAAGAGCGGACCTCGAAGGGTCCTAGAAATGAGGAGCGGACCTCGGAGGATCCTAGAAATGAGGAGCAGTTAAGCATTTTATTTACAAAAAAGCCCTCTATTTTTTTTTATAGAACCTACTCTTGGTTGGAAGGGATACCCCTTTTTCGCAACTAACTAAAGGTCCTAAAGTGGTGGATCCTAACGACTAATTGTCTCATATAGACATTTAAGATGATATTTATGGGAAGTACTACAGATCTATGATAAGACAAGATCTTTTAACAAGCACTCGACCTTACATGGCACATCCTTTAAAAGGAAATCAAATTTTTTGTGCTCTTTTCTCTCTATAGATCTTGACTTATCACTGATTCGTAGTGACTCAACATAAAGACCTTATTAATTGTCTACATGAAAAAGCTAGTCAAACCAACCGGTCACAAGGAGTGTATTCTTAGCAAAGTGGGTGACACAAGGGTTAGATTTCAGGCTCCCACCGTGCAGCCGAAGCGCACTGATGAGTGGATGGCCAAGTGAGACTCGGAAGGGAGGCAACATGATCACCACACTTCCCGCACTTTGGCTTCTCCGAAGGGTTAAGGGGTAGCTGTGCAGTGTGACACGGACTCTAGTGGTAGTGTGAGGTAAAAAGTCTAATTCTTATTTTTTTTTTAAGGAAAAAAAGAGAAAGATTTTTTTTATGAGATGCATGCATGCAATGCAACAGTTAAGAATAGGAGAAAAAGAAAAAGGAAGTAAAATACAACACCATACAAGAAAACGAAAGTCTGACCCACTTAGTTTGAAAAAAATTAAAACTTTCCCCAGCAGAGTCGCCACTGTGAATACCCCGTCCCGATGCAACGCGCATTCGGAAGTTTGAAATAAATAATTATATAAAGTCGGATCGAAATGGGATATTCATTTAGTGACACTCGCTTTAAACCATATTAAAATATTAGTTTAATTTTGAGAGTCGCCACGCCACTTTGATATAGCCCAAAGCTTTGAAAAAAGGCTAAACAGTTAATTGGGTTCGGGGGTCAAGTTACAACAGAAGAAGAAACGTTATCACTCCTATTGCCCGACGAATCGGTCTTTCTAGCATGTGGGGTGTTGGTTGTGTGCGGTGTTTACGAGAATAGATAGAAGAAACGGGATCATGCATAAGGAGGAGGGGAGAGAAAGAATTAATTGATGATCACACCCTAGAACCTTTGAGTTAGGCCCTCGGAAGGTGCACTAATCAACGTTCATCCTTGGGGGATTGTTGATCATGGGACAATTATTACTAAGGTGGAAGGAAAGAAATAGTTCCTAGATCCATTGGGTTTCTTGGCGAAACCCTAGATCATCCTCGGCTATTGCATATTTAAATATATTAAAACAACCCTAAATCTAGCATATATGACATAAGCAAGAAATAAAGTAATTAAAATATACTAAGCATGCAAACAATAATAATAATAAAGACAATAAAGAACAAAAATATTAAAAAGAGTCTTACCAATTGTAGCAAGACTTTGAGGTCGAATCTAGGGCGATTCGAAGAGAGTAAGAAAAACTGTGGGTAAAGCAAGTGTAATCTCGCTTCTCCCGAGTAAATTGTGTCTTGAGAAAATATTTAGACTTAGAAAACTCGAGTTTAGTCTCAAGTTTTCTATGGAGGAAACCTCAAGTTTTGTCTTGAGTTTTCCGTAGAATACCCCGTGTTTAAAGTGTGAGGCGGAGTGGGGTTTATATAGTGAAAGGAATTGGGGAGGAACGGTTACGAAAGTGATGTGGGAAAACTGAAAGGGTCGATCGGCCTTAAAAATAAGGTTCGATCGGCACAAAAAGGAAGATTCTGGCGGCAGTGGACAATGGTCGATCGGCCAAGTGTTTAATTTTATGACCTTGGCCCAAATGGCCCTGCCTTGGCCCCAGCTGGCCCATCTGGCCGGCCCTCCTTTCATTGCCTTGGCCCCAAAGCTCGGCCACTTCAGCAAAGCATTGGCCTTTGTTTGTATCTAATAAATATTCGTTTCGTCTCCGCTATTTCCAAGTCCACTTTGGCCACTGAAATGACTTCTTTTGCACTTCGCTCTTTGGAATTTTATTTTTCATTTAATCCCAGGAATTTTTATATATCAAATTCGTCCAAAATTTCCATATTTCCCGTTTAGTCCCTGAATTTTCCATAAATTCCGATTTGGTCCAAAAGCTTCCAAATGCCATTTTAGTCCCAGATTTTCCCGAATTGCGCTTCAGTCCCTGTACTCATTAAAATACTTTTTTCGGACCGGGTACTAACACCCCGGTAAAGGGAAAGATACGTCTGTCAACTACATCCATCAGGGACAGCAGTCGGGCAACAGAAACCCAGTCCCACAAAGCAACAACTCCACCTCGAAGCAGTCTACCGTGCACTTCGACAAGTTGGATATGCCACTGAGCAAGATGCTGGAAGGGTTAATCAAGGAAGGTCTCCTTAAACCCGTTGCCAATTACAAACCCAAGAATCCCGTAGTCAACGCCTCGACAAGAGCAAGTATCGCGCCTTCCATCAGTATCACGGCCATACCACCAACAACTGCGTGGGGTTACGATACGAAATCCAGAACTTGATAGAAGAAGGCAAGTTGGAGCGCCCCCGTGGGCCTAATAGAGTCGGAAACCCTTTTCCGAACAATAACAGCGTGAATTCCATTGAGTGGGTGCCCAAGAAGATTGCCGCAGAGCCAGTCCCTCCGCCTCTTCCAGTCGGGTCCTCATCAAATGTCCACATCACCTACGATGTTTGTGACTGCTCCGCCTGCCTGGAGTACGAGTCCCAAGACATGGTCCGGAGCGATCCTTCGAGAAAACAGAAGAAGAAGTCCTCTCAACAACAACTAAGAGAAAGATACGAAGCTGAAGACACCAGTGTGGGTACACTCGGAGAGCCTTCCGGGAGGTTCGACTACTACGTACTGTACTCCAGCCATTCCTCTCTTCCTCCAGGCTATGCAGCTTTAGAGCAAGCAGGGGTGGGAAAGCCGAAAAGTCCTGCTGACAATAGAGCTCAGACCTTGGGACACCGGAATACCTCAGATCTTGGTAATCTTACTGCCAGTCAGAAACCTAACCCCCCGCAGGATCAGCTAAGATTCAATTTGTCCATCTTCCGAGCTCGGACCGACAAGGGAAGATCAAAGTCAGCTTGGCACTCGCACTCGATCAACGTGCTAACCAAGGGTGGCAACCGCCACAAACAACCTCAACGCAATCCCGAGGCTCCAATAAAGGCATTACCTTGCAAGAGGAAGACAGGAAACGGATGGTTGGATGACTCTCCTTCTCCGAATAGAGATTAGATCTACGATTCCCGACTGAATGGCAGTATGATCACTTTCTGTGACGAAGACTTACCGAGAGATGCCTCGGGGCACAACGAAGCTCTGTACATCACTCTCAAGCTCAACACCATAACATTCCCCGGAGTATTGGTAGACAACGGGTCAGCTGTTAACGTTCTCCCTCTCAGCATGATGCGAGCCCTCCGCATCAACGAAAGCCATCTGATTCCGTCAACCCGGACTATCAAGGCCTACGACAGCACGTCTCGTCTCATCCTGGGGACGGTGACTCAGGAACTCTAGTTCGAAACCCAATTGGTGCCAGCAAAATTCCACGTAATGGACATTCCATCCGAATTCACGGCTCTGTTAGGACGCCCTTGGCTGCATCACATGAAAGCCATAGCTTCCACTCTCCATCAATGCGTTAAGTTCATTAACCGGCAGGGAGATCTTGAAGTCATCCTAGGGGACAGTTTCCTCATAGGAAACGAAGCCGAGACAGCAGCCTAGCGTGCCCGCAGTCAGGCACCGGGGCTACCTCCTTCAAACCGACCAGGGGACTATCGGGGCAAATCTCATCGTAATCCCTCGAGTTCGGAGATGCTAACTATGTAAACGTACTCAGAGGCGGCACTCGGCGATCCGATACATCAAGTTCAACCGTCTGTTTCCAACATTTGGAGGCGTATTGGAAAGAAACACCGAGCATCGCCATGATGCGGGCACGCAAACTCCCCGTCTCCAATCGGAGATTGGTCGCATTCTTCAAGCCAACTCTCTGGCCCCGCCAGGCGAAGAGATCTTCGTGATAAAGGTCAACAAGCACCGTCACACTCGTGATGAATGCATGGAAGTTGTATGGGATGTCCTCCATGAGGAACTACCCGTTGCACCCCTCTTATCCAATGAAGGGAATGATGTTTTTCTAGCAGCTCCAGCAACGCACCCGGACACGATACGTCCCTACATTTGGGTTGAGCCGTCAGACGACGACGAATCAGGACTCTCCGGAGTCAAGGATGCGGCACTCCGCGGCGATCTATGCATTCACATGCCTCGCTCGAGGACGACACCCATCTCCGATCAGTGTCACCTACGACCAAGGCTCCAACCATGGAAATTGTCAAGCTCAACGTCCAAAGACAGCAGCCTATCCGACAATTGGAAGCAATCGGTTCACACAACGAAGAATCCTCTCGATCAAGTGGATCGACGACTTCGTCAACATCATCTATTCCTGTATCCCGATGATGCCAAGGATCCGGTCCTTATCGTCGATTCGCAATGCCAAAGTCACCCGCGATGACCGCCCGCTCGGTAAACGAGGCCCCGGCCAAGCGAGCTCGTGAGCTCATCATTACTTCCGAGTACCCAGCTGGCAACCGGCCCGTGCCGTCAGTCAAGCTTATACCCTCAAGCGCCGCCAAGGCCAAGGGCAACATCGAAGGAGACAAAGCTCCTCACCCTGCTACGAGTCAGATCAACCTCAGGAACGCTTCCAGCAGCCACCCCCAAAACATTTGTGAAGGTTTTCCCTGCGAGGCAGAGTCAGCTTCCGACATAGGAAATGACCACCTCAGCATCAACATGCTCCAGTACGATTCTGCTCCCAGTCGTCACGGTCACGGATTCAGACATCCCGCCAGCAGACTGCTAGCTCTGATAGACTTAGCGATCGAGCGAGATCACGAGACTGTCAACATTACAGAATTCAACACCCCCGTGGGGTCAATCAAGCAGATATGGGCAAATTTCTTGGTAATCGAGATCAAGGAAGGCCACATGGAATGTCCCAGTCCGACTTCCTTCGTCAACGTAATCCAAGTGTTTCCGCCATTCAGCGATTTGAATGTGATCATGGTTCTGGACACTAGTCAGACGGCACGCACCTATGGAGACTATTTAGCTCTCGCAAGGAAAGCCCTCATGGAACTAGCCGCTCAAGAAAGCCGTCTCTGGGACGAAAACCAAGCTCAAAAGACCGACAGGGACCGAGCCCTTAAAGTGTCATAGGTAGCTTCAGACAGAAAGCTAGAGGCCACTCTAGACCAGTTCGACCTCAGAGGTTTTGCTCACGGCAACTTCCTCGACTACCGTCTGTTCTCATCCAACCCCCTCTGCCACACGAGGGTGGTCAACGGTCCCGATGACCTAGGAGATGGAACAACACAGCAGAACAAAACCCAGTGCTTGCCTCCCCGAGGAAAGCAAGTTCTCTGTGAAAGCGACGACGAAGACGATGAAACCATTCTCTTCCAAGCCGGGCATGAAGTCAACAAAACCGGACTCCCAAGGGTCCTGGGAGGATGGGGACGGATCATTTCCGCACTCAAATTGAAAGGCCAACTTAGAGAGGAAGGTCTATTTAAAAACAAGAGGAAGATGGAAATTCGTCTCGAGCAACTACTCAGGGAAATTCCACAGACCGCGGCATTCGTTTACGTAAAACGATCAACTCGGGACAAAGAACTGACTGCCATGGGGCAGATGTTTGAGAAGCCGTGTACTCACCTTTCGACATACCCATCACTCAGATAAAATAGAGGAGAAAACTCTCCCTGATGGAGGTTTACCTAGACTGCCGCACGCAGTTCAAAGAAGCACTGGGTATTCTCACGTGGGAAGAAAGGCAGGCGCTAACTCTTGACGCAGGCTCCGCTGCAAGAAAGTTGATCTGGGTCAAGAGCGGAGGAAAACTGGCAAACCATGAATATCGCGCACCCAACCTGCACGTCCTCGAGTATGCTCAAGAAGAAGGAAAGGAACGCGATATACCGTGAAGAGATCAAGGAGACCATTCGCTTGAGCCGAGAACTCTCCAACCTCCCCTGTGAGGGTCGCAATGCACGCTGGCCAGTGCAACCACTGTTGTGCACTGACGTTCGAACAGCTGCGACAATCCGTAAACTACCTCCCCACAGAGGCTCCTAAGCCAGTATCCTGGGACAGAATCCGTCAAGCTGCCGAAGCTCCCGAGAATACATCTAGAGTCAATGAGTTGAGGGAAGACATATGGCCCTACGCTACGAGGAATCCTCCTCTAACTATGGCTCAACTCGTGAGCGACTTTCGTAAGGGACCAAACCTCGATGTCCGCCGTTCTAACACGATCGGGTCAAATCCATGCACTACCGCCGAAGGCCAGCAAAAAGCCGACGAAGCGTAACCGCAACCCGCCCGCCCGAAGACACAAGTTCTCGTGGAAAGAGGACCCGATCCTCACTCGCCAAGCGCACCTGTGCGAACATTTCCCTTTGGTCTCTCGCTCACCTCTTCATATCCTCACAAGCTCAAGCTAGAGGAAAGCCTCGGCCCGTACCACGGTCCCCGTGGACGCAACCCTGCACGAAGTCATTCGGATGATCGGCAACATCCACTATTGCAACATTATCACCTTCACTGCATTTGGACCTTCCAAAATTTGGGGCTGATCACAATGAGCCGCTATACATCACACAACCCGGACGAGCGTCACCTTCCCCGCATGTTGGTAGACGGAGGTTCCGAATGAATGTCTTGCCCGCCAAGATGATGGACCCGCTTGACATCAAGCCCACAGACCAAGCCTTCACCCACACCGTCAAGGCCTATGACTCTACTTCCCGCATCGTTTCTCGGGTTGCTACTCTTAATATTTGGTTCGGTAAGCGGATGATTCCCACCGAATTCCAAGTGTTGGACATTCCAATCACTTTCACAGCCATCCTGGGGCATCCCTGGCTGCATCAAATCAATGGCGTGGCATCCACCCTTCATCAGTGCCTCAAGTTCATGCAAGGCAACGAGCTAACCACAGTCTACGGCGACAGCATCACCACCGAGGGGACCAGCACCAACGACATTCCTGTGTTAGAAATAAAGCATAGTGACGACATGCCATTAACTGGATTCACTCTGGAGACCTCCAAGATCTAAATATGAAACGTGGACCTTCCACTGTCTCACGACAAGATCCCTCCTTCCATGAAGATGATGAAACTCATGAACTTCATCCCAGGACTGGGGCTCGGAAAAAGGTTACAAGGCCAACACCAAGTCATTGAAGTCAAGGACCACACCACGGTCCAGGGGCTTGGCTACGTGCCAACACCGGCTGACATCAGAGAGAACAAAAGGCTCGCCCGCACCAAGGCAGCAGCCCACAAAAGGGGAACCTCCGACGGCACACCCAACCTCCGACCATACAGTTTCAACCTCGCTCATTACTTCACCAAGAGAACCAACAGCAGAACTGAGGGGACCGACAGCGGAACCAACAGCAGAACTGAGGGGACCGACAGTGGAATCGACAGCAGAACTGAGTGGACCAACAGTGGAACTGATGAAAATGAGAAAGAAGTAGGGATAGTAAGAACCGAGACTACAGAAAGGATGGAACAGCTAGCACGGGACCTCAAGCGTTTCAGAGGACTCAAAGCTAATCCGATAAGGGGAGCATTACTCAACATCACAGCTCTACCTGGACCAACTACCACCACAGTCCAGCACGAGTACACATTCAAGGGAATCCCAGATGCGGAAGAGCAAATCAAGGTACTCTCCATGGGAAATAGATTGTTCGGATCAGCCGCCGAGGCCACATTCGAGACAGTAACTCCAAAGCAGAAGGAACCAGAATTCATAGAAGACGCTCTCAAAGGGACCAAATTCTACGTAGTCTTTTGAAGAAGTCATGGAGGTGCCGAACCCGATTGACTCCGGGCTCTGTGAGACGCATGATCGCCATGATTGGGACAAACAGGCTGCCTCTCAATCCCCGCACCCTCATCAAGCAACCAAAGAATGCCATCGAAGAATTGGGTAACTTTCACCGGACCAAGGGCAAGCTGTGCAGACTGGAAGACAAGCCGGGCCTCGCACCCACATCTCCCTAAACCCGGTCTCAAACCTCTCGAGCCGGGCCCTGTAAGAGTCCATTCCTCTGAGTCATCCAATGGCCTTACGCCAGAGGACCATGATAATGTAGCCAACCATGTATTCCCGTTCTCGTTTAATGAAAAGTCTGATCTTTCGGAGTATCCCCTCATTGCCACTTTAACAACTGATAAGTTAACAAACAACTTAAAAGACGTTAATAACTCAATTGATAAAGAAGCATACACATTAAATGAACAATACATTAGAGAAGTTCTCGAGCGTGTAGTTGACCAAGAGGACAACCGGCCCATGCAGCCGAAGAGGTTATGACCAAAGAGAACCCGGGTCGGCAAGAGCCTAAGGAGAAGCAAGGGCGCTTTCTTTCGCCGATGCGTAAAAGAAGCCCCGATAAGCCTCCTTCGGGAGTACGTTGATGTGTTCCGCCCGGTCATAGCCAGACATGCCAGGACTCGATCCCTCGATCGTGGAGCACGAATTCCCCGGATCCCGAATCCAAGCCTCGTCAAAAGCCGCGCAAGATCAAGCCAGAGTGGTCCTTGCAAGTTAAAGAAGAGATTGAGAAAATGCTCCAAGTTGGTTTCATCGTAGAGATTGAGTACCCGACTTGGCTTTCCAACATCGTGACGGTCCACCAAGGCCAATGGAAAGGTCGATGTCAGTGTGGATTTCTCGGGATCTCAACAAGGCCACCCCTAAAGATGATTTCCCACCGCCTAATATCGACATGCCGGTCGACACCACGGCAAATTTCAAAGTGAAGTCCTTCGTGGACTGCCTGGGCTGGATACAACCAGATCAAGATGTCCGAGGAGGATCAAGCCAAGATCGCCTTCACCACTTCATGGGGAACATATTGCTACACCTGGCCATGCCGTTTGGTCCGAAGAACGCCGGGGCTACTTTACGGGGCTGCAACAGCCTCTTCCATGACATGATTCACAAAGAAATCAAGGCATATGTCGACGACGTGATCATCCACTCCAGAGGATCGACATGCAAAGACATGATAGATCCGAGGAAGTTCTTCAACGACTCAAAACACTCCATGAGATTAAACCCCGCGAAGTGCACCTTCGACGTGCGCGCAAGGTACTCGGGGTACATGGTTATGCAAAGGGGTATCGAAGCTTCGATCCCAATAAATTCAAGGCCATCATCGACATGAAGCCGCCTCAAACCCCCGACGTAAGTGAAGAGCTTCATGGGAAGACTTCAAGACATCATTCGCTTCATCAACCAGGGGCTTGACATCTTCTCTCGCGAGCCCATGTTCAAACCGATGAAAAAGAATGCCGACATCAAATGGGACTCCGAGTGCCGCATACCTTTCGAGAAAATCAAGACCTACTTGGTGAATCCCACCCCGTGCCCGCCACATGAAGACAAGCCACTACTCCCGTATCCGACAAAGAATGTACACGTCAATCGGAGCAATGCCGGCACAAGAACAGTAAAGATTCCAAGGTTGAGCATGCAATCTACTTCATAAGTCGGAAGCTTCAAGGAAGTGAACTCAGCTTACTCAAAGATTAGGAGAAAACTTATACCGCCTTGGTATGGGTAGTCGGAAACCGAAACACTACATGCAGCCACATTCGCTCCTGGTCTCCAAAATGGACCCCGTCCGATATCTCTTGACAAGCCATCCCGTCAATGCGACTAGCCAAGTGGTCATTCTTCCCGGGCCGAGTTCGACATCAAGTACATGGTCGAAAATCAACAAAGGGCGAGTAATGGCGTATCACCCGCCGACTTCCCGAGCCGCGAACCCAAGGGTCCCGATCCGCAATTTCCGCACGACGGAATCTTTTCACTCGACACCGCAAACCGCCGGTGCAACTCTACTTCGATGGGCACCTAACAAGAAGGGGAATGGTATTGGAATGCTCCTTGTCGATCCCAAGGACGAGCACACTCCAATAGCCATCAAGTTGAATTTTGAAACAACCAACAATGCAAAGCAGAATACGAAGCTCGTGGCAGCAGAGTCCGGGAAGCCGCTCGAGCGCAACATCTCGAACCTGGATGTGTATGGAGACTCAACATTGATCATCAATCAAGTGTTCAACAAGGGAAGACGGTAGATTCTCGCCTTCGTAAGTATCACGCGTATACGGAGGAGCTCATTGCTCGCTCAAGGACATCTCTTTTCATTATTTGCCAAGAGACAGAACCGCTTCGCAGATGCCCCGGCAACCCTCGCCTCTTGTCGAAATTCTCAAAGGAAAAGCAAGAAACCCCTCGTAACAGGCGACGGAAACACCCGCCATTGGCGTGCCGTGAGATCGAAATAAAAAAGGAAACACCGATGAACCCCGGTACAAGCAAATTTACCAAGCATTCCAAAACGGAGAAGCTTCCTTCACAAATGAAGATGGAAAATACAAAGAAGGGATCAAAGCCAAAAACATGATGGCATTAAAACGCCCGGCATCCCATTTCGTCATTCGGGGGCATGTTGTACAAGAAGCGCCACCAAGGGCCACTCCTTAGGTGTAGAACAAAGAAAAGCCGGGCGAGCTAATGAACGAAGTTCACAACGGACTCGCGGTCCGCACATGAACGCCCGAGCATTGACACAGCATCATCCTCCGTATGGGATACTACCGGATATCAATGGAACATGCATCGCATCCGGGCTCGTCCGAAGCCGCGACAAATGTCAACGTTCTCCAACCTCAATCACATTCCTCCACATGAACTCTATTGCATGACTACGCCATGGCCTTTCGCCACATGGGGAATCGCGTCATCGGCAAGATCACTACTCCGTGGAGCAATGGTCACGAGTTCATTTTAGTCGTAGCCTCGGTTACTTCACCAAATGGGTAGCCGATCGTACAAGGTACCGAATTCTAAGAAGGTGGCCGAGTTCATCCGAGAGAACATCATGTGCCTCTGGTATGGAGTGCCCAACGAGATCATATCCGACAATGGGACTCACTTCGAAGGAGATTGTGACTAACTACTAACCGAATTCGAGTAACACGTCACAAGTCTTCTCCTTGGCTGCACCACAAACCAATGGTCCAAGAGAGGCAAACAATAAGACTCTCGCCACGATAATCGAAAGATGACCACCAAGTCGGACCGGCCCAAAAGCTACATTTAGCCCTCTCGGGATACCGAACACGGGCCTCGAACCACCACAGGAGACTGTCACGCGCTTACTCACTTTAATGGAAGCAATATTGCCCGTGGAATTGGAAATTCCATCCCTCCGAGTCCTCTTGGAAAACGGGATCAATGAAGTCGAATGGCTACATAGCCGTCATTAATGCATTTTAACTTGCTCTACTCGATGAGCGCAGATTGAAAGCCATGGAACACAATCGAGCCTACCAGAGCAGTAATGGCCCGAGCATTCGACAAGAAAGTCAAGATCCGAGACATCGAGAAAGCGACTTGGTGCTAAAGGAAAAGCCTTCCTACGCACTAACTTCTGAAAGTGGGAGCCTACCGGATAGGACCGTTTTTGGTACAAAGAATCTTCTCTCGGAGGAGCCATAAAGTTAGCAGTACTTGGACGGAAACCCTTTCGTTAACCCCATGAACGGAAGCAAGCTCCGCTAGATACTTTCGCTTGGAGGAAGAGCACGAGTCAACTCTCCTTCCCCATACACCGTCCCTTCAAAAGAAAATTAAAAGTGCTAAAAGAGTAATACCCAACCGGATACATTCCCGCTAATGATCCATGTAAAAAAAAGGTCGCACTTCTTTTGTCTTTGCTTTCTCAAATTCCCTAAAGTGTCGAACTACGGTGACCCGAGCCCCTTAGTCCAATTGTAAAAGGGGAACGGAGGCGCCATCGTCAAAAAAAAATAAAAAATACACAAGTATCAATTGCTTGTGTTTCAAAAAAATCTTTTCATTTAACCGACAAATTCATTACGGTTAAAACAATCTTTGATGAGTCCAAGCACGGTCAACTCTTGACTCGCTACACGCTAGCAAAACTACAATAAAACATTAATCGGTTTAATGTGTCTCACGGTAGCAAATGACAACGGGGCGGATTACTACGGGCGATGCAAAGAAGGTCAACCTGGTTTCCCGTACTTGGTCCTTCATCCTTCTTCCCCTTCCCCTTTCCCACGGCGCAGTGTTCTTCACCTTCACTAGGGAATATTCCGGTAGTCCTTCTACCTCGGCTCAGTGCGGACCCTTCCCGACGCTGCGGCGTAGCAAACCCCGTGCCGTCCCTGTGGTAATCGCGCAGCCCTTTCTCTCTAGCTTTGTCTCGAGCGGCGCCTCCTCGAGCCATCATAACAAAGGCTCTAATTGGCCTCCCGACGCATTGATTTGGGGCTCCTCATAGTCAGCCGCCCATGGCGGCGGCATTCTACTGGCCCGATTCCTCGGTGGTGTGGGCTAGGCCCCCGCTTCCGCCCCTCCTCAAGGTCGAGCTGTCCAGGTGTGATCAAGCACCCAACTCACGCCTGCCGTCTCGTCCTCCAGTAAGATAGACATCTGGTGGCTCCCCATACAGCTCTTCGTACTGGGCTCGCATATCAAGGGATCTGCAGTCGACATTTACTGCAGCAGCTCACCCCCCTCTTCGGTGAAGGAGAACCCCCGCAGTGACGTGTGCTCGCCACCCACCGTGAGCTGCAATAGTGTCGAAGCGATCTTCCATCAGCAGAGATCCCACTCTCAAAGGTAGCGACACATAACTCAAACTCCGGTCACGTACTGCTGCCCCGGCCAATCTTGTCCATGATGTAACCAACGATGCTGAAATGTGTGTAGAAGACGTCTCGAGAGGCGGCCAGGCTCCCGGCTATTCCTCGACAACCAACGCTGCAACTTCCCGAGCGGTCCGACACAGTCTCAGAATCTTCCCAGCGATGGGGAAGGGGGAACCCACCATCGCAAAGTTGATGGCGTGCGAGAAGTCCGGCCATCCGTAGCTCCAGCAAACCCCGATTGCCCTCTATGCCCCACATGCAGGACGTCCGAGAGAAAGGACCAAGCGCGTCACAAGCACATTCGGCACCTCGTGCATCATCTCGCAGCCTCTCCCTCAACCACATGGTAAGCATATGGGCCGGACTCCTCCCCACGTAGCCGAGTCGGGCTACCGTCAGGTCGCCATCAGGCCGTGCCCAGGAACGTCGCCCAAAGACCAACGACACGCATGTCTCCTTTCACACTCTTGCACCGCTCACCAAGTCCAAACTGCGCACTATGATTCTGGCAAACACCCGAGACGTGAACGTGAATGGAGTAGGTACGACGCGCATGCAGCGTACGGCGCCCCACGCAAAAAGATGCTGAGCTCACTCGGTAAATGGCAAATCTTTGGGCGATAGGCCTCGAAATATCGAAACATAGCTCATCGCATCCAAGATCGGCTATCAGTATGCTTCTCCAGCCCAGATATACCAAGCAAAGACACTAGTTTTCAACTGACAATGGCCGTACCACCGGCATACGGAAGAACTAGGCTGTTCAGCCCGTCTCGGGTCCTCCTGCCAGAATGGCCCGGAAATCTTCGAACGTAGGAGTGACTTCGTTACGAAAAGCCGTACACATTCCTCCGCACGTCCCGGAAGCGGAAGATGCGGCTCTCAAAAGAATCCCAACTGGCATGAGCTCCTTAAAAGCTCCAAAGCAAATTTCATCCCATAACAAACTCCCTTCGAAAAACCCCTCGATTTCCGCCTCTCGTGTGGTTTTCGTACCCACGGCCCGAATCAATTGGCCCAAGTATCGCTCTTGCATCCGAGACGATAGCTTAGGTAAAAGGGGAGCCATGACACGGGAAAGTGAGAGGAAACCTAAGGAAATTTGAGAGAATTCAATTAAACTAATCAAAAGCAAGCGTGCGCGGTTTCTTACAAATTGCAAAGCCGAAACTCGGCAATTTAGAATCTAGAAGTCACTTCACTCAGGTCCGGACTGACCTCTTCAGCTTGACTTGGTCAATGTAAGCATAGTTGTGAAAATTCGAACATTCCTTTTTATTTTTATGAGTCGCCACCTATATTATTTGATTATTTGGATTGGAAACATAGAAAAACCATTTGAAAGAGATTTGAGTTCGGGGCTTAGGTTATGAAATGGGTAGGTTTAGAAGGCATCCATTTCACCCAATCCGGAGATCGGTCTTGCTAAAGAAAGAAAGAGGTTTTTCTCAAGAAGAAGTAGCGAATCTAAAACCACTACAAATAAAGGTCCATTTGGCTGAGAGGTCAAACGGAATGTAGAATCGATTAGCTTCGAGACCGGTCTCCATGATTTGGAGAGGCTCACAGTAGATCCTAGAGTTCTATGGACTTATACCACTCTAACAATCAATTAGAAGGAAGTTTAGGAATTACCTTGCGTGAGGTGATTTGGGCGTAGTTTCGATCTAAGTTTAGAGTCGACCCTTCACGGACCACTTGAGACGAGCTTCGCCTTGGTCCTTGGTTTGGAGATTGATGCTTGTTTAACATGAGGCTTGACAAACAAACTATGAATGAGGTGAGTTTTTAGGTGATTGGAAAGAGGATTCCTTCAAAGGAAAGAAAACGACAAAATGCGCGTGTGTTGTCAGGTAAATTCGAGGCTTTGGGATTTTCGACCTCCGCAGCCTCCGATCCTTGGAAGTCACAGTATTTATAGAGGTTGGATATGAAGAAGTGGAGAGTTAAAACCCTATCGAGATGGTTCTAGAACTCCCTCTCCCATTGGTTGGCCGTCTGAGAGATAAGATAAGTTTTATCTCGAAAGGAGGTTGAAATCGATTTAGGAACCCGCTTGAGAGGCGCCAAATGCAATCGTGCAGGGGGATATGCGAGGGAGGGGGATATCTCGCGCGAGACACGCCATCTCGCGGCGAGATATTGCTCTGTGGACCGTGGATTTTGTCCTTTCTCGTTATCTCGTATGCGCGGTTTAGTCCCAAACTAACGGTAGTTAGTCAAAACGTAACGAAACATGACGAAATGGGTGGATTTCTACTTCTTGACTCAAAGCGAGACTTAGGAGTGGTATAAGCATGATCCGACGTGTTCAATGAGGAATGGGGTGTCTACGGTCAACTCTGCAGCCTAACCGCTCCCCGAATTGGAAACAATTTCCAAACAGTTTCCCTATTCATTGCCTTTATAAAACCCGCGTGCTCCCCTGGTTTTAATTAACCAAAGCTCAACACCTCTTCCGCCCCAGGGCTCATGCAACAGTGCAAATAATTAATAATCGATTGCATATAGGCTTAATTTTTGAACTCCGTTCAATTTTAAATAATGCATGTTTCATTTTATTTATTTTTTGATTAACCTACTTCCTTATTTGCCGAAAATAACAGAAGTGTGATCACGTAATAAATGTGCGAAAATACGGATGTGTTCGCGCCCCACGAGCGCCTTTTTCAAATACCGCTTCAAATCAATTCGTTCCGGCCCGTACGCATTTGAGCATACAAAAAAAGGGGAAAGAAAGCAAGAAAAGGACTACTTCCGAGGTCCCGCTCAGTCCATCCGGGAAAGCAACTCGACGCACCGCTCCGCAGCCTACCTAGGATCCGTCGCCAAACAAGAAGTCGCCAAATTCCTCCAGGGCGGGAATACGCGAAAAGGCCTCCTCGGGCGTATGCGAACTCGAGGACTCTCCACTTTCGTGCCCCGAAAAGTGCGAAGGAGGGTGAGCTCCAAATCCAGCTGTTCCGCCCCGCGAACCGGCCAAATCCCGCGTATCAAAGAATCCTCCCCACCACTCAAAATTGGGGAGCGAAGGGCGGAACCTCTCGGCCTAGACGCGCCCCTCGGCTCACGGACATCCAACGCTTCCTTCGAGAACCTGCACCGCATGAACGCCACTTCAGCCTCCTAGCGTAGGCGGACTCAAGATCCGGGTCCAGTCTCATAGCGTCCGTTGTTGTACGTACGGCCGTACACTACGCGAACCAGGAAGGTCATCGTAAGACGAACGAGAAAAAGTACAAATGCAACATTTCCGGGTGTAATGCTACTATCAAAATGCGAGAAAAAAAAAAAAGTGCTCACCGAAGCTATTGGGAGTCGGCGCCTCAGTATCGTGGTATCGGCCATCAATCCGAGAGCGGGATCATAAGTTGCTCTGCGGCGCGAACCGGTCCTGGGGCCCTCGTACCCGGCCACTTAGCGCCTCTGAAGGTGGAAAGCCGAGATCTCGAGGATATCCAGGGCCATCGCCTCTCCCCGCATGCCGCACTCCGCGGGCTCCTGAACTCTCATCCTCAAGAAAGTATCATAGGCGGCCCTCGCTATGATGTACTCTGCATAGAACACGCTCGTCTATACATGCCTCCCTAACTCCTCCATCGGCATCTCCCGAGGATGCTCGCATGTGCATCAGGAGGATCCACCGGCCCAGCCAACGGGAATGGGACCCCTGGCCCGTGCCGACGTGGTCACCCGCTCCCCATGGGACATAGCTGCCGCAATGAAGTCCTACTCAGGAGCTTCCTCCGCCGCGTCACCTCGCTAGAAACCACGAACCATGCCCATGTATGGAACCTACTCCACTGTGTCATTTGGATCCTCTCGGAAAGAACTCCTGTTTCCTGGGTGCCGCTTCGAGACACCTCCTCGTATGACACTTCGAGTGCCGACTTCGACGATACCGCCCTTTCGCTTTCCGCCAAACCAAGATGGCAGGAATGTGGGTCGATACAGCCTCCCTAATGTCCCACTCCTGCGGACTGAACACCTCATAGCACCAGCCCTATCAAGCAAATGGAAAGTTATGTCAGCTATAGAGCAGATACATACGAGTACATAAAAGAGACAAGGAAGAGAAAAAAAGGACGTGAACTTACATCCAAGACAAAGTGTGCAAGCAAGCTACCAGGGAGCTTCTCCTCTCCTCGCGAGAACCTCTGTCTAAGGCGATGATAGAGTCACTCGGCCCCAGCTTCCCCCATGCATACCTCACGGCATCCAAGTTCCTGCTCGGGCCGACTCCGAGCAGAGGGAAGTGACAGGATGTGTCGGAAGTCTGGGAACAAAGTTGCGCCGATAACGTCGAAACCAAATGAACCTCGAGCAGACGCTCCGCGGTCACTCCCAAGGGATTCAGCTAAATGCAATACCGGCGATACTCCGCCCGTATGCTCTCTCCATCGGCCTCGTACCGAATGCGTCTAAGCCTCGGCATCGGGTAATATCAAAACCCAAAGCAGCCATAATCGTACATAACCGCTTCCGGCGTAACCGTCAATCCACACCCGTAGTTGTTGCCATAGCATCGCAAGAACCAAATGAAATGGGAGCAAAGAAGAAAGTCCGTGGCGAGTCACCGTCGCCTCCCCCACCCGAAATGGAAAGTATGGGTCGTATCCCCACCAATACTCGCCGTAGCTGACACGTACATATGGACTGGGTCTCGGCCGCAGCTTATCGCAGCCTACCGCACCGATAAACTTCTGGGCCAGCCTAATCCGGAGTCAAGCACTACCGCCGCCATGTGACTCCTCTCCTCTCTCGAGCATCATCCGGGAATACCTCCCTGCGCAACAGCTGCACCGACCTCGCCAAGGCACCCCCGACTCTTCTCGTTGTGGGTATCAACCGTCCTCGCCC
Organism: Adenophora triphylla var. japonica; assembly: GCA_022495995.1. Classification (NCBI taxonomy): domain Eukaryota; kingdom Viridiplantae; phylum Streptophyta; class Magnoliopsida; order Asterales; family Campanulaceae; genus Adenophora; species Adenophora triphylla. The sequence goes on along the minus strand of JAFEMH010001630.1, from coordinate 12,380 downwards.
TTCGCACGTGAATAACAAGACAATAGCAACATCAATAGAATGCACGACGCATGTCGAATGATGCAATGCAATGGGCAGTTCTTATTCCTTTCCCTAAAATATTTCCATCCCGGTTGGAGTATATTGACGGGTCCAGCAGATTTCAAAATCCTTCGAAAACTTCCGGGTCGAATCCGGAACTTTCAAAATCTTTCGAAAACTCCGTCGAACCAAACCAAAATCCTTCGAAAACTCCTCAAAATCTTTCGAAAACTCCGTCGAATCCGGAACTTTCAAAATCTTTCGGAAAACTCCTCCGCTCGAATCCGGAACTTTCAAAATCTTTCGAAACTCCTCTCGCCGTCGAAACCGGAACTTTCAAATCTTTTCAAACATTTTCGAAAATTTACATTTCCGTCCCGAATTTATAAAGCTACTTTAATTTTGGAAAATGCATTCTAGTACATGGAATTTTGCAACCAAAATTTTTATGTCATCTACCCATAGTGTCAATTGAACTACATCCTAGTCAATTTCGACAAAGGTTCATAGCAAAGTCAAAAGCCCCAACTCCGGTGCACCAAAATCCCTTCAACTCATTCCTAATCAAATTTCTAACATTTAAAGAATGCACATTCTTAAAATTAATGGAATTTGAAAGGAAGCTTACTTGTCTCTCGATCCCTCCTTCGGAGTTGTGTTTGTCCCTAGCCTAGTAGAACTCCGCCGGATTCAATGGATGAACATTGGTTCGAATGGTCCGAACGCAACCGCGTTCTTTCGTCATCGGTCCTTCCATGGACGAGCCATTGGTTCCCAATCACCTTCCATAAGCAATTTTCCCTTCACAAATTTGAGCAAATCTTGCAATTTGGGGTGGAAATTTTCTCTCCTTTCTCTCTCCTCTCTGTGCCGGAAATAATGGGGAAAAGTGGATTGTTACAAGGCGCCGGACTTGGAGCCGATTTGAACCTCGGTCACTCCTAGTCCCAAGTCCGGCCCTACTACTAATTTTTTTGCCGCAATTAAAAATATATATTCCTTCCAATTCGGCCCTACCCTTTTGTCAGCTCCACTTTTACTCCTTTCGGCCCCCAAAAGTGTAAAAATTTCTTCCTCGCTTAGACATTTCTAACACCCCATCCCCGAAGGATAAGTCCCCAGCTAGTTTTCACTAACGCCTCATCTCCGACGTTAAATTCTCCCGCTAAGTTTTCACTCAACGCCTCGTTCTCCGCACGTTAAATTCCTAGTTAGTTTTCACTTAACGCTCGTCTCCGTACAAGTTAAATTCTCAGCTAGTTTTCACTAACGCCGTCTCCGCAGGTTAAATTCTCGCTAAGTTTTCACTAACGCCCGCTTCTCCCGACACGTTAAATTTTATCCTGGGCTGACGTTTGACATTCAAACGCTCAATCATGTCTCCTGGGAGACATTCCAGCTTACATTTCCGTCTGCATTTAAATTATATCCCCGGCTGACGTTTGACATTCAAACGCTCAAATCATGTCTCCGGACATTCGAGCTTACAATTCCGTCTCTCACGACGTTAAATTTCCTGATTGGTTTTCTACCATCGTTCACTTCCCTGCCGCCGCCGTAAGCCCGATCAAGTTCCACCTCGCCGCCGTCAAGGTAAGTTTCCCGCACAACAATCCCTCTTCGGCCATCAAGGTAAGCCCGAATGCTCATCCCAAACAATAGATTCCTTAAAGAAGAAACGCGATCCTTCCGGAAGCCGTTAATAACACGCCAGCCTTTAACACAACCGCTCCCATCATTTGCCGCCTCTATCCCCAGCTAGGATAAACTCGGCTCGCCGCTGCCGTGAAGCCCAGAAGACTCCAAGTGCACGAACGCCTTCATCTCAAGATAAACGCATCTCGTACTCCTACGCTTGAGGCGCCATGCCCGCTGCGGACAAGAATCTCCCGGCCAGGCGCCACACGCCCCGTCGCCAAGACACAAGAACTTCCCCCGGCTCAGGCGCCACACGCCTCGCGCACAGAGAATCTCCGGCTCTGAGGCGCCATTGGCACGCCGCGCACAAGTAATCTCCGGGCTTGAGGCACCACATGCCCTCGCGCACAAGTAATCTCCGGCCCGAGGCGCCACACGCCTCGAAGGTTTCAGTAGAATCCTTGTGTCCAGACGCCTCACAATAGTCTCCATTCAGTGTTCCGTGTACTCCGGCAATGGTCTCATTCAAAGTGTTTAGACGCTCTCCTGCAACAAGCCTTCGCTCAGTCAAGGTCCCCACGCGCGGCCCTTCTTTTGCACCTACGTAACTACGATCGGCTTGATTCCCGCTCTGGCATACGTAGGAATCCTTTTCGCTAAGGGTCACAGCCACCGACCGCCTGTGTCTGTGGTGTTCAAAATAAGGCATCCCGACTGATCCTTATCTTTTTCAACGACTCCCCACTTCCTCTCGGTAGGAGACGCGTCACCGAGGGGCTAACCGTAAGGTACCCAAATCCGGATCGTCAAAATCCGCCGAAAGTTAACCGAAATCCGCAACCGGCCCCGGGCCCAGGTTAACCGAATCCTCGTTAAACTCCCAAGGCCGTTGCCAACGAGACGCCCCGAGATCGCCCATGCATCCCGACGTCGAAACGTACTCTACACACACGTCATCGCACGTGAAAGTACGGCTTTCCCGAAAAACGCACTTTCCTGGCACTTTCCTGGGCATTTTGATATTTTCCTGGATCGTTATTTTAAAAACGGACAAAACCGGACCGGAACGAATCTTCCCACACATTTTGGGTGAGTCATGGGACACGCTGGCATCCATGCCATGCGCCTCCCATCACTCCTCTTCAATCGTAAATCAAAGGGGAAAAGACTAAAATACCACTCGGAACAATTTCGTCCAAAGTCCGGCTAGACTTCGTGCAGTAACTTCTCCGAAATTGCCAAAGCAAGCTCCTCAAAGTTCCAAAATACCACAAAACCCCGGAAACCGCCTAAGTCCTGCTCTCGGACTCTTACACGCATTTTTCACCTCATAAATAGGAAGTTGCTCAGTCAAAGCCAAAAGGAGGGCCATAAAATTACTCCCAAAAATCACTCTACCCCACGGCCCAACCGAGTTTCACCCCTCCCGAGCTCCCATTTTGTCTCTGGATTCACGTGAAACTTCCGTATTTCGATCAAATACGCCCCTCATCCCTACTCGAAACACCGTTTCAAACTACTTTCCATGTCCCGTACACACCCCGAGCCAAAGGAGTCGACCCTAGCCATAGGTATAACTCCCTCTCTCTAATCTCTCTCGCTTGCCTCGGTCCCTTACGCGCCGGCCGCTAAATAAGCAACCGCTTTCTCGAACAACTCGGTTTGTTGAAATGTAGACGCCTCCGTCTAATCTGGGATCTCGACATGTTGAATTAGCCCTCGATCCTCTTCTCTTCCCGTAAAGAGAAGTAATCACAAAGGTTAAAACGGCGCTTCCGACCTGCCGCTCCGTTTACTTTTTTTATGTCATGCTTCTACCATTTTCGGATCGATCGATCCGTCGATCGTCATTTACTTTCCCTCATATTTACAATTCCGAGCCGTTTTTGCTCGCTGATCGCCATTTACAATTCCGAGTCGTTGGGGTTGCTGATCACATATTTGGCAATTCCGTGCCGCTTTGGCTCGCTGATCGTCATCTTCCACTCCTAGACGTTTGATTCCGTTGATACCTATGCACTTTTAAATACTGCCATTTACAAAGTCCGACCCATCTGCTTGGATCTTGATAGTATTTACTTTTCAAAGTCCGAGTCAGCAAAACCCGATCTGTTGATTGCATAATCATTTAATACGTTTTTCCCGTAAAATCAAGTTAACAATGTAATGCTCTCTGTTCAAAACCTGAGTTCGTCCTTCCGAACTCTCTTTCAAAATGCGCGAAATGACGTTTGGCATCCAAACGCCATCTTCAAACCTAAAAGTGCCGCCATTTGACACTTAAAATCATTTAATGACGCTTTTTCCCGTAAAACGTTACCAATGACTCGCCCGGTTCAAAACCTGAGTTCGTCCTTCGAATCTCTCTTTTTTCAAAAAAGATCAAAATCGATGCTTGCCACGCAAACGCTCATTTCGCTCTCAAAATCGGACGTTTGCCATGCAAACGCTCATTTCAAACTCAAAACCGATGCTTGTCATTCAAACGTTCGTCTTTTTCTGCAAATAAAGTCACCTAATCAACGTTTCGACATTCAAACCAAGATTAAGCTTGTCATTCAAGCCCCCATTTCAAAACACACACACACACACACGTTTTTGAGAAAGGTAGAAAGACTCGTCATACGAGGCGTTTCTAGTGTGAATCTCGTAATACTCTTCCCAAACGTATAGAACGTGACCTCCGAACCTAAATAATAATATGGTACCAAAGCTTTTTACTGCTTTTTACTACCAATAAAAATGATCCCCTATTTTCAAAAAGCTTTTTACTTTTTTAGAGATGATTTTTAATGCAAAGGATGCATGTCAGAATGGGTTTTAGGTGCAAAGGATGCCTCCTTTATTATAAAGACATGATTTTGATATGCAAATGATGCATTTTGGATGTAAAGATTGCATTTTTATGAGCAAAGGATGCATAAAGACGACTTTTTTTCAGTGTAAAAGGAGGTTTTTAGGTGCAAAGGATGCACCTTTGGATGTAAAGATTACATTTTTAACAGCAAGTGATGTTTAATTCATGCAAGGGATGCTAAGTGGGGAAAGGGAAGTGATAAAGATAGGATCTTTAATGATAAATGCCAATTCCCAAGCAAGATAATGACAATATATGAATGCAAGGAGCAATTAAATCACATAAAGCAAGTATAATGCAAGGTAAGGGAGTGAGAGGTTACCAATGGTGGTGGCCTCCTTTCTTCTTTGGGTCTTGCAAGTAGGTGGAAGGACCAACTTTGGGATCTTCAAGTGAGGAGGGAGTGTGGCTTCTTGGCTTTCTTCCAACCTCTTCTTGATTTCCAAAGAGTGTTTCTGGAGAGCTTCCTGAGCCGAGTGTATGGGGGTATGATGTGTGTGTTTTTTCGTCTTGCTAAAATGGGAAGAGGAGGGCTCTATTTATAAAGTGCACCGGAAATCGCCAATGAGGCCAGTGCGGCTAGGAGTCTTCTCCCTAAATGCAAAACTGCATTATCCACAATGATCTCCAAAGCATGTTTCTAGAATCATGCAAGGTGGCAATTCTAGAAGCTTTTGTTTAAATTAAGAAAACATGTTTCTTAATTAATAAGCATTCCCTTCAGCCCTTAAGAGGTTTGGAAACTATTCCGGAATTACTCCGGAACTCTAGGAAAGTTCCTGGGGAATTACCGGGAAATTCTACCTGAGTTGCCGGAAAATTAACCGGAAGGCAATGAGCCAGATTTGGGTACTTACAAGCTTCTCCCTCGGCAACGTCACTGGCGGGGCGAGTGGGGTTGTCGATAGAAAAGGGATCCCGATCTCGGCGAATGCCGAGACGTGATTAGGGATGACTAAGGTAGGCCGAGCGTGGCCTGAACCTCTCCGGAAGGCTACCTACATGTATCCCGGAGTGGGAATCAAGCCAGCCGTAGTTCGAAAAAAGATCCGCCTTGAGGAATAGAGAAGAGAAAACCGGTCTCTTGCCGGGGAAATAGCAGAGAAAATGACTCTAGGAGGTCAAGCTAATTGATCCTACCGGGGATATGCTAGAAGTGACCGAGGTGGTCGTATAGGTCGTAAGACCTCTTATGAGGGGCTATTTCATCACCGAGGAGTTGACGAAGGAACAGTGGTGACTCAAAGTGGTCGGATGGCTGGACCTTTTTATGAAAGGCTACCTACGTATCCTGAGGAATCAAGCTCTTGGTCATAGTTCAAGCATCACTAGATAGTTAGGAACGATGTCTAGGATCCTTGAGGTTTTGAGACAATTAATGGAGGTCACACCGATTGACAATTAATGGAGCTTGTCACCTCGATTGAACTAAAGCTTACGCTCACACTATTGAGTGCGGATAGAGGTAGCTAAAGCTTTTTTTTGGGAGAACTTGAGCATACTTCACTCATCTCTGGGATAGAGGTAGCTAAAGTTAGAGAACTTGAGCATACTTCACTACCATCGAGGAGATAGAGGTAGCTAAAGTTAGGAGAACTTGAGCGTACATCTCAATCTGGGTGATAGAGGTAGCTAAAGTTAGGGAGAACTTGAGCATACTTCACTACCGAGGAGATAGAGGTAGCTAAAGTTAGAAGAACTTGAGCGTACTTCTCCATTCCGTGATAGAGTGTAGCTTGGGTTAGGAGTCTCTCGATAATTCTTCGGGAGTGTTGCCACCTAGCGTTATCCCGTTATAACGGAAGTAATCTGAGGCACCGGGGAAGAAAGCTTATTTAAGCTTAGGAGATAAAGGATATCTTTGTAGGAAGCTTTACGTTATCTTAGTTGGGGAAAAGATAACGGGAATTACATGCCCAAGTGGAAAAGTCCAAGGGGCAAAATGGTAAATTTTGCTCAGAGCGAAAGAGGCCGCCCGACATGAGAGGGAGGCAAAGAGAGCCGCACGGCCGTAAGCCCGGATTTTTCCAGATTATTTAAAACAGAATTCGAACGGGACTCGGGCATTTTATTGCCGCCCAAGATCGGTCACGAGAAAGAGAGAGAGAGGAAGGAGAGAATTTTCTTCAAAATCCTTCAATCCTTTTGCCTCTACCGATTTAGGATGGATCCTGGAGGGGGAATCCAATGCCAAGGCAAGCCTAGAAGGGAACATCTCCCAGCTCGCGCTAGAAGGAGGAGGAAGGGAACTCTGTCCGTCACGCGAGAGGAGGTATGACTTCCTTACACCTCTATCAGAGCTCTATCCGGGTAGAAGGGAGCACAAATTGACAAACCCTCATTCGGTTGGGGTAAGCATTCTTAGTTTGCTCAATTTCGTCGATTTTGATTGAATTTTGATTGATTTAGGGCTTGACCAAAGCTTTAGGAATTTCTTGAATTTTCCTTGGATTTTTGACGATGATTTTGAAATCTTAATGATTAACCTATGAGGCTAAGAAGATGAAAGAACATGCATGTGCAATTTATTTGACAAAATAATGAGAATGACCCACTTTTTTTTCGAAAATACAAGTAAGAGGGATAATTGTCTAAGAGGTGACGGAGTTCTTGCATGTGCTAGAACTAGGTCATAGATGAGAAAACGGGATTTTGGACGATGAAAAGGATTCATGCATGCCATTTTTTGAGAAAAAAATTAATGCTTATGTGCAAATAATTTTGAAAATTGTGATTTTGTGCTTAGGAAAGCAATGTGCTTGACACGATGTGAAAGACACGTTTTTTATGCAAAGGATGCTATAAAATTTTCATGAATGCTTTTCTTTTGAAAGTATGTGCACTTTTGAATATATGCATACTTTTTTTAAAAAAAGACTGACACATTTCTTTTGTTGTGCTTGTCTACAGGAGAACAAGGTTAGAGGACCTTCTGAGATTGCAGTAAAGCTGTGGGAGAGGATGCCCGATTTTGAGAAGAATGGGGCGAACCCTAAGCAGCTGGTGAGGGCTACCGGCTTGGATTTGTTTATTGAGGCCATCGGCAGAGGTATTCACATTACCTCGAAGAGCAAGGGCTTGGTCCAGGCCATATCTGGGTTCTGGTGGGACACCACCCACAGCTTTCATCTTAGCTGGGGGGAGCTGACGGTGACTCCGGCCGATTTCACCGCTATCACTGGCTTACAGTTCACCGGGAGGCCTGTGACCTGGAGGGATCATATCACTGCTAAGGAATTCAGAGCTTTGGTTGGGTTTGAGCTGATTCCCAAGGGGCTAGGAATGGAGACGAGGAACGTCGAGGTGGCGCCCGTAACCGCATGCGGACTTTGCCGCTAGTGAGGTGATCGCCCACCAACTTGCGAGGGCATTTGTGTGGTTGATGCATGCTCGCCACCATCTTCGCCACTCGGGACTCGCGCGACTCTGCCTCCTCGACTCTCCGGAGGATGTTGACGGGACGGGGACGGTCTCATGGGGCAAGCCCGGATTGGCGTAGCTTTTCTTTTCTCGGACATGTACAAATGTAACAAGGCTTCTTCCATGGATTGTTTCTCCTTTGCTCTGAGGTAGTCTCACTTTCCTTTATCTTTTACTTCATGTCTTTTAGACTTTTTATGAGAGAAAATAACCTCTTTGATGTTTTGAACATGCAGTCCGGTTTTGTGAGGTGATCGTGTTCTTTCCGTGGAACCAACAGAGCGATGTCACCATCTTTACCGCTATGATCCGCTGGAGGGGAGATGCGAGAGATAATTTCACCGAGAAGACCCGGATCACCTTTGATTACAAGATGGTGATTCCAAGCATCAACATGTGGATGGGCACGATGGAGTGGACTTCTACCCGAAGTGTGTATCCAGAGATTCTGCTAGGAGAGGCCATGGAGGCGACGAGGCAGAGGAGATGGTTGACTGGGCCGACATGTGATGTCATCTATCTCGGGGAACCGATTTTCCAGCAAAGATGGCCATGTCCCTCCATTGACGCCATTACTCCCAGATCCTCCAAGACGGATGCCGCAGCCTAGAGATTGGTCTGAGGACGACATTGCTAGATACTGTGGAGGCGTGGCCGCCGAGGAGTACTTTGATATGGATACCCCATATGCCGTGTTTGTGGAGTAGCCGACAGAGGACGCCACGTAAGCCAGTGAAGCCGGCGGTCACTCGTGGATACGGGGAGGCCGAGCCTTCGACCCGCCGATCCCTCCCCGCCATCTTTCATATGTGGTCCACTTGAGTACCCAGGAGGTCGAGGATACCGTCCTCGACACTAGGGAGCCCCAAGATACCTTGCCGCCAGACAAAGACCGTAAGAACACTTTAGGGTCTTTTTCCTTTTTCATCTTTCTTGGCTTTTTTGCAATTTTGAGATTTCCTGAGATTTTCTTCTCTTTTTCTCAGTTCCAGGACTTATGACACTTGGTCGTGCGTAATAGGGGCCGGAAGGACGTGTGCCTGGTCCCTTCGAGGAAGCCGGCATGCACTTCAAAGGCCGCAAAGAACGTGCAGGAGCCCGGCGCAAGAGAAGGCATGTCGGGGCACAAGATCCACCTCATCGGCTTCGGAGTACTCTTCCAGCCATGCTTCGGGGACGGGGACCCAATGCCGACATCTTGGGAGTAGCCGGGCCGAGTACGAGCACGATAATGTCCACCTTTCGATGTGAGTGACACGGAGGACTTGTTGAGAGAGGCAAGTGTTTATGAGCCGAGCAGCCGATGAAGAAGGATCGTAGGCCTAGGAGGACTCTAGTGGTTGATTTAGGAAGAACAACAAACAATGAACAAGTTTTATGCACATTTTGTTTATTTTTTTGCTTTATTTGGGCGCCGACGGGGCGAAAACAATGTACTACTATTTTATTTGCTATTTAAATTTATGCTTTATTAATTTGCATATTACTTGAGCCTCGAGGCAGTTTTTTGCTTGGGATTAAATAAACTGGGCCAAAATGATATGTAATGATATATAAATGCTTGGATGGTCTTTGGACATGTTTTTGTACAGGTTTTGGTTGGAAAATTGGGGTGAAAACTCTTTTGGGGCAGCAACTTGGTTGCCGTGCAGATTTGCCATTTACATCGTGTAAATGAGGCCGCGCGGCATGGTCTCTCGGAGCAAATAAGGCCATGCGGCTCTGGCGCCTTTGCCGTCTCGGACCGGTTATTTTTAGAATAAAACCAAGGCTTGGCCATTTCATTTCATTTTCAACTTAGACTTGTCCTAACCTGTTCTCAGAGCACATATTGGACCTAAAGACACCATCTTTGATCATTTTGCAATGGAGAAGCCCGTTAGATTGCAAAGGGGGAAAAGAAACCGCTTTCGTCCGATCTTCGCCCTTGGGTGAGATACAACTTTCAATCTCACAAGGGGTTGCTTGATTCTACCTTCAAGATCAAGTCTTTATGGCATTTGAGGGATCTACCGCCCGATTGGGACCTTTTGAGAGCAAAGAAGAAAGTTTTGGGACGTTCGGAGACACGTGTACTGCTTTTCTTACAATGAGATTGTCCCAACGCATGAAGACTTCCGAGCCTTGATTGGGGGTCCAGAAATTGAGGCTATATCGATTCCGCTGATCGAAGACGTGCCGGTGGCGGCAAAGCTTGCATCTTTTCCGCAGATTTCCGGGAGAGGCCGAGGTGATGATGATAGCCCGGACAGATTGACCATTCCGATATCCCGGCAGTGTTTGGGTCTCCTGGGCTATGGCTGCGACCACGGTGGTTATGGGATGCCTTTATCCTCTCGTATATTCTCTTCTCTCGTTCACCGCTGAGTCCGTGGGGATCTGTCATGGTTGTCTCTTAGACATGGTCAGAGATTGCAGGGCTGGGAAGGACATTGTCCTACTGGTTTTGGGTGAGACCCTTCATGGCATCGATAGGATGGCTAGGGGAGACCATTTCATGAGGTCTCGGGAGTCCGCCGTGCCGACTTTATGGTCAGGAGAGGCTTGGGGCTTTGCCTGGGGGCTTTGCCGACTCTGCCCTTTTGGGTGATTTCTGAGAGGTGCACCTCGACAAACAGGACTGTGGTAGCCGGAGCCGATGATGGCTAGGTTATCCACTTCGGACATCCGACGGTGGGTACCTCACTCGGAGGTTGCACCAAGAGGATATTTCAGGAGTCCTCATGATAGTGAGGGTTCCAGTGGTTCCGCCGGTCATCCTTCTACATACCCCGCTTGGTATCCAGCAGCTTCGGGGCCTTACAGAGCCGTTGGGCGATTGGGAGGACATCCTACCATGGAGGTGGTGCCATTTGCTATGAGAGATCCAAACAAATTTTCTTATTCTTCCCGAGGGCTTGGACATATGCCGCTTTCCTACCTGTGGCCATTCTCAAGAGCAGAAGAGTACCATCTTGACTACGCCTACTTGGATTGGTACGAGAGGGAGATGGGAGCGACTCAGTCATATTGGGAGAGAGACGTCAGCTTTATTGGGAGCCGACGCGACTCGAGTAGGACTCGAGGGAGATCGAGGCTAAGGCGAGTCTCCATAACTAGTCGGGTGACTCGATCGAGATATGGAGGCTCGATACAAGAGATTGTCCGAGGTCGCCCTTTGATCGAGGCTCAGGGAGGAAGTGCGGACTCGTGCTCTGCTGAGAGGGCACTTATTGACACAGTTTGATGGATGCTCCAAAGTGAGGATACAGAGATCGGAATGAGGGAGACCGACATTATAGAGAAGAAGAGAAAGAAAACTCGACGGGGTCGAGGTAAAGGGAAGAAGACCAAAGAAGACTCAAATAATGACGATCGACGCATCTTTTCTTAGGATTCACTTATTGCCATTTTGCAAACACAGTAGTTTTATTAGGCATTTTATTGTATTTTAGACCTTTGTAGCAGGTTAGCAGAGTCAAGAGTAGACTGTGCTTGAACTCATCAAGAAGTTTTTAACTTGTAATGGACAAGAGATATTATCTTAGAAATTAATCAAGACACAATTTCATGGAAACTCAAATGTCTTATTGATTTGCTCAGGACCCGTTTTATGGAAACTGGAATGCCCTTTATTTATTTTTTTATTGTTTAGACCGAACCATAAATGGCTGCCTACGTGTAAGTACCCAAATCTGGCTCATGCCTTCCGGTTAAATTTCCCGACAATTTCGGTAAGTTTCCCGGTAATTCCCCGGACCTTCCTAGTGTTTCGGAAATATTCTTGCAGAACCTGTTCCAAAACAAATAAGGGCCGAAGGGGAAGCTTCCTAATTAAGAAACACGTTTTTCTTAATTAGGAAATGTTCCTAGAAATTGCCACCTTGCATGATTCCAAAACATGCCGGAAGTCACAAGGGATAATGCCGCACGCGCCGCATTAGGCCTAAGTGGTCTCTCGGCCGCACGCGCTTCATCGGGCCTTTATCCAGATCGCCATGTTAGCCAAGGATCAATCCTTTCCACCTAGCTCCATCCAAAGAAGAAGAGGAAGCCATTGATTAAAGATCATATCTTTACACCCCCTTTCCCCCTTTGCATGCATATTAGGCATCCTCGCCATTAAAGATGTAATCTTTTTGAATCAAAGGTGCATCCTTTGCACCTAAAAACCCTATTTTTTTACATAAAAATATCATCTTCATGCATCCTTTGCGATATAAAAATTCAATCTTTATGATAAAAAATGCATCCTTTGTGTGCATATGAAATCCTTTTTCAAAGCATCCTTTGCATTTAAAGATCATATCTTTTATCCTAAATTAGCATCCTATGCTTTTCAAAATGCAATCTTCATGCATCCTTCGTATATTTAAATCCCAATTTCTTTCATAAAAAATGCATCCTTTGCATAAAAATCATGTCTTTACGCATCCTTCTGCAAATAAAGATCACTTCTTTAAAT